>JAHWFO010072570.1:1128420-1260664 GCA_023313115.1 Rhysida immarginata
TTTTTTTTTTATTTCCCGTGCGCCCATAGAGCGAGGCGTGAGCTCGACAGCTCGACCTCGTTAGGAAAAATAAAAACAAACGCTTCGAAAGATACTTCCCTAATCAGTAGGCAGCCACTGGAATAAAAGCGTTAAGATATTCAACAGATTCTGAATTAACGCTGAAAATCGAACATCTTCATTAGGTGACTCATAGGTTTTTTCAGTATTGAGTATCGATGTGAAAACTATCGATACTATCGATACTTGAGCCTTATTGAAATGTACGATACTTGAGTACTCGATACCGGCAAGTATCGATACTTTTTGGTATTGGTATCGGTATCGCCACAACACTACTAGAGTGTAGCTCGTGAGCAAATCCTCGCGCGCTTCACTGTATCACTCTGTTGTTTCCTCCACGCTGACAATGACCCCCGTATTCAGAATGAGCGATCATGCTTTTGCTCTTACTCAAACAATTGTTGAGAAGGAATTCAACAATATGAAATTTGTATTCAACAATGGTCCTGAGTAAGAGCAAGAGCAAGAGCGCTCATTCTGAATACCGGCCTAAGTCTCTGCCAGCTGTATCCATCCGCAAAGCTCCTGTGATCGCTACAACTGTTTTATTTGCTCATCAATAAATTTGTGAATATTAACATTCCAACATTGCAGTCACTTACTATCACTGTAGTATATTTTACACAATTTTCAAAGCTTTTAAATACCTAGAGTATTCTTCTATTTAACTACATAAAAAAGGAAAATCTCTTTAGGTCGCTGGTAGTCGCAAAAGACAAATGGCGCTTACTAAGCAGTTTATCTAAAGGGCCATCCTCAAATAAATCTCCCTTTAACCGTCAGAAACTTGTTAACGTAGTTAATTAAAAAAACACCAGATTAATTTAACAGATTTTATTAATACTTTACTCCCCTCTATTGAGACAGAATCCTTGGCTGAGGTTCCATTATCTGTTTGTAACTCTATGAATAATGCCTCAAGTGTTTTTTTGCACTCCTACTTCCCCTGAGGAAGTTAGAGATATTATTCTTACAAGGGAATCCCTCGAACATGTATGTCACAGATTTCCACTATATTGAAATATGCTACTCACCTGAAGGTACTATAGATGCTTGCAAAATAAGAGAGTGCGGAATTTTTTTTCTTTCAAAATAAACCGCGAAAACGAAAAAATTTGAGCCATACAAGGACTCCATTGTTAAAGCGGATAGGCTATGTGGGATCCCCTTGTTAGTTTGAAAGTTACTTCTGGAACAGACTCTTTGGAGTATCGGTCAGACATAATTTTAAATATTGGGTCCTCTATTTCTGTCCCATTGGTAATTATTTTTAACCATTGCAATAGAGTCTAAAGCTAGCGGAAACCACTCCATTATTTAAAAAAGGTGACGCTAACAACTTTCAAAATTACAGGCCGATCTCTTTTCTCTCAGTTCTTTCTAAGATTCTTGAAATGATTTTTTATATAAAGCTGTCTCAATACATTTAAATACATTTAAATAGGGTTCCTAACCAACATGGGCTTATCCCTAAGGAGAGTACGGAGACAGCATGCTATGAATTAATTGAGTTTATTACTGCTGAGAAAATGCATAATAATGTTGTTGCGGCTTTATTTGTAGACTTCGCTAAAATATTTGATTCTGTCCCTATTTCTGAGCTTATAAATAAATTACGTCATCAGTATCACATTAACGCCCCCCCCCCTCCTCTCCTTTGGATTGCTAGTTTTCTTGAAGGTAGAAAATATTTCATTAGTTAGGACGGACATAATTCTTCTGCCATTACGAGAAATTGCGGGGTCCGTCAAGGTCAATATTGTCCCCAATCCTGTTTATTAGCAGCTTTAGCATAAAAGCTACTTATAAGAATGCGCCCTTGGTCTGTACGTTTATCCGTCCGGCCATCCGCCGTTTGCACGATAACTTGAAAACGGATTAACTTTGTTAAATTCTGTTTTCAGAAATATGACCAACAAAGTCTTAGCTCGGCTGTAATAAATTTGTATTCAGAATTTTTCGTGGACCCCTTCAAGTCGAATTCACGTGCTAAAACAGTGAGTGTAAAGAATTCAAGGATACAGGCGTGTCATATAACAATCGAATTGTCAAGAAGGAATATATTGTTACTTTCTGTTCATCTTTTAAGCATTATTGACATCGGCGCGCGCACGTGAAATCGCTTTGTCGACGCACGATTGCTCAAGTGCTCATAATCAATAAGCTTATTATTAAGTAGCGGAAAAATGGAGCTACTTATTGGTTTTATTTTACACACGACTTGAATCACCCTTCATCATTTCTACATTTTTTGAGGTAGAAGGTTGAAATTCGGAAAGCAGCTTACTATGGGCATGTGCACCTTCACTATTTAGTTTGGTTTTGATTAGCCCATTAAGGTTGGAGTTTTGGGGGTGAAAATTAGAGGGGACCAAAAGGTCTAGGTATATTTATGCATATAAAGGAGTGAAATTCGGTATGCAGATTCCTATAAGCAAGATCTCCATTCTATAAAGATTTTTTTTTCCAGAGATATCCATGCCTTCCCGACTCGGTGGCGGAAATGCATCGAAAAGATGGGGACTACAATGGAAAATAGTGTACCAACTCTGTCTGTAATAAAAGAGCTATAAAAAATATTTCCGGTTTTCATTTGACTGGAGAAGAAGAATGGAGCTACTTAGTGGTTTTATAATGTCAGTCCGTCCCCTTCATAATTTCTACATTTTTTTGAGGTAGAAGGTTGAAATTCGGAATGTAGCTTACTATGGGCATGTCCATCTGCACTATTTAGTTTGGTTTTCATTTGTGTACGGGGGTCGGAATTACGGGGGTGGGATTCAGAGAGGGCAAATTGTGTACCTATGTGGTATTTAGGTACGTGAAGGCGTAAAATCCAGTGTCCAGATTCCTCTAGGCAAGATCTACATTACTATGAAGTTTAAGCCCAATTGTTCCAGCGGGATCGGATTTGCGGGGGTGGCAATTACTTGGTCCTTAGAACTATGGCAACATATGGCATGTGGTATATCATACGTTCGGAAATGAGGAGAAAGGAAAGGAGATACGAGGTTTTTTACATTTTTTTACATATTACGTTCGAGAAAATCAATTTATTGATTAAAAAAAACTTGGGGAGAGGTAAGAAGTGCACATAAAGGGGTAAAAATAGATGACTCTGTCACGTACAGACAGAGAGAGGAGCAGACGTTTACGTAAATAGAAATAAACTTTTAATTCGAATTGAATTGTAAAGTTTGAACAAACAAAAATAGCAAAGTCATAATCGGGATCACAAATATTAATTAAGTCCAATTGTATCTTGAATTCAAATTCTTGTCCAAGGCCGGCTGACACAAATACCAGTCGTGGCTGGGCTGCAGGCAAGTCGAGGACCAATCCAACTTCGTAGCTCTTTCTATAGTGAATTCTGTAGCGGAACAAAGCATAGCAGATTAGACAGCAGAGGTACACTTGTTAAATTCATAAACATGAATAGTCAAATGATTATATGAAACTAAAGTTCTTTGAGATATCGGAAAAAGGATATCCCTAACGGGCCCGCGCGCTTCGGAAATTATTAGCGCTACGCAAGGAGGACGCTGAGGAGTCGGTGTCTTGTCCGGTAGATATCGTCAATAGAGGTAAGGATACTGTGATCGGAGTAATCCCTTATCGGAATGCATCAATTTCCAGTGCATAGGCTTTCTTTCTAGGAGGTGTTGGTTGAGCTGACCTGTCCCTCGGGCCGAAGATCTTCAAAAAGCGGCGGCTTCTCCCTTCGTGAATGCCGTATTCGAGCTCTCGGTGAGTGCGGGAATTTTGTCTCCGTTGAATATGATAGGCGTCGTCGATGTGGCTACCATTCGAAAATTTTCAAAGTTCACATTAGATTCTAAGTTTTCATTACAAAGGGACACTTGCCTATCACCAAGTCCAGCTTCGCCTCCATCCGTCTGGGTGACTAAGTCCTGGATTGACGGTTCCTTATGGGTCGAGCTTCCATGAGAGATGGCAGAGGCAAGGGCTGCGTCGGTCGCCGTCTTTGTTCCAAAATCGTCAGAGAAATCCAAATCTGCCCCGTTACTAGCAGTTTCCTCCTTTTTTATATCCCCCGAACTCCGCCTCTTTCGTCGGTTGATTTGCATGACCAATGAGGGGAGGGGGAACTATTTTTGTTCCCGAGGTGAGCCGTTGTCGATCGCTTTTCTGATTGCTTCCAATCCGATGATGCCGATGACGTCTTTGTTTTGATTTTCGTTCGGCGCACGTGGCGATCGGAAGGGACGTTGTCTCCCGATCGCTCATCAGATTGACGTGACACTTGCCTTATCCTACTCGGGAGGTGGAGGGGGGGGGGGAGAGAATTAATTTCTTTTTAATAAACGTATAAATGTATTTCTGCTTCACTGCTAAAGCTCCTCCTTGGAATGTTTACAAGATTTTATTTTATACATTAATGATCTTCCCTTTAAATTACACACTTTTAAAATAATAATGTATGCTGATGATGTTGCCATATTGGTGGCAAATAGGGGCCCACAAGTACTGATTGCTTCTTTGAACTCAGCTTTGGCTGAATTATATGATTGGAGTCTTCTCAATAAGTTAAGGGTTAATGCCGATAAGATTAAGTTGATGCTATTCTATCAAAGAAACAAAAAAGATATTCCCGAGGAACTTTTAGTTTATTATGATAACCAATTGGTTCATCCTGTAAAGTCTTACCATTACCTCGGGTTAAATTTGGCTCATGATCTGTCATGGGACTTCCATGTAAGCTTTTTAATGTCGAAATTAAGTCATTGTATGGGCGTGATATCAAGGTTACGCTATCTACTCCCAAATATTTTAATGTTGGTATACAATTCCCTGATTCTGTCCAACATCTGTTACGGTATAATTTTCTGGGAATCCACGTTAGAGATGAACCTTTCTCGAATACTGAAGCTTCAGAAGTTGTTTCTCCGTATTCTGTTACGGATTCATTCGCAGACCCCATGAGGCAGTTGCAGATAAATTTCAATCTACTGGCGTTTTAACTGTTCATCAAGTTTTTAGACTTCAGTTATGTACCTTTGTCTATAAAGTTTCTAATTTTATCTTGATGTCTCCCCCCCCCCCCCTATAATTATAACTTTTGTCCACGACAATTATAACTACCGGACACGTCAGTCTAATAATATCAGTGTATTTAAATTTAAGCGTAATTATCGCAACAATAGTGTCTCATCACGGTTGTCGCTTGGGCTATTCTACCACATGCGATTCGTCAATCTACCAATGTATTAACTTTTCGTAAATTATTAAAGCGTTTTATATGGTTTAATTATATTTAATTTGCTGTCTGAACCCTATGAGATTATTTGTTCTGATGTTTAATTTCTGGTTATAAATTGTCTTTGTTTTGCTATTTAAATTAAAGGAAGTCGTTATGCTCTCTTTTCATATCATGAAAATTGTTAATTTTATTTTTTATCATTGATTTTTAGTGTTGTTTTATTTTTGTGTTTTTTCCGCTCCCCAGCCCCTAACTTGTCGGCTTCGGTCATACTTGGACCTGGTCGAGCATGATTGTATAATTTATTTTAAATAAATAATGAAATAAATAAATAAATATAAAAACATCGAAAAGTTGAACTATTGAGGTTGTTCCAGGGTGTTTTTAATGTGTTTCATTAAAATAAATGTTAGCTAATTTTGGGACACCATTTACATAGGAAACATGAACTAGACATCAGTTTCTCTTAAGAAACTTGTCCAAGGATTTGACAAGAAACACAGATGTGCAATGCTTGAGACGACGTTCACGTAAACGTGCCTTGGTGTTGAGCTGCTTCCATATGTGCATGCGAGTGGGTCAGTCTTTTACAAAACCAAGATAACAGAAAGCACTGATTCCATGTTTGAAGAAAATAAATGGGTGAGGAGGGGGCATACTAATTTTTAATCTGCATATTTGGCATACGTGTCACATGGATACGCTGAAACAAAAGGGTGTGCGTCTTCATCTGGATTTTCTCCATAGAGATTGAGGTGTGTTTCTGTTGTTACACGGAAACAACACTAGCTGCAATTTCATTGTATAAATCACATTTTTTTTATTCTTTTCATATGTACAGAGTGGTCAAAAAGTACAAGAGCATCCATTTATCCAAAACTGACACAAAAATAAAACATCTAAGTACACCAATGTGAAAAGAATTAAACATGCACGGTTTGAGGTACTTGGCCTCCGTCTGGAAATCTCCCATATTGGTGAAAGATCAATTTTTTCAAATGGAAGATGGATTCTGTGGCACATCGAACAAGACGACCATGTTCTCATAAATTTATCCCACTTGTCGAATTTGACCTATCGATTTCGGTTTGAAACCTATCGTCACAGAAAATTTGCGTGATAGTGATGGTATTTCGCCAGACAATGGAACAACTGTCCGTCTGTGGTATCATAAACGGTTTCCAGGTCGCTGGGTTCATCAGTGTGATCCTGTGGAATGGTCTCCAAGATCACTCGAGCCCATACACGGAGACTTATTCCTGTGGCGATAAATGTAGAAACTTTTTTACGTAAAAATCATGATAAGGACTATGTGAAATAAAGCATCATTCGATAAAAATCTGTCCCAGCTAAAATAGCTTCCATTGACCTCCTTTCAAAATGGCTGATTTTAAGACGGCGGCCAAATTCGTCACAATGTATCACAAAACATAAATCTTATCCATTTGATGATAATTCAGATATTGAATTTTATTTTTGCAAATAAAAGGCTGTATTATCATTTTTAGACCTTGCCGTGAAAAGATTTACAAGCAAATAGCTTTTCCGAAGTAAGAATTGGAATTTGACAGTAATAAATAGTGCCGAGAATAAGCGTATTGTTAAAATAAGCTGCACGCGCACGTTTGCGCACGTTTCCATTGCATGGTGTTTAACACTGTGGAGTTTTAGATGCCATTGTTGTCTGAGGATAGTCTTTGTTATATTCTTTCTTTTGTGCATATTCCATGTTCGTTGCTTTGGCTGGGAAAGTAATAGTATTAAAATTTCCATGTTTGCAACATAATTCACTCGATTTCATGCTTTTTTTCAATTGTCACTCGATTATAAAACGAAGAAATCTTGCGTTAATGACCACTAAATGTAGTTCGGACAGAACATGCATTTTACTACTGAAATGTGTTTTTTGATTGTCGAGGCAATTACTTGTTTACCATCTTATCAATCAAAACAAACAATCGATTGTGACAGTGTACTGGATTTAATGGTTTTAGCGTGTCTTTACTAATGTACACCAACGTGTGTGCTTGCTGGCCATTAATGTAGCAGTTTAATGATTTGAAGAGTCCCATGAATTAGGGAACATTGTAATTTACGTGTAATTTTTATGCGGTTTTGTTTAAGTTATGGTCGGAGTTTAACCAAACTTCACGAGCTGTTTACTCCTTTAAGGAATGAAATTTCGACAAAACGTATGAGAGAAACTTGTGTTTATTTTAAGGTGCAGAACATCGCTAGGTATCTCACGACATCCTTTTCCAAAGCATCCTGTATGTTTCGTACATTTAAAAAAAAAATCTTTATTTTAAAGGCAAAAATCGAAATCAATATCAGACTCGCAATGAATGTCAAAATCAATGTTGGTTCCTGAAGATTCACTATCGAAATCGCTATATATCTCATCTGTAGTTGCACTATGAATTGTTGGAGATTCTAGTAATTCAATGGCTTCTGGTAATAATGGTTTTAATGGCTTTTGTGGCAGTTTTCTTATGCTAGAAATATATGGATCAGAGGTGATCATCAGCCGATTGAAAACATCATGGTATTTTCTCTTGAGCACTTTCGCGAAAGAGTTTCACGAAATCTTTTTAGGAGATTATTAAAGAAACAAGAACAGACAAACATACAGATAAACAAATATGAAACATATAAAACGTTCACAACTGTCCGTGTTACGAATAATGTTAATATCGCCCTATTCATAGTAAGAGATTTTCGGACAGAATATCTATCTCTATACTACAATTCGATCTGTTTACGATATGCTTCACAAGCGGCCGATGTTGAAATAAATAGCGCGGAGCGCTATAAAAATTTATCTCAAAGCCAAAAAGACAGATAAAGCCAGCAAAAGTTTTAACGATTCGAAAGAGGAAAGTGTAATCCAAGATATGGTATTAATTAGAAGTTGGAAAAAGCTGGAATGCATAACTATTTGGCTACTTGAAAATTTAATTTTTTTGAAATATATTATATCTTAAAGACTTAAATTTAACTTTAAAAATATATACCAGTGTGTGACGCCTCAAAACATATGCCGAAACCAAATTGAAGAGATGTTGAAAGAGATAGTAGTGCTTGCGGTTGTGTACAGCTGGCATTATTCGTTCTTGAAATGTGGTGAAAACGGAGACGATTAATTAAAAAGACATCGCGGTCTCCTTCAAAAACCATAATATGCATCTTTTTCTGCGCATGTTGTATTGCATAACTTTCGGTTAGAGGGCGCTTCAGGAGTAAACAGCTTGGTTTTGCTTTGTAAGCTCTTGTTTCCATCGTGAAGAAAAGAGAAAATACAGGCAAAATTTGAGATTTCATTCAATGTCTTTGGCTTCAGGCTTTCAGGGACCTGCGCATTGAAGAGTTATCAATATTAATTAAATTATTACGTTAATGAAATATTGTAAAGAAAAATTAAGAATTGGAGTAACATACGACGGGCCTTCATAAAATTCCAAGTATCATACACAAGAAAGATAACCAGACACACAAGTTTAATCCTTCTCTATATTATTCACCAGATAAATTGATGCATTTTTCCAAGCAAGGGAAGGCCTCTTTGGGCTTTGTAGAAGGCCTCATTTTGTCTGTTTAAGCAGCTTTCCATCTCAGAAACAACTTCGTCGTCGTCTTGGAAACGTCTTCCACGTAGGACTTTCTTCATTCGAGGAAAGAGTAAATAGTCATTGGGCGCCAAGGACTTGCTTTCGCACCTCTTTTTGCACTGGGGTTTGCAATCTGGGAACCCAACGTGCTGCGACCTTTGTCATTTGAAGAATGTCGTGAAAGATGATCTTCGAGTACCAGACGCCTCAATGGCTGCGACGATCTTTAATCTGCGAGGTCAGTCAACGCCTCCTAAAGATAAGGCCTGAGCGCGAAAACGTCATACATTGTTACATCGTCATATGAGGTTATGTTTAATCGCATTTCTACCAATATTAAGCCCTAAATTATATCTTCGCATGATGATTTAACAATGTATGACGTTTTCGCGCTCAGGCCTTATCTTTAGGAGGTGTTGGGTCAGTTCCGTGGTTCATCCTGGAGGCTTGTTTGGCCACATTGAAAGCGAATTCGCCACTCTGCCACTCTACTGTATGACGGGACAGTTTCGCCATACACGGCTACCAGCTCACAGTGAATTTCTTTGGCGCTTTTCCCTTTTAAAAACATGAATCTGGTTACAGCACATACTTCAATTTTGTCAACACTTGCCGCCATTTTGCTCATGTGTCTGTAGCGGAAAACGAGATAAAAATATTCTCGTTAACTCGTCGAGAATGCGCAGTTTTTTTAAACATGTAGTTTTCCTGATATTCATATTCCTAGGATATGATTTCTGGAATTCTATGAAGGCCCCTCGTATGTGAGCTTCGTCCAAGATGAAACGGTCGTCACGCTTTCGAGGAATCAAAGAAATGAGTGTCATTCTTTTAGGGAATCAAAGGTAGAAGTTCGGCAATAATTTTTCACATCATTACAAAAAACTGCATTTGTTTTGTATCAATATTAACTAAATCATTATTTTGTTACTTAATTGAAAAATTAAAAATTAGAATAACAATGTGAGCTTCGTTCATGATGCAACTTATATTAAAAATATTTCGAATTCCAATTAACATGTGATGGCCATGATTAATGAAAAGGTTATTATAAAGAAATAAAACTGAGAAGGAACACACTTTTCCACATAATGTTTAATATGCCCTATTAAACCTTAGGGGGAAAAGAGTTTCCTTTTTCTATTTTGTGTTTTCTCATCCATAATTTCGGTTGAATCTCTTGCATATTGCGATCATAAATATTAGAACAGCCAATAAGCAAATTCTTTTAATTTAAAATATTACACCAAGAGAATTTTTATTATTGTACGTTTAAATGTGAAAGTGTACTTTCAAATGGAAAATATTCATACTTATTTAACGTGTTTTATCAGCAATGTCTAGTAGAAGTAAATTTGCATTTAGAAATTGTGGAAGTATTATTCCTGATCAAATATGACTTACTTTGTTAAAACTTGTTTTTACTAAATACAGGGTGTCTGAAAAAATGTACTAACACTTTGAATGACCATAAAAGCATTATTTATGAACATAGAGACAAGTTTATAGGCTTGAATTACAGAAAATGTAATTAAAGAATCATGTTCGCAATCGTTCAAATTGATGACCGTCATTGTACAGACAAAGCTGATAACGCGCACCAATGGATTCGCAAACGTCACGAAACAGTTCATTTGGAATATCATTTTTCCATTTGGAATTTCCAGGGCTAGTGGATGTCCGTGGTCGTCCAGTACGTTTCATGTTCACGTTGTGAACGGTTCCATCTGCTTCAAATTTATCTCTGATGCGAGCAATGGTCAGGTGCGTTGGTGGCGGTTTATCGAACTCTCTTCTGAACCGTCTTTGCACTTCCGTGGCGTTTTCGGTCTTCCAATAACATTTAAGGACAAACTTTCAATCTTCAAAGCTAAGTAGATCTCTGCCATTCTGTTACATTAGTTACACCTGAAAAAACAAAGTGTTAGTACATTTTTTTGAGACACCCTGTATTCATTATTAACAATTGAAAACACGTTTTTGAATTTTCTTTGAACTTTTGCTAATGTTCAATAGGCCACATACACTCTTGCATATTTGATGTTCAATTTACATTTTACTTTTGTATTCCTTTTAAGTGTATTAAAAACAGATATTATATATTCTCATTAAAACATGTAATTAGTAATGCTTGAAAATAGTTTGTTGCGTTTAATCTTTATCAAATTAATGTGGGTAGTATTAATAAACTTGAATGGTGACGAATAATTTATTCCCCTTTTTTCGTTGGATTTATAAAAAATAAATTCATTGTTAATAAAATGGTTATAAAATGAATAAAAATTTGTGTGCTTTTTGAATATTTCTAATTTTTTTTTATTTAATTTGTTACATATGGGCATGCATTTGCTGTTAATTCTTAATTCCATTCCACTGAGTTTTTATTTTCTTAGAATATGCTTTAAAAATTTGTCAAAAGATTTGTTGATAAAATTAAATTCATCTATAAAAAGCAGAAAGGAAGAGAAAGGCTTATAAAGTAGCCGCGATTGTGACATCACTTGCGAGTAAGCATCACTTCACCTAACCTTTATCCAGGTTCCACAATTTATTTGCTATGGGAGAATTCGAAAATGCCAGATCTCTCTATACAATGTCCCCCGTGTGAAACTTAATATTGCACTAACTGGATGCAACGAATCAAAATGGAATTAAGCGGTCCACATCGATCTCAAAAATTGCATTATTTTAAGCATTTGGGTTTTATTTGGCAGGGAGAAAATACGGACTTCTCGGAATATTGCACAGGCACTAAACTCTGGGGAAGAGAGCTTTAAACCATCCACTAGTGTCAACATTATATTAAAGTAAATTTCTCCAGATTTACTGTGCTTTGAAGAGATTGGAAATTCATCCGTCATAAAAGTAATACTGCAGATACTGCTTCAAAGTATTTACCTTATGTTGGAGCATTATCTCCAGTATTTGCCTGTTATTTTGTTATCTCCAAGATTTTGACTGCCATGTGCTTATTGAGATATTGAGCAAATCGCTATGCATTATAATTCAGAGATAACCTTTTCCATTACCTCAGTAAAACTCATCTACACTGATCAAACGTTTCAAAACAGTGTTACGCGGTCTAATTTACATTCCATTCATATAATATTAATTGAAACATTTTGACTTAACAGACTCATTTGGGATTTATATTGGAAGTCTTCAGCTGAAATATTTGCTAAGACTTCCGAACTGCCAGTTAAAGTCTTACCAGTACAATCATCATTAGCGAAGAACAGAGGGTCCTAGATTTACAGGGCCGTGCTACTGTTCCTACTGCCACATTAGCAGAATCGTTGCAAAACAACGTTTAGAATAAGGGCCACTCACCGAATAACGGAAGCCTGATACGGAGTAGGAAGCTCGATGCACACCCTGCCAATCAGTAGAGTTTGGCAGGGTAGGCCAATATTTTGGGATTGAACCATTCTTGTACAAACAATGCAAAGCCCCGTGATAAAAATCCAGGTATGTGCAGGAAATGGTTTGAGTCTTGGATTGAAGAAATGGGCTGGCCTGAGCTCAGATTTAAATCACACAGATCAAGCGTCGGGTGAAATCGGGGCGACGTCTACGAGCTAGGCAGCAAGGAAAAAAACCCAGGCTATCTACCAGAATCTCCTGGAAGGTGTTCCTCGGAGATTAGATGACTTAATAAAAGGGGCAAAAGAAGGTTCAACACGATAGTCATTTTCGTCAAATCAGGTGTCCGGAAACTTTCGATTCCAATGAGCAAATCTGGAAATTACATACGTAAATTGAAAATGAAAACCAACAATCTATAAATTTAGATTAGCACATCTTTATTATACTACAGACACAGATGATTTACAGGTGATCGAAATTATAATTTGTATGATATAAACGAGTACACATGCCTTGTTCAGATTAACTGCAGTTAACATGCAGTTTTGTTTTCTCCATTGTATGCTTTTTAACGTTGTGGAGTTAGATTACATTGCTGCTCGGGGATAACCTTTCGAGACAGCAGTTCATTGCTTGGGCTATGAATGGCAATAAAATGAAGGTCTCGTTTAACGAGACAAAATTTACAGATTTTAAATTAAGGAGATTATATTGTATGTGAGAACAGAAACTCCAGGATGTTCGTGCTGGATACAGTCAGGTGTAGGAATCAGGGCTGCATCTTTTCTCTTGCATTTTCTAGTTCTTTATCCGCTTGTTTTCTGACCCGATTGAGCAACAAAGCGCAAAATGTAGACCACACGACGGCAGATAAAATTCCGATGAAGGCCTCTCATTATGCTCTCTTCAGTTACTTGAACATATTGAAAAATATGTACTCTTCTCATTCAGGCTGAAACTGGTACATTCTATAAAGCTGAATATTTTCTTCTTTGATGGCAATCTCGACTTGCAAATTGACTTTTATTGATTTGTTGAACCTGTACAGTCTGTTGGACTTAAGGCTCCAAAGCTATTATCAGATAAAGTTTTCTTCAAACTGTTTGTCAAACTGCTCATAGTTATTACACTATCAAAGTATGTTCGCATTAAACATCTGCCATTGGCTTCTTATTCAGGACGACGGAAGCTAAATTGAAAGTGTGCCAAGTGTACATGATTATTCAAAATTGCTAATAAATTGAAGTGCCAACTGTTCAGTTCCTTGCCTTCATCTCATTGATAGTCTATGTGTAAAAGTTGTGATCAGAAACCCTTCATATGCTTGCTGCCTGCTCCGTCAAAGGAAGTCCTAGCAATGACCAATCCAATGCAAGGGAAATCTCCTTAGTTGTTTTGTCCTGCGCCAGTAACCTACTGAAAATGTGGTTTCTTTGCGGCAATGAGGACTGAAATAAGCGATTCTGCTCGTTCTTTATGCACTCTTTTTTTTCAGAATTGACTCGAGGGTTGATATTGGACCTTGAAATTTGAAGTTGGATATATGGTACCTTTTCTGTATCATGTGGACATTTGTTTCATAGAATTCATGCATCTGTTCTGTTAGTCCTATATACTGGATTCGAAGGACTTTTTACCTGCAACAATTTTTATTAAATTAGTAAAGTCTGAACAGCTCAAACAGAATAAAATTTTTAAAACGTTAATGTTGTTTAATAATGTCTTTGTAATTACCTGCGTTAATTTGAACTACCTGTCGTTGGCTTGTTTTCTTTTTCAAGATGATAGCAACAACATTGAACTGTGCAAGTATACTTCATCATTCCAAATCGGTTATGTAATTCGAAAACGATTTTCGTTGCCACTTCAGCACGCGATGTAAATTTTGTTTGTTGAACATCATTGACAACCATTGTTTGCAGACTATTGTTATCTTATTTTTATTCAATTATTATAAAGGAGAGTTTCATTACTGTTGCGCGTGACAATTCACTGCAATAGAAGTTGCATTTTCCCCCCTAATGATTGGCCGATTCACCAAGGCTAATTTAGAGAGCTGGATACAATGCACGTATCCTAATGAGGCCTACCAAACGTCCCTGCAAAATAAATAGGTTCAGTCTACGTGTGAATAAATTATTTAGCCAGATAAAAGCAACTTATGACGTCGTGGATATAACATATAACGTTACATACTGTGTGTCCGAAAGGACTGCAGTAAAACGAGGGGTATTGGCACGACGAGTGAAAGAACTGTCCTTTCGCTGTTTTCAAAATCAGAACCAGTAATGTTGACTCAACCATAAGCCAGAAGCTGGTCTTCCATTTGCCTAAGACAAAATGTAACAGTTAAAGTAGGAAGTCGTAGAAGAACCAATGCGTGTGATCAGTGGCAATCTTCTCGTATCACCAGCGACATTTTCTAGACGTGTGGCAGCTATGAGCAAAGTTTTACAACGCTAGTAGTTGCATCTTGGTCCATTTTGCTTGATACAAGAGTGAACAAAGGTCTAAGAATAGCAAAATGGTAGTGTTTTTGCTATTCTTAGATCTTTTTTCACTCTTTTAACAATTCAATATGTAGGTTCCAAAGCAGCAACATCTATAAGCAGTAAATAAGGCATCTTGGAGGCATCATTGCTCTCCAAAAAGTGATGCCATACTGCCTTTCTGAAATAAATGTAGAATCCTTACCGTAGATGCACACTGATTGGTCTATGACAACAGAAAGGGAACAGCGTGGCCATGGCCAATAAAGGAGAATCACCGAAACAAATGTTTAAACCGTACTTGCACCCACAGAAGATTGTCACCTCATTGTGGCGGATTGATAAACATTTTGCATTGAATAATGATCTCAAAAAGATCGAAATACGTATCGCCAAATAAACTTTTGTGGAGAAGAGGTTTGTTTTCTTACATCATATTTTTATCCACAGTGTATTCCCACTTCTCAAACCTGTGGCTCATTATTAGTTTTGGCCGCGTGGCCAAGCAATCCCGAATAACGTCTACTTCCGTCAGATTGATGAACGTCACCAAAAATTTAATAACAATCAACCATCGCTCATCAACTATTGATGGAACATGAACAAATTGGAAGCGAGCAGAAAATCAACCAACGCTTTGTGGTAAGAGGTTCTCCATCATCTGGGTATATACAATATTGGACCTTCTTGATTGTAGGACTTTTATTAGAAATTTTGCACACATGTAGCATTGGTGACATACAAGAAAGATTCAAATTGCAAGACCATACGTCCAGAAGAACGTTGTAGATGGTGGCTCCATGCCCCAATAGACCACATTAGTAGATCGTATAACCACCGCAAGCTTGAATGCAGGCCTCGACTCTTGCATCCATACGGCCATAAAGATGCTGGATGTCGTCTTGGGGTAGGTTGTTCCAAGCCTCCTGAAAATGCTGGCGCAATTGTGGAATTGATACAGCTTGTGTACAGCGACGATGAGCGTTTACATCCCATCACGACAAGTCTGGAGATCGTGCCGGCCAGGGAACTAGTGTCACATGGTGTAAGGCGTGCAAGCTAACACGGGCAATGTGTGGATGGGCGTTATCCTGCTGGAAAACATGTTACAGTCCTGTTGCAAGAAGGGCGGAAGAACAGATTCCACAATCTACTGGACGTACCGAATGCTGTTCTGTGCTCCATCCACAAACACTAAGGATGATCGCGAATTGTATCTGATCGCACCCCACACCAGGGGTTGGACCTGTGTGCCGTAGACGGATGCACTGTGGAAGATAGCACTCTGTTGCTCTTATGTGCACACGCACACGTCCATCGTGGTGTACAGGCAGCATCTGCTGTCATCACTAAAGACCATAGGCCCCCATTCGGCTCTCCAGTCGGCTCTTTCGGCACCACTGCTACAGCGCAACACGGTGTTCTTGCAGAAGTGGGAGTCTGGCTGGAGGGATCTGTGCCCGCAGTCCTGCAGCTAGCAAACGGTTACCAATGGTCCGTTTTGACAAAATTGTTGCCACTCTGGTCCTTATCTCTGCTGTGGATGCAGTATGGTTGCTCAAAGCTTCTCATATGATTCGACGGTCTTGGCGTGGGGTCAGTAGAGTGTGCACGTCCAGAACCAGGTCTACGTGAGTGCGTTCCTTCCGGAAACTATTGCTGACAGATCAAGCCACCACAGAAACATTACGACCGATCTGCTCCGCGATACGCCGATGTGACCATCCAGCCTCTCGAAGTCCCATAATCCGACCTTTGTAAACTCTGTCAGTTGTTGCACAGGAGCACGGCAGCGTGTGCGAAGCATTCCAGTTGTTGCCACCACACCTAAAGTCAACTGTTCCAGTACAATGTAGATGCCAAACGGATGATTTCATGCAAATCTGGTCGGAACAGTTCTTCTCCAGAAGGGGCATGGGAGCCACCCTGTACAAATTTCTTCTGGACGTATTGTCTTGCAATTTGAATCATTTCTTATATGCCACCAATGCTACATGTGTGCAAAATTTCAAATAAATCGACCCATTCCTTCTAGCTGTTGCATTTTTTTTGCCAGTTGAATGGTACAAATTGTGCAATTTTAGACTGTTGGTTCTAGATCTCTTCATTTTAGGTGCACTGCATCCACTTAGATATTTCTGCTCATTTCAAGAATGAATAGTGGATAAAGCTCGCTGCACACTTCCAAACGGTCACTATTATCTTTTTCCTCAGATAAAGAGTTGGTTTTGACATGGGGTTTTGGGCTTCATTGGCCTCGGTGTGTTATATTCATATTTCGTCATGTATCATTGCTCTTTTCCAAAATGGTGCATTTTGTTTCGGCAACCTTCCAATCTATTCTTACTGCTTTATTCTGTGAGGTCATGGTGACCAATTTAACAAGTTTCTTGACTTAATGGCGAGAACTATCCACTAGTGAACGCCTTATTCCTCTGCCAATTTGGCCAGGTCAGACTCCACCTGCGTTTGTGTTGTCCATGACTTGTGTTATGTGTCCACGAGGTTCATTTTCAAGGGTCATAGACCCGGATTGTAATTTTTGGAACAATTCCTGAATGATTCGTTCATCTACTTTGTCATCCATCTTCAGATTCTTTGTTGATGTTTCTCGCTGCTGCCTCTGTTGCGTTTTAACTCATCCAGAAAAAGTATCCGAATTTGGGGTAGGCCTCCTTTGTACTGTACTGTATTGTACGATCACACGATAACTATCCCTTGCTCATGAGCAGAGATACTTAACCTCTACTATTCAAAACACAAGCACCATCTAGCGGTGTTTATAACTGTGATCCGACATTTCACGTGGAACAACCTGACTTAAGAAGTGATGCGCAACTCAGCGTCCGGATACACACCAGATTATTATGACCAACCTATCAGTATTTCGTTGACTACCTTTTTCCTTCAATACTACGGCGATTCTTCTTGACATTGACCCCAAGAAATATTGAAAGGTGATACAACGAATCTGACATCATGCCTGATGAACAGCACTGTCCAGTTGTGTGAGATTTGATGGTTGTGGGACCCACCTGTCTGATGGCTCTTGCAACTTCGTCCCAAAAATGCTCAATTGCATTGAGATCTGGTGACTGGGGACCACTTAAGTAAGGTAAAGTCTCCCTCAAGTTCTTGAGAACACTCCTGCACAATACGAGCACCGTTGCAGGGCGCATTGTCTTATTGGAAGAAGCCATCTGCATTGGGATACGCCATCAATATGAAAGGATACATTTGATCAGCAAAGATACTTATGTATAGTGTGCCATTCAGACGTTGTTCCACACTAATTGAAGGGCCCAAATCATGCCAGGAAACCATGCCTGAAACCATAACACTGCCCCCATCAGCTTAAAGGGTTGTGCTCATGCATATGGGGTCCATGCTTTCATTCTGTTAACGCAAAATTCTCATTCTGACATCTGCATGATGCAACTTGAAACGTTATTCAACGGACCGCATGACTTTTACCAGTGCTGGACTGTCCAATCCTTGTGTTCATGTGCGAATTGGGGACGTTTTATCTTGTTAACTGCAGACAACAATGATGTTGCTTTATCCATTGGAGACGTGTTATTCGAACAAGCCTTCGGCTTCCATATCCCACACGATGCAGTGTACAACGAACCGTGCGTTCAGGGATAATTTGAGATGATCCGGATTAAGATTTGCATTAATTTGATGCACTGTTGCCCTTCTGTTGTCTTGTACCAGTCTTGCCACTCTCCGTTCTGTCCGAACATTGACTAGTCGCTGACGGTCACAACTTGCACGTTCAGGTTTTCGGCTGATAGTCCTGTCTTTAAACACTTTAACAGCAGCTGTTTTTGAATAATTAAAGGATGCAGCTGTTTTGCTGATACGCGCTTCATGGCTCCGAGCGTCCACAATCATCCCACGTTCAAAGGCTTATTAAATTGCGTCGTTTACCCATAGCTTCAGAAACAAATTACTTCTACTATTGTGATAAACAACCTGCCTCCCTGTTTATAATGGTCAGGTTCTCTAGCAACTTCAGCGCGAAATCATAGCTAATTTGCCTACAAACGTCACGTGGTCATAATTATCTGGCCACTGAGTGTATAAGCATTGTACATGTTATGCCATCCGGTGTTGAAATACTAATACTCTAATGACACTCTTGCCGAAGTCTTCTTATTATCTTAAATTTCGCAATTATAGTACAAAGAAATCAGGACAAAGATTAGTAGGTGATGTAGAATTGAAAGTGCCAAAAAACGAGCTTCATTCATCACTCCTGTTCCAGATGGTATTGGTCCACTAACTGTTTCTATGGCGATTTATAATACTGCTCAAGTAGTTACTCGTTCTTTGCGTAATAAGAAGGATAATAGAATTGGGCTGGAAAATAAGAAGCACTAACTTTTTTTTATATTAAACCCAACTTTATGTGCTTTCATAATTTTTTAAAAGAATCTCATTTTATTTTCATTAACTGAAAAATGTAAATTGAAATAATTTTTATAATTGTATTTTTAATATTTAATATTGTAAACTTTCTCTTGCGAACTCCTACGCCGGTGGCGTTTTAATCTGAATGAAGCCCTTTCTGAAGACCACAACCATCACTGCAGATGCTCCTTCCAATCAAAACTCCTACACCTTATCTTCCCCATTTATCAGATCAGAACGGGAAAACAAAAAGTTCAGTATAAACGTAAGACATTTAGCTGCAGACCTAAGTACACATTCAGGAGAAAGATTTGTATTTTACACTGGAAAGGTTCAAGCGTCTCAAAAATCAACACAACAGCGCTCCCGTCTCTGTAACAATAATAGCGTTTTTTTGACATGTCGGTACAACAATATTAAACGCTCTCTAATCATTTACTCATGTTTATAACAGGTTGTTGCACACGGATTTCGGGATGAATTCATTTTCTTATTAATAAATACCGCCAGTGCAATTGTTTTGGATAGTGTAAAGTTCTAGACACAGATTAACGATTACACAGTTACGACGATTGATGACGTCCTATGGAGAAAAATGGAAAGTGGTCATGGGATTGTGCCCCAGGCCAAGGTCAGTGGAATATAAGGTCTCGCAGTGCGCAGGGTGGGCTTCACCACGGGGAAGCAACATGACGTCACGGGTACCGAGCACAGCATTGCCTGCATTTAAAAACATTGTAATTGAAGAATCTAATGGGAAAAGAAATTGTAAGAGCAAGAAAAACACAGATGATAAATTGTAATAAAATGCTTTAAAAATCTGCCTACACAATATCTTTTTTTATTTAAATTTTTTTTTTTTATTTCTATTCTGCGGTTCATATCTCTTAATCTAGTATAAGTTCTCGACTTAACAAATTTATGTATAATTTCATGTGTTAACATGTAATCTTTTTGGTCTAACGCTTTTTTCTAACGCTTTGGTCTAAAGCTAGCTGAAAAACGTTGGTTATTATTTTTTGTTCTATTCTTAAACTAGAACCATGGAAATTTCAAAAATGTCTTTCAGTACTTCAGGAGCTTTTAGTAACTTAATAGAAAGATAGCTTAAATACCCTCTTGATAGCTGTGATACCAATAAAATTCTGCACCGTCTTTAGCTTATAACTCCTTAGTAAATTTTAAAGAAGCCCAATCAGACCTTAAATTATTAAACTTCTGGTTATCAAATAATAATATGTCTTTAAATGTAAAAAAATCTGTATATATGCGTTTTAAATTGCACTCTGATTGTAATACGAATTTGTTTCTTAAATATCATGATTTGAAATGTAATAATCTTGAATGTAGTCACTGTCCTCTCTTAACTTATGTCGAACACACAAAATATTTAGGTATTACAATTGATTATCGTTTATCATGGGATTCCCATTTGTTAGATTAAGATCTATAACTTTTATAATTCGATCATTAAAAACTGTCTTAACTTTTAAAAATCTGATTTTAATATATAACGTTTTCTTTTTAAGTACATTACAATATCTCATCCCAGTTTGGGGTGGAACTTATGTGACTCATTTAAAACCAATTATAAATCTTTTTAATATGCTGACTCGTTGTATCGTTAACAATAATGATTTTCGTAAAAATCAAATAATGAATTTTCATCAATTTTATCTTTTTAATTTGGCAAAATATACAAGCAATTATGTAAAAATGAAACAGCCAATTTTCAGACATTTTAATTATAATTTAAGATATTCTAAAAATCTGACGATTCCAATTGAAATTCCAAAGCATTCTTTCGTTTTCCATCAAATAGATTATAATTATAAAAAATTGTTTGATCTACCAAATGAAATAAAATTATGTACTGGTGGACGAAAATGTAGATATAAACTTAAAAATTGGATTATGACTGTCAAAAACAATTAGTATTTAATGGTTTTTAATCAGTTTTAATTGTTGTTACCGTATATACTAATTTATTTTCTTTTCTTTTGATGCTTTTCCGAATATACGAGCACTATGTGCTCATGGGAAATTCATCTTATTATATATTTATATGTTTCTTACATTGGAATAAATAAATAAATAAATAAATAAATAAATAAATAAATAAATAACTCAAAATATTGTTTTTCGAAATTTTTGTGTTTTGAAGCCATTCAAAAAATCTAATCCTTCTTTTTTATTTTTTCTCCAATATTTGCCTTTTCGGATATACATATGCTAAGAAATTATAAAACCACTGAGCTGACGTTGGGAATTAGTTTATTTGATCAAAATGTTTTTTACGAATAAACAAAATAATGTTTATTCTATAATATGAAAGATCTCATGTTTGATCTTTAGCCTATTTGTATCGTAGATAGGCATCGTAAAATTAATTTTTATGCTTGTGCGCGGCAAATATCATGTAGAAGCGTGCTACTGGGGAGCGATCTTGGTGCCGGTGACGTCATCTGCGCAGTAGCGGTGAATTTTGGCTCAAGAATTGCGGGACCTTTCTTCCACTGACCTTGCCCCAGGCTATCGCCAGGTTCGCTACAATCGATGACTAGACTAAATTAACGTATTTAATAATACATTTTCCACCACATAAAAAAATATTATATACACTTTTGGAAATTTACATATAAAATTTTTTTTATTAAACATCAAAATACACGCAAGAGCGAATTATTCAAACAGCGCACCTGGCGGTAGCCTGGGGCATGGCTACAATCGATGACGTCAAAACAATGAGCTATAAGGTTTCCATTGCTTAACATTGATTGTCGCATCTGTGAAATCGTTAATCTGTGGTTCTAGATAGATAAAGTATGGACACTCCGCCATTTTCTCTGCAAAATTCCTTCATAGAAACATCTACAAGGATGCAAGTAATATTTATAATGACTTTATTATATTAGTATTAATTATAATTTCTCCGGTTCTTGCAAAGCTGTTGCATAATAACCCGCGATTTGACCTTTTTGGCATTCCTGTAGATGGAATTTTGTACAGAAATGGCGGGAGTGTCCATACTTTATCTATCTAGAACTTTAGAATAGTGAAGATATACCTGCACGGAAGCAAGAAATTATTTGAGTGCTAGCTTGTAGAATAATACGAATACTTTTTCTTTTTTATCACTTCAACACTTGACCTGAATCCAACCTTTGGGATATTGAAACAGTCAATGATCAAACTATTCCAAATATATCGATCTGGCGTTATAACCCTTAGCACCAGACAACGACGAAGTGCGAACACCAAACTGTAAGCGATATGGCAATAAAACAAGGTGTCCACTCTTTGATACGCGCATCACTTGGTAAAGTCAAGAAGCTTAGCAAGTGGGTTCTTCGTAAACTCAGTTGAACAATACGAGAAGAGTCGACTGGAACAGAAAGGCAGCGTCCTTCACGATGACTAAATTGCTCATGAGGCCTCAAAACATATGCCAAACCAAATTGAAGGAAATAAGTCGAAGGAGATAGTAGCGACTGTGATTGTATGCAGGTGACATTATTCGTTCTAGAAATGTGGTGAAACGATTTAATATTGCACCCACCTGAATACAATAAATCAAAATAGAGATAATCATACAATCCAAAAACTGCACTAAGTAGCTCTTCCTCACCCACCCTGCCCTCCTAATCGATTGATATTTTCTTTAAGCATTTGGATCTTATTTGATAGGGAGAATATTTAAGAATGAAGCAGTCATTGAGGAGTTTCTTCTGTACTGAACACCGGATTTCTAGGAAATAGGATAGAGGCATTAATATCTCGAAGGGTGAGGTGTAGAGATCAAATGATTCCTATATTATTTGAGTACTGTGGCAAAGCCGACGCGATCTAAACAAGCCTTGGCACTGTTTTTGTGACATCATGCAAACGGGTGGATTTTGTGACGTCATACAAAAAGAAATTTAAAAACAAAATAAGGATGTGTTAAAATTTAAAATAAAATGATTTATTAATAAAGTTAATGACCCATGTTTGGCAGTAATGCATTTTATTATACTGTATTTACTTATCTAAAATACAAAATTCATTTTTTTAAATATCCCATCGGTTTTCGTGACGTTTCAACAATAGAAATGACGTAATGCCATGGCTTTGTATAGATCGCGTCGGCTTCGACATGGTCAGAAGTTTCATTACCAAATCTGACATTTCATGTACAACCTGATTCAATTCGATTCGATTTGAAAAAACTCTTAAAGTGTTTCAGGCACCATGAGCTCGTCGCCTTCATCAACTGGGCCACTGTGAACATGGA
Source organism: Rhysida immarginata (assembly GCA_023313115.1). Classification (NCBI taxonomy): domain Eukaryota; kingdom Metazoa; phylum Arthropoda; class Chilopoda; order Scolopendromorpha; family Scolopendridae; genus Rhysida; species Rhysida immarginata. Next base: position 1,151,857 of record JAHWFO010072570.1, read on the forward strand.
ACAGCAAGGCAGTCTCCAAGTATCTAACACTACAAACAAAGAAAGTGGGAGCCCAATCAGAGGAAGAGATCGGTAATTCCTCAGTTCTAAATCAGAAATAGACGAGAACTCAAAAGTCATAAAAGTAATACTGCAGATACTGCTTCAGCATATTTACCTTATGTTGGTGCATTATCTCTAATACACCTGTTACTTTGGTATCTCCAAGATTTTGATTGAGATATTGAGCAAATCACTATGCACTATAATGCCCGTAAGTAAACAGGTAATCTTTTCCATCACCTTAAGGAAAATTCGTCTACACTGATCAAACGTTTCAGAACACTCATTCCAAACAAAGTTGCGCGGTCTAATTAACATATCCATGACATAATATTGATAGAAAAATTTTGCCTTCAAGACTCATTTGGGATTTGTGTATTGAAAATCAGCGCAATTGGAAGTCTTCGGCGGAAATATTTGCTAAGACTTCCGAAATGCCAGTTACAAGTCTTGCCAGTACAATCATTAGCCAAGAATTGAGGTACCTAGATTTACTTGACTGTGCTATCGTTCATAAACGCCACTTCAGCAAAATCAACGCGAAGTGGCGTTTAGAATGCGGTACCGCTCACCGAAAGTGAACCCTGGAATAGCGGAAACAAATACGGAATGGTTAGCTCGATACACACATTGTCAATCAGAGTTTGGCAGGGTAGAATCAATTATACATAGGCAATATTTTGGAATTGGACCACTCCTGTACAAACATTACAAAGCCCCTTGTCACAAACCCATGTATGTGCAGGAATGGTTTGAAGAAATGAACTGGCCTGAGCCCCGATATAAATCACACAAACCACGTATGAGGTGAAATCGGGCCGATGACTACGAGGTAGCGATCAAGTCAAAACCAGAGGCTATTTACCAGAATCTCCTGGAAAGTATTCCTCGTATATTAATAGACTTAAAGGGGCAAAGAAAGGTTCCACACCATAGATTTCATCATATCGTGTGTGGATTCCAATAAGAAAATCTGGAAATTGCATACGTAAATTGAAAATGAAAAAGAACAATCTATGAATGTGAATTAGCACATCTTTATTATACTACAGATAAAACATGCTTTACAGGTGATCGAAATGATAATTTGAATGACATAAAAAGTACACTTGCCCTGTTCAAATTAATCGCATGCACTTTTGTTTCCTCCACTGTATGCTTTTTAACGTTGTGAAGTTTTAGATTATATTGCTGCTGTGGGTTAAGATTTCGACACAGTAGTAATTCGTTGTTATAGCTAGGAACGGCAGTAAAATGAAGGTGTAGATGCGCGAGACAAAAATTTTACAAGTAGAGGCAGTCGTCTCTTAGGAGTTTCTACATTAAAAAGTAAATAGTGTATATGAGGACAAAAAGTCCAAGGTGCCTGTGCTGGATACAATCAGTTGTAGGATTCAGGGTTGCATCTTTTCTCTTGCATTTTCTAGTTCTTTATCCGCTTGTATTCTGTCCGATTGAGCAACATAGCGCACAATGAAGACCACTACGGCAGATAAGATTGCAATGGAGGCCTCTCCTTATAGGCTACTCTCTTCAGTTACTTGAACGTGTTGAAAATATGTTCTCTTCTCATTCAGGCTGAAGCTGGTAGATTTTATAAAGCTGAGTGCTTTCTTCTGCTCGTATATTAATTGCAACTTACGCCAGATCACTAGAGCGAAGTCATCTATTACGTCAACAGACATTTTATAGAATTGTTGGACCTATACAGTCTGTTGGATATTATATTTGGGATCAAAAAATATCATCAGATAAAGTTTTCTTCAAACTGTAAATCTGGTCTGCTTAAAGTTATTACACTACCAAAATATATTCGCATTAAATATTGGCGTCTTATTCAGGATGACGAAAGCTAAATTGAAAGTGTGCCAAGTGTACATGATTATTCAAGTTTGCTAATAAATTGAAGCGCCAACTGTGCAGTTCCTTGCCTTCATCTCATTGTTAGTCTTTGTAGTAGAAGTTGTGATCAGAAGTCTTTCATATGCTTGCTGCCTGTTCTGAGTGAGCAACGTGGCGCCAAACGAAGCCGTAGCAATGACCAATGCAAATGCAAGGGCGATCTTGTTTGGTTGTTTGTCCTGCACCAGTAACCTAGTGAAAGTGTGGCTTCTTTGTGGCAATGACGACTGAAATAAGTATTTTGCTCCCTCATTATGCGCTCTTTTCTTCAGAAATGATTCGAAGGTTGAGCTTGCGCCAAGAACTTTGAAGGTGGATAAATGGTATTTTCTGCGTATCATGCGCACATTTGTTTTATGAATTCAAGGATCTTTTCTGTTAGTCATATATAAAGGATTCGACGGATTTTTCACCTGCAACAATTTTATTAAATTAATAAGGCTGGACAGCTCAAGCATATCAAAATTTTTAAAACGTTAATGTTGTTCAATAATATTTTTGTAATTACCTGTCCTTGGCTTTTTTTCAAGATGACAACAGCTACATTGAACTGTGCAAGTGTACTTCATCGTTCCAAATGTACATGTATTATATGATTCGAAAACATTTCTGTTGCCATGCTGACAACCATTGTTTGCACACCATTGTAGTCTCAATTTATTATTATAAAATTGAGTTTGATTAGTATTGCGCGCGACAATTTACTACAGTATTAATTGCATTGTTTAAATTTATTGGGCTGTTTCATAATAACTGGTCGAGTTCACCAAGGCTAATTACACGGCGTTACAAATTGAAAGGAAAATCGAGTACCCTTTTCAAATCATTGTGTTTAGTTTATGAAATTCCTCTCTTATAAAGAATACACAGTGTTTTTTTATCACGTTCTATTTCTCAGGTGCACTCAATAGCACATTCATCTTTAAGCCTTACATGACGGCGCGCTGGGCGTCTACGTCAAAAATAACACAATAAAAACAAAAAGACATACTAGTAATAATGGCACCAGTCCAGAAAGTGGAAACATACCGGTACGTCAGTCGTGCTCCAAACATAACTCTAACATCGTACAACGTCGACACGCTGTTTACAAACTGGAGTCCCTGTATACAAAGAAGAGCCACGACAACTGATCAATTGGACGCCATTTTGTGCTAAGTTTCAGTAAAGAAACAATACGCAGGAGCTCGAAAATCGCGTATATAAAGAAAAAAAGAAAGAAAGAAAAACTTTTATGACGTGATAGAAACATTTTATGTGCAGCTCCTATTTTCTGATAGTGCTAGCAGACTATTAAAGCTACCAGTTCTTTGGTATAAAAATCGTTTCACCCACTGTTTTCTGAGCTGGATACGATGTACGCATTGTAGTGGCAACACCTCCTAGAAAGAAAGCCTGCGCACTGAAAATTCATACATTGTTACATGATCCCAAGAAGTCATAATTTCGGGCTTATTATTGGTAGAAATACGATTAACAATGCCTTTATATGATGATGAATTTTCAGTGCATAGGCTTTCTTTCTAGGAGATGTTGGTAGTGGGAACTACCAAATGCTTGTGCAAAGTGAATGGGTTCAGTTCACGTTGTGAATAAAGTATTTAAGCCTGATCAAAGCAGGTTGTGACATCATGGAGTATCACTTAGCGACATTTCACGTAATGTGACCGAAAGGGTTGCCAGTAAGCGAGGGGTGTTGTTACTACGACTGAAAGAACCGTCCTTAGACTACTAAATAAATGGAGCCAGATACTGTGGACAGACGTTAGAATAAAAGAGAGGAAAACACTAATCCAGATACTGTGCTTTTAACTTATGTGGATTAGTGTTTTCCTCTCTTTTATTCCGTCCTTAGACTGTTTCCGAATTCAGTAACAGTTCGTTGACATGGACCAAGCGAAGGGCCGATCGTGTAGTTGCGTGTCACAAAACGGGAACAGTTAAAGGATACAGTCGGCAATATATGCACTCAGTGCCGATCTTCTCGTATCACTATCGACAGTTCCCAGATGTGTGACTGCTACGGGCAAAGTTCAACAACTCGATACGTACTTTTCACAAGAATTCATCGATAAACAGTCTTGGAGGCTTGCATTTGTCTCCAAACTGTGACAACAGCGCTCTCTTTCTGAAATACATGTAGAATTCTTACATTGGATGAAAACTGGTTGCTCTATGACAACAGAAAGTGAACAGTGGCTCAATGAAGGAGAATCACCGAAACAACTCACCCACAAATGGTTCTGACCTCATTATGGTGGACTGCCTAGTTTGTCGTGCATTATTAGATTTTTTGCCGCGTGGCCAAGTAATCCCAAATAACGTGCATTGCCGTCAGATTGATGAACGTCACCAGAAATTAAACAACAAACAACCATCGCTCATCAACTGTTGATGGATCATGACCACGTTGGAAGCGTGCAGAAAATCAACCAATGCCTTAGGGTAAGAGGTTCTTTATCATCTGGGTGTACACAATATTGGGTTCACAAGTTTCGCCATTAGGGCCACGTCGTACTAAACATGATGCTGTGATTCATGTCATCAGCGATTTCTTAGATCAACGTCATACAAGCTTCTCTAGCGGCGGCGTTATGTCACTAATATCACATTGGGCTTAGTGTACTCTCAGTGTCAGTCACAATGTAATGAATAACGTTGTGAACAGTGATCCAGCTGTCATTCTATATGTATCAGAATCGAGCCATTCTTTATGAAACAATTCAGTATTATATGGGTCCATGTTTACCTATTATCCTATATGTAATTACCCACAGCAATTCAAGTCTCACGTGGAAAAATCTTTGCTTTGCAGGCTACCTCTTTACGTGGAAAAATACAAATTTTTGTGTACCTCTGCAAAGGATTATAGGTAAAACCGCTATTTCAAAGAAATAAAGCTGCAAACGTCTTTTCTTATACAGGGGGGCACAAAATACACTGGTAGCAATTACAAATGAACATCCAGATGGAGTGATATCATACGACTGATGTTTCTATTCGTATTATGTCATAGAGATGTAAATTAGGTCACGCAACGTTGTTTTGGAGGGGTGTCCTGAAACTACTGATCGTAATAGTTAGTTTTCCTAAGGGTGATGGAAAAGAAGGTGGTCTGTTTATTTATCGGCTGTTTCTGTATGATATTGTATATTGCTTTGCTTAATATCTCAATAAGCACATGGCGTTCAAAATTTTAAACAGATATCAAATTAATAGGTGAATACTAGAGATCATGGCCCAACATAAAGTAAATTTGTTGGAGCAGTGTCTATGCAGTATTTATTTATTTATTTATTTATTTATTTATTTATTTATTTATTTATTTTTTCTGAATTTTACTCAGCTTTCTGATAGTTTAGGAGGAATTCCTGGGCACCTGCTCTATCATTGGGCTTCCACGTTGATTTCACAGTAGTCTTTAGAACACGGAGATACTCAAGCATGATCGTGGTTGCATAGTTGTTAGAGGCGACGGACCTGCAGACACTCGTGAGCATTGATTCGAATCCTGATCGCGAAATCTTTCCTTTTGTTTTCCATCTTCACATATTTATGTTAAGTTAAACGAGGAACGTAAAGAAGCTATAACAGTTTTATCAACTCGAATCTATCAAGTTGCTGCACGTGATACGCCGAATTTTGATAGCGAAACTTCAAGCAACATTAACTGTATGAAAAATGACTTTTATTAATCAAAAAGGCACGAAGAGAAGATAATAATAAAGAGAAGATGTACTTGAAACAACTAGAAATATAAAGGGGAAAAGGGAAGGCAAAATTCCGCGAGCTGGACTCGAGCAGTAATCAAATCTTACTTATCGCTGGAACTTCTCTTACCAATTGAGCTGTCGCGGACTATAAACCGCCAAGCTGTTATAATGTGTCCAAATGAACTTCCTTGAAGTCACAAAAAATGCAGCATTACTTGCTTTACACCATTAAATGCTCTCCCATCGCGATACAGTGCCTTTAAGCACGGCATTCTAGAAACTACCAGGCCTGAACATGACATCAATAATGTATTGTTGAAACACTAACATTGCGACGTTGAACTTACTACTGCAATAATAACACCCAAGAGCAGCTAGATAAACGGGCCTGAAGCGAAAAAGTCAGCTGACCATCTTAGTTCAAACAACAATGTAAAGATGGAAACAATGAAGGTTACATTGTTACTCGGACCGCGGCCAACACCTCCTAAAAACAACCAGGCCTGAACATGGAAAAGATAAACACTGCTACGTCGTTCTGGTGGTGCTCAGAGCAACGCCACCTAAAGAGAAGGCCTGTTCACTGAAACATCATACCTTGTTAAACGTAGTCAACGAGAAAGACAGGCCACGGCGCGAAAAAGTCACCTGATCCAACCAACACCACCTCTACTCAAAGCCTGAGCGCGAAAATTTCATACATTGTTACATCATCATAAAAAGTCATCTTTAATCGCATGTCTACCAATAATAAGCCCTAATTTATGACTTCGTATCATGATGTAACAATGTATGACGTTTCCGCGCTCAGGCTTTCTCTTTAGGTGGTGTTGATCCAACACCTCCTAAAGATAAGGCCTGAGCGCGAAAACGTCACACATTGTTACATCATCATGCGAAGACTGTAGCCCACGAGAAAGACAGGCCCTGGCCAACGCCACCTAAAAAACAAAGCCTGGTCACTGAGTCAGCCCTGGTTTCATGATGCAGTCCACAGGCAGTGAGAAGGCTTTGTTTTTTAGGTGGCGTTGCCCTGGCGCGGAAAAGTCAGCTGATCATCTTAGTCCGAGTAACAAGATAACGAGATAAAAAGTCATCTGACCAACTGGGTGCTAGCATAGCCATCATGAGAACATAGCCTGCTCAATCGGCCTTCCTCCATTGTTTAAACTGTCTCCAAAAATGTAGACAAAAAAGGATAAAAACTAGCACCGCTTAGCGACAAAATTTAACAGTTTCAGTCGGTTAATAGCCTAAAATGATATGGAAAGCCTGCCCATTCACAGTTTGACTAAAAAATAACAAAGAACTTTACTTTTCTATATGAAAAATAAAGTAAACTTTATTTAGTTTTAACATTTTTCATAAATAAACAGCATAAGCGATTGAAAAAATGTTAAATTTTATCGTCAGGCGGTGCTAGGTTTTATCCTTTTTCGTCTACATTTTTGGGGACACCGTTTGAAGGCAAATGGGCAGGCTATGTTATTATAATGGCTATGGTGTTAGCAACAATCCAATCTTCACTGTCTCCATCTTGGATGTTAACAATCAGTCTTTTTCCTTTTGATGGAAACAATGAAGGTTGTATTGTTGCTAGCGCCCATTGGTCAGGTGACTTTTTCGCTTCCAGGCCTTGTTATCTCGTTGGCCTCGAGAGTCACCACAGTGACGATTTAACAATCGAAGACTTTGATTGTTATGGTCATTTGTGAACAGTCTTGTCAATTTAGCCTTCTTTTCATGCTCTTGTCCTTTGTTGGGCATCTAATACACTGCTCAAAACAATTAAAGGAACACTTGTAGAATCCCCTAAAGAGGGCGTAAATAATACTTTTTTAGCAATCTTATCGTCTGCAACATGAAACCTACTATCTCCCTCATAGGAAATGGTTGAAGCCAACACATTTTGCTGCCAGATGTTCTGAGAAATTTGCATAGCAATATAACCCCCCGGAAAACAAAGTGGTTACATGCCAGTACATTCTTTGCTTGGAGATAACGGTCGAACATTAGAAGGTGCAGGCATTCGTGGAACGTTGTTGTTAGTGCTCTGACATGCCACGAAGGCATCTTGAAGCAGTAGAAGCTGCGAGAGCCGTAACATGGGTCAATCATTTCGGACTGTGTCAAATGCCCTCAATGTGTCCTCTTCCGTCATTTTCCGACTGTGGACACGATTCCAGGCGACTGGCCAGTACACACGAAAAGCTGGGCAAGGTCGCCGACGCTCAACCGCCAATCAAGATCGTTATGTGCGGACTTGTGCCCTGCGCCGAAGAACCTCAACGGCCAGAGACCCGAAAAATGACCTGCAGATGTCAACTGGGGTAGCTGTTTCAGATCAAACAATCCGGAACAGATTACGTGAAGTTGGCTTGAGAGCCAGACGACCAAATCGAGTGCCTAGGCTAACCCGCCAGCACATACAGGCGCGACTAGAGTTTGCACATCAACATGTCACCTGGCAGCTTCGCCACTGGCGTTCTGTTCTCTTCACAGACGAGTCAAGATTCCGCCTGACCCACTGTGATGGCCGTCTACGTGTCTGGAGACGACGTGGTGAGCGAAACACCGACGCAACCGTTTGTGATACCGAATGGGATGTTGTTCCATTATGGTTTGGGCTGGCATCTCAATAGACCATCGAACGGATCTTGTGGTCGTCCGAGGGCGAATGACCGCTGACATTTATTTTCATGACATTCTGGAAGAACATGTGATTGTTGCTGCACATGGCATGGGGCCTGAATTCCTTCTGATGCAGGATAATGCTCGTCCACTCACTTCAGCTGTCACTCAAGACTTCCTACGGATGCATGGCATTCAGACCATGAGGTGACCTGCAGTGAGTTCAGACCTAAATCCCCTTGAACATCTTTGGGACATGCTTGACAGGCGAATTCGACGCCGCCCTTCAGCTCCAGAAACACTGCAACAGCTCATCCAGGCACTTACTGAGGAATGGGACCGGCTTCCCCAAGATCACATCCGTCGACTGATACGGAGGATGTCTCGAAGGTGCATGGAGGTTACTGCAGTCCATGATAGGCATACACATTACTGAGTGGTGCAAAAACTGATCCCTGGAAGAAACAGTGCATTCTCCTCACAACGTCCAAAGGACATTTCACTTTGTTTTAGGCAGGGGTCTTGCAGTTTCATGTTTTTTCTTTGTTTCTTCACCAGTTGTTTCAATAATGCATTCTATTGTTAAATAAACCGTCTTATAATGATCACATACAGCGATTTTGTCCATATTATTCGTAGTTGCTTCTGCACGCTGCCTAATAGAAGTGTTCCTTTAAATGTTTTGAGCAGTGTACTATAAAGGCTGATTCCCACTGGACGGTAAGGACGGTAAAAATCAGCCGGTATTCCAAACAACCGTTATGACCGTTCACGGCAACAAAGTATGACCATTCTCACTGAACGGTAAAAGTTATCATTGTTTCAGTGATCATGGCCAAAGCAATCCCAGCATTCTTCTTCATGTGCTATGCTGTGATTGGCTGGTTTCATCAACGGCACGGTAGAGACGGCATGCTGAACTTTTGTATGCACTGGCACACGACGGCAAAACCGGTTGCCCTTGAGATACGTTTCCATAGCAACTCCACCGGTACCGGCTGATTTTACCGTGCTTACCGTCCAGTGGGAATCAGCCTTAAGTTTGGTTCATAGTCTGACAACGCCGTTTTGCGTTGGATGTCTGCCGTTCCGTCAAGTTCAAAACGTTGCCTTTAGCGCTCTGGTTACAGCGCTATAGTATTCATAGTCACAGCGGTAAAATGGTCAACGGGAACACGCGCATGCCCTGTCAACTTGCATCGAACAAATAAGCATCGGTTCCAATAGATCTACATATGTACGATCTATTTTTCAAAGAAGAGAATATTTAATCTTTTCTATTAATTTTTGATCTTTATATTCTTTCGTTCTCGTATCATACAAGCAGGTATACTTTTGAATCGCTTCGATTAACTTGCTTTCCTCCATTTTTGTTTTACAAAGAAGAGAAATGACGTCAAGAGATCTTCAAGTTCTGATTGGTGGGCCGTTGTGCGTTGGCCGTTGAAATAGAGCACAGTTCTATCCTAGCGCAACAGCGGACGGCGGCTCGACAACCATCGGCATAACGACAAAGCACAACTATGAATCATCTCAGCAAACGGAACGACTTTCATTGGAGCACAGCGCAAACGGTAACGGCAGACTATGAACTAACCTTTAATTCTCTTATCCGTTCGTCGATCCGTCCGAGGCCAACAAAGAAAGTTACAACAATCCGTCCGAAGCCAGGGATTGTTGTGGTAAGACAATACTCAGTCATTGTTATTAATTAAATAAATAAAATGAAAAATGTTTTATGCATATGAACAGTATATTGTTGCAGAATATTAAGTTTTGAAAACCATTGAGGCTCCACTTTCATTTCTTTACCCTTCAACCTATACGGTTGGATTTCTAGTTATTAATAAAAATTAAATAGTGCACATCAACCATCTAACCTTCATCTAGAAGTCTTTTCAAAATCTCTCCTCATTATTCATCATCATTCATTGGTGACTTTTATGTTATTATTTATTATTTTATCTTTTCCATTTATAAATTAGTAAAAAATCATTCATTAATAAACAACGTTTTTTACTACTCCATTAATTAATATATAATGCACAAAACGATGAAAATAAGCTTTAAATTGGACACACCCCTACTAAATTAGCAAGACTTGCTTGTGAGTGATTCGAGATGTTTTTTTTCACAATTCGCAATCTCCGTAGACACCAGAACAGCATGATCATATAAAAATTAATAAAATCTTGTAAACATTCCAAGGAGAAGCTTTAGCAGTGAAGCAGAAATACATTTATACGTTTATTAAAAAGAAATTCACCCCCCCCCCCGCCTCCTGAGTAGGATAAGGCAAGTCATCTATTTTTATACCTTTATCTGCGCTTTTTACCTCTACCCAAGTTTTTTTTAATCAATAAATTAATTTTCTCGAACGTAATATATAAAAAATGTAAAAAACTTCGTATCTTCTTTTCTTTCTCATCATTTCCGAACGTATGATATATCGCATGCCATATGTTGCAATATTTCTAAGGACCAAGTGACTGCCACCCCCGCAAATCCGATCCCGCTGGAACAATTGGGCCTAAACTTCATAGTAATGTAGATCTTGCCTAAAGGAATCTGGATACTAGAATTTAGGCCTTTACATATCTAAATAACACATACATATGTTGCCCTCTCTGAATCCCACCCCTGTAATTCCGACCCCCTTATACCAATCAAAACCAAACTAAATAGTGCAAATGGACATGCCCATAGTAAGTTACATTCCGAATTTCAATCTTCTACCTTGTTGGATATACATGTTTAATAGTTGTGTTTAATCAAATGTTCACATTAGGTATCATTAATCTTAGAGTGTGAGCGTTGTTGTTTTGCATGATTAGTATTTAGTGCTTTTCCTTTCAGCCACTGTGCGCCAATAGTTGTTCTTTTGTTCTTTTTCTTGAATGCTTCGCCATTGTCATCTCATTATGTGTAACACGTTTATCCTTTATCATCTCTTTATTATTAAACCAATGTATAAAAAGTTTCGTTCTCCATTTATTCCATTCATTCCAACATACCTCCAAAAAATGTAGAAATTATATTATATTATGAAGGGGACGGACTGACATTATAAAACCAATAAGTAGCTCCATTCTTATTCTACTTAGGAGGATCAGTCAAATGAAACCCGGAAATATTTTTTACAGCTCCTTTATTACAGACAGAGTTGGTACACTATTTTTCAATGTAGTCCCCATGTTTTCGATGCATTCCGCCACCGAGACAGGAAGGCACGGGTACCTCGGGAAAAAAAAAATCTTCATATAATTGAGATCTTGCTTATAGGAATCTGCATACCGAATTTCAATCCTTTATATGCATAAATACACCTAGACCTTTTGTTCCCCTTTAATTTTCACCCCCAAAACTCCGACCTTAGTGGGCTAATCAAAACCAAACTAAATAGTGAAGGTGCACATGCCCATAGTAAGCTGCTTTTCGAATTTCAACCTTCTACCTCAAAAAATGTAGAAATGATGAAGGGTGATTCAAATCGTGTGTAAAATAAAACCAATAAGTAGCTCCATTTTTCCGCTACTTAATAATAAGCTTATAGATTATGAGCACTTGAGCAGACGTGCGCGCGCCGATGTCAATAATGCTTAAAAGATGAACAGAAATTAACAATGTATTCTTTCTTGACAAATCGATTGTTATATGACATGCCAGTATCTTTGAATTCTTTACACTCACTGATTTAGCACGTGAATTCGACTTGAAGGGGTCCACGAAAAATTCTGAAAAGTTGATACGGCCGAGCTAAGACTTTGAAGGTCGTATTTCTGAAAACAGAATTTGAAAAATTAATCCGTTTTCAAGTTATCGTGCAAACGGCGGACGGTCGGACGGACGGCCAGATAAACGTACAGACCAAGGGCGCATTCTTATAAGTAGCTTTTATGCTAAAGCTCCTAATAATTATGCCGAAAAACTTGTTTCGAGTCAAACTTTCGATCAATTTAAGCTGAATGTTCGTTTGTATCGTGCCATTGCCTACAACAATGGAAAGATAACCAATAATGGTAGGCTATGATCGTGCACTTTCGAAAGAGAGCAGCGGCCATGTTGAGTTTAACAACGCGTGCGCCCATGGAGTAACAGACCATTATTACCAATGACGTATATTAAAGATAGACTCCGAATCCTATTGTTAACAGCGGCAAAATGTGAAGCAAATTGAGCCTTGACAGTTCTGGGCAGGAGTGAGCCGTGGAGCCTTGACAGTTCTTGAAATTAGCTGTCTGGCTGCTTTGTTTTTGAAGATTTTGGGCCCGAGGAATAATTAATTCAAAACCATTCCTCAAAGTTGTTCTGCGTACAACTGTACAAACAGACACGAAAAAAGGATCAGGAATCATTTTCCATAAGCATAAATCAATAATACGTAACTAAACTGAAAATACATAACTGAAAGACGATCGAAACGAAATTGAAATTGAAACCATGATCGAAAAATTGTTTATAAAATATAATGATAAAATACTTCAAATACAAAGTAAACGAAAAGATAAACCTATCACTCCGTGATCGGCGTGTGAATTAATTATTAATCAGCTGCTCTCATGTTTAGCCATGTGTTTTGCATCATCTTCACTCACTTTCGGCCATGACAGTTCTGGGCATGGAGCTTCCCAATTTGCTTCAAGTAACAACAATTGCTTCGGAGTCTATCTTTAATATGCGTCATTGATTATTACTCCATGCAAAGAACGTTAAGGAAAAGAATGAAAGCTCTACTTGATTTACGGCCGTATTCACCACCTAGGATTAAAGTGCGAGTTGGGCAACCTAGAGTTAAACCTTAGCACGTGACTCTCGTTATCCAATAGAGAAACGTTAAAATACCATCTCTCGCCTTAACACTAACCTTAACTCTAACTCTCAGATTAACCCGAGGTGGTGATTACGGCCGTTAGTGTAAGTTTGTAGATCCTAGCGCCGCCAAAGCCTGGCGGGAAAGTGGTATGCAGAGAAGCTCTCGCTCATGTCAAAGAGGGCAGCAAATGCTTTGCTATGTATAGGGAGTGCAAGTGTGACGTCAGTCCTTGGAATTCTTCAGTCACGTGACTCGATTTGGTTCCAAACAAGTCTTCTCGCTTCGGGATTTAACATGGTTCCAACGTAGGGATGGAATAAAATCGCTTTGTATAAGCCCAGTGTTTATAACACATTTAAGATGTGAAATTGTTTAGTTCCTCACTGCTCAAGAAGGAGCCAAAACAGCGATTTAGACATCTATCGTTTTCCCAAAGAAAGAAAGATCCGCGAACGATGGCATTCTTTTTCTAAGTGATTAAAAAGCGCTCTAATATTAATGTATAAATTATATAATGGGATTAAATGTCTTAATAATAGTATCAATTACACAAATTAACATAATAATTTAAGAGATGTCATTTTTACTGGCCGCCCGTTTCAACGTTACTAGTACGCATATTGCGTGGTTCCAATGTTTGGAACCAGCGATCCCATTTCCTAGGCTCTCGGCCCGTTCATCGCGCAAATGACGTCATCTGTGACGTAGTCACTTGCACTCCCTATACCTGCATTCATTGAAGTTTTTTTTATTTAGTTTTAAAATGCTTAATTAAATTATTGTTCATTTATTTTCTCATTTATTTACTGACACGGTTTATTATAATGAAAGTATAATTATTTTATTCACTAACATTATTTTATAATGAAATCTTGTAATTTTTTTTTAATTCTGTAATTTTTAATATATTTTAGAAAAAAAGCAAATGTTTATTTTAACATGACTTTTATTCACTTACTTTTTTAAAAGTGATTTAAAAGCAAACACCACAAAAAATTAGACCGTGGAAAAGATGCTGAGCAATTGCAGTCAATGCATTAATTTTTTTCAATAATTTTTTTTGGCTAAAAAACCTGCAACGTATGCATCCGAATTTGTTTCAAATAAACTTGGATTTTCAGTGTCTAGAGTTATTGGATCTGAGTCAAAAGAAGACTTTGCAACTGCTTCGAATTCAAGTTGGCAATAAAAGTTCATCATTATCCTTTTCACAGTTTCCTACTGACCAGGATAAAATAATATTTGTGGCCATAAGTTAATTTGCTTGGCAATTGTTTTACCCTTAGCAATACACGCGCAGGATATGTGATAAGCTGAGGCCGCGCTGAAATGCATTGTTATAGAAGCACAAACAATCAAAAAACGTATAAGGATAAGAAGTGAAGGCTGTGTTTATGTCACGTGATAAAAGCTGCCCGATCATCAAACGGGGGTTTCTCTGCAACACACATTTCCTGCCAGACTTGGGCGGCGCCACTTACGTCTACGCGAGCCTTTCCTACTTATCCTTATACGTTCTTTGCTCCATGCATGCGCCAGTTTGAAGAAACAAAATTCTTCTCTTCTCTTGTTAGTGTGGTAGCCACGGCTCCTAACAAGCATGCTCGTCAAGATTATATCATTGAAAGAAAATCAATCATCATCGGAGTCGCACTCTCTATTGTTGCGTCGTCTTTCTCACTAAAAATTTTAATGACTCCGATGACTCCAAATTGAAGATGGGAGTTGAGGGAGTTAACTGGAGTCGCACTCCAAGCGAATAAAGAAACGGAATCCGAATGACTCCAAGTGAATAAGTGAGCACACCCCTAGAAAGAAGGCCTGTGCACAGAAACGTCATACATTGTTACATAATCATAAAAATCCCAAAGCCAACTAAAAAGACAAGGCCGGGGCACTAAAAAGTCACATGACCAAAACAGAACCAGCAACAATTAATCTTCTTTGTTTCCAACAAACGAAAAAACACTGATTGTTGAAATCCAAGATGGAAACAATGAATATTGGATTGTTGCTAGATCTTCTTTGGTCATGTGACTTTTTAGTGCCCCGGCCTCTCTTTTTCGTTGGCTACGAAAAATCCGTAGCCTACGAAAAAGACAGGCCCCGGCACTGAAAAGTCACCTGCCCATAGTACTCCTAATAACAATCCAACCTTTATTGTTTCTAACAAACGAAAAATCACTGATTGTTAAAATCCACGATGGAGACAATGAAAGTTAGATTATTGCTCAGACCACTATGGTCAGGTGACTTTCAGCGCCGCAGCCTGTCTTTGTCGTCGGCTGTGAAAAAATCAATGTTTAATCGTATTTCTACCAATAATAAAGCCCCAAATTTTGACTTTCTATGATGGTGTAACAACGTATGTAGGACGATTCCGTTGCATAGGCTTTCTTTCTAGAAGGTGTTTGGCTTTGAGCATTACCAGAACGACGTAACGATAGGTGCACTCCAAATTTGTCGTTTTATCCGTTTCATGTTAGAAATGTGACGTCAAGTTTCGTTTAAAGAAGCTAAAAAGCTTAAAACGGAAAACAGAAGAATTTTTTTCTCCGTTTTAGCTACACGTTTTTTAAAACGCTCGTGCTACGCATGTGTATTAAGGCAATAGGCTATGCACACTTTTTACTCGCATTCGTCTGAGTCGAGAACTGCCTCAATTCAAAGCTATCTCAAATAAAAATCTGATCAAAATGACCGTGTATTTACCAATTTGGCAACACTCAGTACGAATATTTCTCTAAATTCATAATAGATGGCGCTTTTAAACTTGTTTTAAAAAAGGCTCGACTAGAAGCATGCTCCATATATGTAAAAGCATGATCCATTTTACATATAACGATCATGACAAGAAGCATTCCCATTGTTTTTTAAAACGCTTCTTAAAACGAAACGGTCGTTTTATACGAGCTCGTATTAAATTTCAATTTAGTGTGCCCCTAATTTTTTGTCTTTTCCAGCCGACGCGATTTATACAGAGCCATGGCACTGTTTTTGTGACATCAGGCAAATGGATGGATTTTGTGACGTCATGCAAAAAGAAATTTAAAAACAAAATAAGGATGTGTTAAAATTTAAAATAAAATGATTTATTAAAAAAGTAAATGACCCATGCTTGGCAGTAATGCATTTTGTTATACTGTATTTACTTATTTATCTAAAATACAAAATTCACATTTCAAAATATCCCATCGGTTTTCGTGACGTTTTAGCAATGCCAAGTGGCGTAGTGACAACACCACCTACATTTCAAAATATCTTTAGGTAGTGTTGCCTAGACAGAAGGCCTGATAACGGAAATGTCATACATTGATACGTAATCATTAGTCGACCATTGATAATCCTATTTCTGCCAATAAGAAGCCCTACATTTGGTTGACTAATGATGATGTAACAATGATGATCTAACAACAATGACTAATGATAATGTATAATGTTTCCGTTATCAGGCCTTCAGTGTAGGGGACGTTGGCATAGATCGCGTCGGCTCAACGCCTCCTAAAGATCAAGCATTACTTATTTGAATTTAAAAAGTTAATGTTGTTTTTGTATTATCAACCCAAAGTAAATAAACTGACATAATGGTCGCTGTCACAGAAATCATTGAGATTGCGGTAATTCTTTACGTATTTCAATTTCAATTTTAAAGGCCTAAGCGCGAAAACTTCATACATTGTTACATCATCATGCGAAGACCAAAGCCAACTAGAAAGACAGGCCGGGCACTTAAAAGTCACATGACCAAAGTAGGTCGAGCCACAATCCAATATTCATTGTTTCCAACAAACGAAAAAAACACTAATTGTTGAACTCCAAGATGGAAACAATGAAGTTGGAGTGTTGCTCGATCTACTCTGGTCATGTGACTTTTAAGTGCCCCGGCCTGTCTTTTTCGTAGGCTACGGCGAAGACATAATTCAGGGCTTATTATTGGTAGAAATGCGATTAAAGGTGTCTTCGGATGATGATGTAACAATATATGACGTTTTCGCGCTCAGGCCTTAAGGCTGTTTCACATTACCACTTTGCGAACGAAAATCGGACGACAAAATATAGGCCGAATTTCGAACGGGAGAAATCTAGTTGGCACACGACAACGGTCTACGAATCAGGCGTCCGAAATTCGCAGATTGCTTTCACATTGACAGCGCTGTCGGCATGCGCAAATAAATGCGCAAAGAAAACAAACATGTCTGCCATGTCTGTCGGGTATCGTTAATTTTAAGAAAGAAACGTTTATTGTTTGCAGGGCGGTGCATTCTGCTACGCAGGCAAAGACTACTAACATCTTTAAAAGCATACTGTCATTTTTGATTGGCTTTCGCATATGGTGGAATCGAAAATGCGAAAAATATCTAATCGAACTGGACGCATGATTTTCGCATCGTATGCACCAGGCAACCGACAGTCGGTCGTTTCGCATGTAATGTGAAAGCTACATCCGGTTGCGAAAATGCCGTCCGATATTTTTTCGTCCGATTTTCGTTCGCAAAGATGGTAATGTGAAACGGTCTTTATCTTTAGGAGGCGTTGGTAGGCTTCGGTTCCGGCCTGGTAGTTTCTAGAATGCCATCTAAAAAACAAAGCCTGCTTACTGTGTCATCAAACGAGGGCTGACAATCCAATCTTCATTGTTTACAACAAACGGAAAAAAATCCATGATTACAACAAGATTATTTTCATTTGTTGTAAACAATGAATGTTGAATTGTCAGCCCTCGTTTGATGGCACAGTCAGCAGCAGTGAGCAGGCCTTTGTTTTTAGGTGGCGTTGCTTTAAACCAGTTCCATAGACGTCCGCAGTAGCGCAATTGGTTGGCGCGTTGGCAGTCTGAGCCAAAGGTGTCTTTTTCGAATCCAGGTTGTGGAACTTTCTTTCCTGTTTTTCATCATTAATTTGAACACCTGATGTATTGCGTATGATAAAAACCCTCACTGAACATCTTATCACGTTCTGGACTGAAGACACCATGGACTACGCGAAATAAAGAATCATTCGAGAAGATTCTATTCCAGTTACGCAGAACCATCTTACGGGAGCATAAGTGCAAAAGATTTGCAAGAGAATAACTTATCCGATGTACGAGTTTTCCATTTGAAGGTAATAAATGTTACCGAGAATAAGTTCATTGTTAAAGAAAACTGCACGCACATTTTGCGCACGTTTCCATTGTATGCTGTTGTGAAGTTTTAGATACCATTGTCGCTCGGGGATAGTCTCTTTGTTACATTCTTTGATTTGGGCGCAGCAGTTCGTTGCCATGGCTGTTTATGGCAAGAAGATGAAGGTTTCCATGTTTGCAACTTAATTCACACAGGACTTCCGTTAACAAATTCAAAATTCAGAAGTGAAATTATTGGGAGAGAAGAAATTCACGATGCCTCTCCTGGAAACTTTTCTGGGTTACGATCTTACAGTAGGTGTCTACACAACGTTTCTCTTCTGTTTGTTACGAGCAGTTTATATATGTTATTATGATCTCGAATTGGAGATGCAGATGGCGCAAATCGGCGACCCAGTGATGACAGGCGAAATTAAAAGTAATCATTTTCGTTGCGATATTTACCTTTCATGGAACCTGATAATGATGAATTGCCTTTCCTTTGCACATTTGGCAGATAACTTTTTTGAAAAACTTGTGTGTGCTCTTCCTTTCATAATCACGATGGCAGTTGAAATTTTAGCATGCTTTGTGCAAGTAGATTTATTGGGATACCAGATCAATCAATTAGACATCTGTTTCATAGACTTCGTTAAACTCTTCTTGCTTTTGGTCAATATCTCTTGGCTTCAGGTATCTTTCAGGCAGTAATTGTTTAATAAAATAAACAACTTTATCGCCTCAAAGGAAAGTAGATCTGTACACTGTGATTGTTTTCTCAAATTCTCTGTACTAAATCTCTGTTTTGTAAAACATTGTCAAAGTTTAAATTAAATTGTGCAAGAAATATACCTCATTATCTCAAACAGTCAGTAAACTCAGATATTAAACGTGTGGTTCATTGTGTTCGTTTCCAGTCCTTGTATAAAAGTTGTAATCTAGTTGTTTAGGCGAAAATGCAAATTATTTTTAATTCAAATAGGATAAGAAATGCTAACAAATTACAAAAGTTGGACTGAAACACGGATCACCTGATAAAAGAAGGAAATTTAAAAGTTTGTTAATTGGTGTGAAAAACGAATAGAAACATACCGAAACCATAAACCCATGTCATAAAATATTGTGCGGCGTCGAGATCCAATATTTTTGGCTCTAAGATAAAGCCAAGAAATAATGCTGGAGTTCAGCCCTTGCACTTTAAAGATAATAGACGGCGCGCGCATCAGTTAGGAGACATCTGTTTCCATAGGATCCCTGAAAGCGGAAGCAAGGGGAGGAAGCGTCGCAAACGGCTACGCAGGAAGAAAAAGAGCGACGAGCGGGAGATTGAAAGGGAAAAAAAGGGATTCGGCCTCCGAGATTCATGAGAAAGGGTTGCAAGTGGTTTCTCATGAGGGAGATGAGATTATAGGATCTCCGCTCAAAAAGACTGGCAAGGAAATCTGCTACCGTGTGGAGAACAACGAGGAATATAGCATAGGATAAGCGTACACAGCATCGGGTCTCAGACATTGCTAACGGAATCAATTGCGACGCTAATGTGAATGTGTGTAATCTTATGACTTCTTCAGTTTATTCTTCAGGTATTTCTACAGCTAAGATTTCTGCCGATATTTCCTGCTGTTCTTCGAAAACCCACCCGAGCTGCCAACGATTTTGGACAAGCCCAGTGCGGAATTTACGGCGTTTGACTGTTCCTATGACAGCGGGGAAAATTTCTATGCGGGCAACGAAAACGCTCCAGCCGAGCTGAAGGCATCTTTTACCTTAAGAACGCCACCCGTATTGGAAACCATATACGACTCTCTTAACCTTTCAAGCAACAGAAGTTTCGCCCTCGTATGCGTCTACGGATTGTGCATCAAGGATTGCGAGCCGTTTTTGTCCCAGCAGGAATTGGCAACATTTTCATCCAGCGACCTCGTCACTGGAGTCTTTCCTTGGACCGTGCGTGGCTTCATGAGGGAGAGTCCCTCTAAGAATGCTCTAGATAAATTTGTATCCTTTTGAGAACCCAGTGACCTGCTTCGTTGTTTTAATTGAGGCTCCATCTTGACGAGCACCAATAAAAAAATCTCTTCTTTTCCCTGATGCTGATTAAGTTCTGTGGTTAGAGACATCCAACTCATTCTTAAAGAAGTAGACACTTGAATCACATAACCTCTAATTATTTTGCATAACAGGATATGTATACGAAAGATGATTTCAGTAATTACATTATTTGGACGTAATTATTGGGTTACATGAGAAGGTAAACATTCAAAAGAAATTCTACAAGTGCAATAGGCCGTTGGGCTAGCTTTTACAGCCCTACAGGTCTAGGAAAATTTTCCATGAGTTTTCCGAAGGACACAATTGCAGTTTTGCGCCACTCCTTATTTAGAGCATTTGTCAGCTCACTCATATTGGGCGAAATGGATGCCACGAAGTTGGTGTTCTTATCATCCAGTTAAGAGAAATTGGTTTGTCATCTTGAATGGTGTCGTTCCAAATTATCCCATAAATAGGAAACTCAGAATTGTCTAGAATGCCCAGATAAATTTCGAAATACATAGTTTTCTTCATATGAACCAAAGGACCCAGGCCTTTCCAAGAGAAGCAAATACACACCATCAAGCTTCACTCACCCAACGCTTTATTAAATAAACACACACACGTTTCTCATTCATTGGCCTGTGTTTCAATTCTTATTATACAGGGTGACCCAAACTTGTCCAGCATAATTGTTTAGGAACATTGTATGGTTCAAATGGAACAAAAAATGTCCTATAAACATTACATCTAGTTTCGATCGTGTGTGAGACATCGACGTTTGTCTATTTTCTTGTAGAGTTGTTAAAGCAAATAAATAAAACACGAGAGTGCAGATCACTTTTATTCTGCATACTGACAGAACATCACATTGAACTACAAAACAAAACTAAAATGATACAAGGAATAAGAATAAGAAGAGAAAATAGCAAATCAATGTCGAGGAAGCCCCTTAAAATGATTTCCCCCAGCTCCAATGCACTGGTTACATCTTCGGACAACTGAGATGGTAGCTACTACAATCTGATCGGGTGTAATTGCTTGGATATCATTAAACTTATCTATCTGAATAAGTTTGGAAGAGTACATTTAAGAATAAATAGGTAAACCTGCGTTTTTTTCTAGGAAAATACTCTAAATAAAAGAAATAGACAAACGTCGATATCTCATACACGTTCGAAACTAGATGTAATGTTTATAGGACATTTTTTTTCATTTGAACCATACAATGTTCCTAAACAATTATGCTGGATAAGTTTGGGTCACCCTGTATAGAACATTAGCAAATAATTTTATTCAAAGATTGCATTTCATGTTATAAGCTAGTGCTTGGTCAAATCCGTCTCGAAAGGCTATTACTGCCGAACTCTACCACCAGATGGCATCGACTGACAAAGTAGTCTAATCTATCTTTCTATATACAAAGGCTGACAAAAAAAGTGAAGCACCCACAGGGAGTGGTTGAAAGTGAATGAAACGACATATGATGAAAGAACATGTGACTTTATTGTACTGATTACAATATGGGATGAAGCAGACAACGCCTTTGGCAGTACAGATGGAATGTTGGCGCCAGATCAGTAGGGTGTGGCACCCCCTCTGGCCCAATGCATGCCCTTACGCGGTTCGGAATGGTGTCAAACAGCCTTTGGATCCTCTCCTGAGGCAAGTTAGTCCACAGTTGTTGCAGCTGTCCCTCCGGATCCCGTAGGTTGATACTGGGAAAGAGTCGCCTTCCAATGTTATCCCACCCGTGTTCAATGATGGAGAGCTCCGGGGATCTTGATGGCCACGGGCGAACCTCAACATGCTGTAGGCAGTCCATAGACAGTGTAGGCGTGCGTTATCTTGTTGGTACAATGTCCCAGGGTACTGTACCAGAAGGGGTAGGATGTGCGGACGTAGAATGTCTGTGACGTATCGCTGTGCCGTTAAAGTCTGCTATTAGAGGTGACCTGAACGCATATCCGATGGCTCCCCATACCAAGATGCCAGGTGTTACGCCTATGTGTCTCTCCACATTTTGGGACGGTTGTGCCGTCTGCCCTCGACGGTGCCATACGCGAACACGATGGTCATCAGAGGTCATGGAGAAGCGGGACTCTTCATTAAGCATGATGCGACGCCATTCGTCCTCTATCCATGCTTCCCGGGCAAGGCATCACTCTAAACGCAGGCCTTGGTGTTGTGGTGTTAATGGCAACTGACGCATGGGGCGGTAGGACCCCAATCCGGCGGATTCGAGTCGTCGAGACACTGCAGGAACTCACGGGGTGTTGTAGAGTCTCCGGTACATCTTCGCGGATGGCGGATGCGATTCCATGGGATTCCTTAATGCTTGAAGCACCATACGACGGTCCTCTCTTGGGGTAGTGTTTATCGGTCGATCCGAACCTGCACGACGTGCAAGGGTGCCCTCATGTACCCATTGATTCCAACATCGGGCCACTGTGACATCTAAATGGTCCTCAATCCTGGCAATTGTATGATACGACCAACCAGCCTCATGCAGTCCCACAATGTGGCCCCTGTTAAATGCTGTCAGTTGGTGGATAGGTTGTCTGCGAGGCATCGCGGGTATTTGTAAAGTACAGTAATCCTCTCTGAACGTCTTGCGTGACTGTCGGACTAGTAACAACTTATCAACAACATGGCGGTGACATCACGAATGCACTCTGGTGAGCGTTCTAGACGTTACAGATGTGCTTGTGAATCTAATCGCTTACTCACACATCAATGGTATGCTAATGTACCGAAATAGGATAATATTGGACCATTCCTTCTGGGTGCTTCACTTTTTTTGTCAGCCAGTGTATATAAAATTCTCTGTATGTATATATGTCTGTCTGTTTGCTATGGATTCCAAAATGGCTGGGTCAATCTTGATGAAATTTTATATGGTAATTCAGGTTGACCCTGGAAAAGTTTTAGACAGGTCAAATTGATCCGAGGTCAAGTTTATGATAGAGATATAACGCTTTTTTGCTCCCCCTCCCACATTCTCTCTCTCTCTTTTTAAGAGGGATTCTAATTTCTCTGACCCCGTAAAGGGATAATAGAAGTAGAAGATAGATAGATAGATAGATAGATAGATAGATAGATAGATAGATAGATAGATAGCTAAATAGATAGATAAATAGATAGACAGATAGAAGAAGAAGAAAGAAGATAGATAAATGAACTGGAGTCTTTTGTTGCTGAAAATGAGCCAAAGCTACTCGTTGTCCAAAGAGCTGCTTACAACAGGATATTTGATGTTTTAGAAGATAGACTTGAAAATTTACTTGATGCACCTCGCAAAGACCATGCAGGTCTGCAGTGCAGCAACATTTATTACTGGAGACAGGACTGCACATTCAGCTTTTAAGATTCCTTCTCCAATATGCAACATTTCAAGGATTCAGCCATGGCCAAGGTTTTGCAACAAGCACGGTTCATTGTCTGGGAAGAGTGCACCATGTTACATCGCAAGGCGCTGGAAGCTGTTGACAAGACTTTGAAGGACATTAGAGGCAGTGACAATCTCATGGGAGGAGTCTGGTACTTGCAAGAGACTTCCGACAGACCCTTCCCGTCACCCAAAGGGCACAACGAATTATGAACTGAATGCTGCTTTCAAGACCTCCATTATCTGGCCACATGTTCAGAAACTGGAACAGAAGACCAACATGAGAGCCCGTCTGTTTGGAGCTGAGCACTTTTCACAGCAGCTGCTTGCCATTGGCAGCGGAAGATTGCCTTTGTATCAACAGCTCGACATGCATCAATTTCCTTGTGGACAGATGGTTGGCACAATAGATGAGCTCAAAGCAAAAGTCTTTTCTAAATTGAACAACAACTACAGAGACTCCATCTGGTTGTGTGGTCGACAAAATGATGAAGTCGACAAAATCAACCTGGATCTCCTAAAAATGTTGCTTGAAACAGCAAGTTCTTTCCTTTATATTGAACTGTTGTCGATCAGGATGAAGCTGTAGAGTTTTCAACTGAGTTTATGAACTTTGTCCAGCCACCTAGAATGCCACCGCACAACCTTTCCTCAAGGAAAGAGTTCCAATCATGCTGCTGAGAGATTTGGATTCTCCACGATTATGCAATGGAAGACGTTTAGTCAACAAAAGCATGAAGTGTCACGTTATCGAAGCTATGATCATCACAGGAAAATACAAAAATGAAATTGTGTTCATTTAAAGAATCCCACTGATTCCATCAGGCATGGATTTGCCATTTCACTTCAATAGACTGCAATTTCCTCTTAGGCTCAGTTTCGCTATGTCAATCAACAAGTCTCAAGGACAATCTCTTAAGGCTGTTGGGCTTGATTTAAAGTCTCCTTGCTTTTCTCATGGTCAGCTGTATGTTGGCTGCGCAAGTGTTGGCAGTCCACATAATCTGTACATCTATTCTAGACAGAAAGGCTTCACTAAGAACACTGTTTACTTGGAAGCTTTGCATTAACTAAAATGTCAACAGAAACTCTTTCAATTAAAAACTATTCTTGACAAGATTTTTTTCAGTTACATTAGCTTTCACTGTTTAGTGCGTGGTAGATACAGCTTTTTTTATTAATTAAAACCCGAGCAACGCCGGGTATTAAGGGTAGTTTCAATATATTTTGAACATGATGTAAGAATAGAGGTGATAAAACTCGTAACTGCTACCACGCAACAAGCGAGCCGAACGGTTGTTGAACACCCGCTATGAGTTTCCATAAGTTTAATTACTTAAAAGATTGTTAGCGATAGGTTAAACAAAAACTTTGACAGTGTATACTTAAGGATAGGCATCAATGCCGGGTTGTTTTGTGCCAGATTGTACAGCTTTTTTGCGAATGCTGAAATGCATTTTTCAAAAACACACTTGACAGAATTAACAGTTCAGCTAATAAAAAATAAATAAATAACAAGTCAGGTAACCGAAATGCCTAGGACCGATAGGATTTTAAAGAAACCGAGAACGAAAAGGAAAGCATTTGATTTCTAAAGAAGCCTTTCATTGTTATGAATTAGATGAGGTTACTAAGGAAGCCTCTGGCTGCTAAGCAAGGCGTACTTCTAAGGGAAACGTATAGTTCAAACTGAATAAAACTATCTGAAAAGTTAAATGGAGAAAGTAGCATTTCTCTACAGATTAGAACATATACGATTTGTTAGCATTCCTATTTAATAATCTTTCTTCAAAAACTATTGCCAACGCTTTTCTATAAGCATGTATCATTGAAGGATGAGTAGCTACTAGCTATTGTTAAAATTTGCCTAACACAAACTAACTATTGATAATATAAGGCGCAGTATCTTACCAGTGAAAGTTTCCAATAGTTTCATAATGGTATCATTAAAACATGAATCATGGAACCAATTTCAATTATTATAATTTTACGTTATATTCATTCATGACACATCATTCCAAGTCGTTTGATACCTTACATGCTATATTTTAGCATTGAATCATATTTTAGCATTGAAAGTTCCGATGAACCATAATGGTTCCAGGAAACCAGGTGCCTTTGAACCAATTTTGACTATCATTAAGTTTACGTTATATTCATTTATAACACATCATTCCAAGTCGTTTGATATATTCATGCCATATTTTAGCATTGAAAGTTCCAGTGAACCATAATGGGTCCACGAAAAGCAGGTACCTTTGAACCGATTTCGACTATTAATAATTTTACGTTATATTCATTCATGGCACATCATTCCAAGTCGTTTGATATATTACATGCCATATTTTAGCACTGAAAGTTCCAATGAACCATACAGGTTCCATGAAACCACATACCATTGAACCTATTTCGACTATCATTAATTTTACTTTAATATTCAATCATGACATGTTATTGCAAGCTGTTTTATATAATACATGCCATATCTTAGCATTGAAAGTTTCCAGTGGATCATAATTGTACCACTAAACCACATACCCTTGAACCAGTTCTGACTGATATTGACCATCAAGGAAGACGATCACGTGTCTTCATCTAATTAACAAGCTTTTTCTCTGCTTTAGCTATAGAATCTTAAAAGGGAGAACAGCATTTGGCAATGCACAGGCCATTTATACATGGAATTGTATAGTGAAAAACGTGATCCCCTATATTATTTTTGATCTTTTGAACCGGCAGTAGTTCACCGATTTTTTCCACCAACGAACTCAGTCTTCCGATTTCCCTAAGTTGTCGAATGGCGAAAACGGAAGTCGAAAATTCGGAAGCGTTCGAAAGCTAGAGGACCAACAGACAGACGGACGGACGGACAGACGGACGCACATTGTGAAAACATAAGTACCTATCGGTCCTAATAAATCTTATAAATTAAAATGAGCAAGGATATGCCTTCGAATTAAGAAGTTTGAATGCGTACAAATAACAAAAATTTTTACCGATGCAAGCCTATTTTGTCGTACAGTGACATCTAGTGAATTTTTTTTTCGTATGTATTATTTTGAAACACTTTAACAATGGAGTTCATAAATCTTTTACTTCTAACAACTATGTCCGAAGTATGAGCATAGTCTTTTAATCCCCTGATCTGTTTACAAATGTGTTATGTATTTGTTGATGAACACGTAATAGTAGCTGACAGTTTTGTTACGTTGTGCGATCGTTAAAATGCATTGTTATGTTTGAGCTGTAGCCAAATTCACTCAAGAGAGGGGGCAAACAACGACTTTTCAGTAAATACAGCAATCCAATTGTTGGACTAAAACAATGGAATTCAATGCCTGTGCACAGACCAGGGGATTAAAAGACTATGGTATGAGTTATCATTTAAAGGTAATAAAAGTTGCCGAGAATAAGTGTATTGTTAAAGTAAATTGCACGCTTACATTGCGCACGTTTCCATTGTATGCTGCTGCGAAGTCTTAGATACCATTGTTGCTTGGAGATGGTTTCTTTGTTAGATTCTGTGATTTGTGCGCAGCAGTTCGTTGCCACGGCTGATTATGGCAAGAACATGAAGGTTTCCATGTTTACAACTTAATTCTCACTAGAACTTGCGTGTTCTGTTAACACATTCAAAATTGAGGAGTGAGCTTGTGGTGAGAGAGGACATCCAGAATGCTTCTTCTGGAAACTTTCCTAGGTTACGACCTCATAGTAGGCGTCTTCACAACGGTACTCTACTGTATGTTACGAGCGATTTATGTATATTATTATGATCTCAAATTGGAGATGCAGATGGCGCAAATCGGAGACCCAGTGATCATAGAAGAAATTAAAAGAAACCATTTTCTTTGCAAAAGTTTATTCTCGTCGAACCTGGAAATGATGCTTGATCTTGCCTTTGCGGTTTTGGCTTCGATACTCCCAGTGGAACCTTTATTCAGGTTCTTTTTAAAATTTGCTTTTGCTCTTCCTTTCATAATCACGATTTCTTTTGAACTTTTAGGATGCTTTCGTCAAGTAGATTCATTGGAATACCAGATCTTGAATTTTGACATCTATTTCATGGACTTTGTTAAATTCTACTTACTTTTCGTTATTATCTCTTGGCTAAAAGTATCTTTCAGGCAGTAACCGTTTAGGAAAACAAACAACTCTACAGACTCAACGGAAAATTCATCTGTACACAGTGATTGCTTTCTTAAGTATCTCTGTACTAATTCTCTGTTTTGTAAAACATTGTCAAAGCTAAACTAATTGTGCAAGCGATAAAACTCATTATCTCGAACAGTCAATAAACTCAGATATTAAACGTGCAGTTCACTGTGTACATTTCTAGTCTTTGGGTAAAAGTTGTAATTAAGTTGTTTATATGAAAATGCAAATTATTTTCTATCCAAAAAGTTAAGAAATACGTATTAAGAAATCTACAAGAGTTGAACTCAAACATGGAATCATCTGATAAAGATGGAGGATGAAAAACGAATGGAAACATTCCGAAATCAGAGACACAGAGTATAATGCTACTGCATGGCTGTCCTCAAATATATCATAGATTTCTGTGTAGTAAAGGAGGAATTCCAACAATTGAGCTGCCATCCGATTCGCAGGTTGAATAAAAGAGAAAAGGAAGAAATTCACTCCAAAGATCTGCGAGCCGCGTGACTACCCTGTCAGTGGGCTTCCACTTTGACAGATGTGTATTAGCCTCTAGCAGATCTGAAGACAAGTTTCTCTGCACCAGTGATCTCGGTGACCCAGTAGTAGAGGCAACTAACTTGTACATAGTTATTAAGAGACCAAGGGTCAATTTGACCCACGGTTGAATATTCTGGATATTGCACTATCCTTTTGAGAATCCAGTGAGCTGGTTCGTTGTTTTAATCGAGGCTCCAGCTTGACGAGCACCAATAAAGAGTCCCTATTCGAAAGTAGTTTGCTCTTCTTTTCCCTCATGCTTATCAAGTTTTGTGAGTGGAGTCATCCAACTCCTTCTGAAAGAAGTTGACACTTGAATCACATGACCTGTAATTATTTTGCATAAATTGAGATTAAAACATAATACTTATGTTGTACAGACATTTCTGATTCATTCGTCAGGATTTGTGCATGAAAGATGATTTCTGTACGTACAATATTTGGACAGAATTATTGGGATACTTGCGAAACTAAACATTCAAAAGAAATTCTGCATGTGAGACAGGTCGTCGGGCCAGCCTTTAGAACTAAAAAAGCCTCTACTCGTCTAGGCTGATTTTCCAGATATTTTCCGAAGGATACAACTGCAATTTTGCGCCACTCCTTATTTAGTGCAGCTTGTCAACTCACTCATATTGGGCGAAGTGGATGGCACGAAGTTGACGTTCTAATCATCCAGTTAGAGACATTGGTTTGTGCATAGGAGCATTGTCATCTTGAATGGGGACGTTCCAAATTATCCCATAAATAGGAAGTACAGAATTGAGGGGCTCAGTGGAAAAGGGGCATATGCCACAAAACCATGTTTTTACAGAAAAGCGATTTTAAACAAAAAGCATATTTTCTCAACAATCTCATCACTTGTCTTTAATGTCTGAACTGAAAATAATTCATACGATGATTAAACTATCAAATATTGGCAGAGAATATATGAAATTAAGACATATTTGAACACATTTCAAAACATACGAGGGTGGTTCCGTAAATAAGTTTCGTCATTTTTTTCACACGGAAACTTTATTGCCAAAAAAAATACACCATGGCATCATGAACTACACACCTTGCACTATTTATCGACATAGTCCAATACCACCTAGAGAGAAAGTCTGCTCACGGAACAATCATACATTGTTATATCACCTACGGTAGGGACAATTTCGGGCTTATTATTGGTAGATAAATGATTAACACTGCCCTACCGTAGGTGATGTAACAATGTATGAATTTTTCGCGCTCAGGCTTTGAGTACAGATAGTGTTGCATAGTCGCCACCGACATTTGTGTAGCGTGTAATCAGTTTGAAGAAAGAGTAGCAGCAGCAGGCATGCCCGAGGCTATCAGATCTTGTGTGAGCCTTGGTGCATGTGGTTTTGCGTTGTCGTCCGAGAGCACAACGCCTTCTCTCAAGAGCCCTGGTCTCTTTCGTCGAATGGCGGATCTGAGTTTGGTGAGTGTGTCGCAGTAGCGTGCCGCATTGATAGTCCCTTGATGGAGGAAATCAATGAGAATCATATTTTTCCGGTTCCAGAACACTGTTGTCATAATCTTTCCTGTGAACTGGGATGAGATCACGTCTGTCTGCCATCGTGATTTGTACTCGAATACCTCGGGCACGTTTGTCTGCTGCTACGATAAATGTCTCAATGTCGGTGGCGACTATGTCGAAAAATAGTGCAAGGTGTTCATGGTGCCAGGCTGTATTTTTTGGCAATAAAGTTTCCGTATGATAAAAAAGACGAAACTTAACTTTCGAAACAACCCTCGTATTAACATGTAGAAGAATATGATAGATATTCAGAATGCTTATATTGGGAAATGGACACATGCCACTGTGATAGAAGTTCATTAAAGAGACCCTAAATGGCTGAAGCTGTCTTTCTGTAACAAAAACTCAATATTCAGTAATATGTAGCATGTGCCCCTTTTCCACTGAGCTCAATAGTTTAGAATTCCCAGATAAACCTCGAAATACATAGTTTTCGTCATATGAACTAAAGGACCCAGGCCATTCCAATGGAAACGCATCCAAACCATCAAACTACACTCATCCACCGCTTTCTTAAATAAATACACGCTTTAGTCACATGACTTTAAACAATTTCGCATAAAAACGGATTAAAACAAATCTCTAACACATGTTTCTCATTCATTCGCCTGTGTTTCAATTCAAATCTGTTACATATACAATTCATATTGTATTCAACAGTAGCAAATAATTTTATTCAAAGAATGCATTCCATATTATAGTTTAAGCACGGTTAATAGAAGCTAGTGGTGATTGGTCAACTCCGCTTGGAAAGGCTATTGCTGCCGAAGTCTACCACCAGATGTATCAACGAGAATGGCACCGCCTGACAAAGTAGTCTATTTTCAATAAGTTTTGAATATAATGTAAGAATACAGGTGATAGAACTCGTAACTACTCCGCGCAACGAGCGATGCAAAACTTTTTCCTGTGTCTTTTTTTGACCGCTAGATAGCGCGAACACTTATTGAACACCCATGCCGAGTTTCCATAAATTTTAATTATTTGAAAGAGCGTTGGTGATAGGATAACAAAAAGATCAACTTCATCAATGCCAGTTTGTTTTATACCATACTAGCAAAGGTACCCGGCGTTGCTCGGGATAATTACACTTGTAGCTAAATAGAACAATCTCAAAAAATTAAATTAACTTTTGCAATATGTTAAAAATAAACACATGAAAACGCTTAGAATTAATACAGTACAAATTCTTAATGAAAATTCGGAAAAAAAAATTTTTAAAGGCTCACAATGGCTGGACCTCTCCAATGATGCCACTGCTAGTCTAAATAATTTCTTACTCACGTAATCTTACTTCAGATGTACACTTGATGTTGTTGCAATTCCCTTTCTTCGATGCCTTGAAGAAAAACTTGGCCATTCATCACTGTCTGTAGTGTACTGGTCGCCGATTCTTCTATTTACTTGCTTCCCATTTGCTCAATACAGCACGGAGCTAAAGGAGTGCTTCACCTGTCGTCTTTCCACTCTTTCTCAATAGTCTGCTAACTCTCCATTATCTCCAATTACTGAGCATTTTTAAAGATTTTCAAGAAATTGTTAAGTACTGAGAACTCTCTTTTCTAATAAAAGCCTGAATATTATGCATGAACAATACTATGCATTGTTACAAATTGAAACTTATTGTCACGGAATTCTAATTCCACCTTGAATTCCGGTGACGCAAACGCTCGTTTTCGCTCTCGAATATTCTAGCATTCCGGGAGGAAAACGAGACGATGTCATCGGCGTCATAAGAATCTTCAATACGCAGGAGCCAATGAGAAGACGGGAAAGGATTCGAGCGCGGAGTTCAAGAAAAGGCGAGCAGGAGAAAGGGAGAAGAGAGAGGTGACCGTAATGGAAAAGGTCACGAAAAAGCCGACCACCCGAGGAAGACGGCGTGCAGCTATAACTTGGGTTATGCAATACGCGAGCTGGACGACGAAAGGATTCCTCGAGCCCCCACGACGAAGACGGTTACAGAGCGACGAAAATGCGCAGTTAGAAAGTGCCACGTCGTGCGGAGAAGCCCAGCGGGTGGAGGTTTGTGGCGGCAGTCAGCGGGATAGACGGCTGAGCGGCTCGGGTACGCTTTCGCCGGGCGGAAACCCTTCCAAGGGATTATTGAGGCCGATAATTAACTACGCATTTGCTACAGTAAGTGTTAACTTCCTTGTGGGCTGTAAAGCCAATTTGGAGAAAGTTATTTTTATTGAGCTTGCACGCAGAGAGCTTCGTCGAGATACGAAAATTGTTGGCTTGTGGCCGTTCGGTATGCGTGCGTATCTAAACTATTACTTAGGCTTTACAATAATTAAAAATTGCTAATATTATGAGTGTACGCATAATGCAATTCCTCGTCTTTCTGCTACTAGTGTTTTATTAGTGCTCTATTTTTAAAGAAAAGAAAAAAAAGAGAAGGAAGTTTTCCGTCCTTGTTTAAGTGCATTTTGTGTCGTAGCTTAACACACGTGCTGACTTAATTCGATTATTTATTTAAGAAGAGTTTCAGTGTTTAGTTTTTACACATATCTGATTTATAATTGCTTCTTCTTTTATTACCTGACTTTATAGAGTTCAAGTGTACTTATTTTGCTTCTCAATTTACCCGGACTGACAGAACTTTTTGATTAGTTACATACGACTTTCAAAGTGTTACGCCACGGGTCATTGTCCCTTTGTGAAAGGCGTTTGTCTCCTATAATTACTGTTTTGCCAGAGTGCAATTATATTTAGCCGGAAATTGGACATTCCTGAATAAGACTGAATACTTTGTTTTTTTGTGAAGTTTATGCGCGGCTTCAATTTGTGTTTTAATGATTATTGCCAGCCGCATGACCATATTGCACGTTATGTAGTTCTGATGTGAACTTTAATTTAATGCTTTAGGCTTTAAGGGCTAACATAAGAGAGCTTTATGTAAACGTTGAGTTTATAGTGTGAAATCTGGTATTCTTATTTCCTCCATTACTTTTGTGGCTAAGAGGCTTTTTGTTTTTGCAACGGTGAGGAGTAGCCATTATTGTTAAGTTATTTTATGACTTGTGCTGGAGTTTGCTTGGTTAGTTTTAAGCTTACGATTGTGCCTCATTTTCGAATACCAGTAGTTATTCATGTGCTACATATTTCTTGGTTCTTATTATGCCTAAGATTGGATGTATTATTGTAGGAGCTTTCTTATTACCTATGATTGCTTGTGTGTAGTATTAAGAAAATATTGCATTTATTACTTATTAATTTATCAGTCATAGTATACAGGTTTATGCTAATGACCATTGTTATTTTCTATATCCAATTCAATTCCTATTTAATTTACCACTCATTAAATAAACAATTACTTTATTATTCTTCAATCCGTGCGCTGTTACATGTCCTTTAATTCCACTGCGCTACTCTCATGTCTAGTAGTTTCTACATGTGACACTTATCGTGACCACCGAGAGAGAAGGCCTCTGCGATGAAACGTAATACATTGTTAGATCATCATAGATAGTGCATTGTTATTCGTATTTCAACCAATAATAAGCCCTGAATTAGCACTATCTATGATGATGTAACAATGTATTAAATTTCAATGCGGAGGCCTTCTCTCCCGGTGGTCACGCACTTATCCATATAGCATCATCATTTTATGTTCATTGTTATAATTCTTGGAAAGATTGCTTTAACATTGCATCATCATTTTGTGCTCATTGTTATTGGTGAATTGCCCGTTGATGCCATTGTTGATGCGAACACGATGGGCCTATTGTTGCACAAACTTTTCCTTGCATTGTTGGTCATGAGATATATATTGTTGGTCCATGCAGTGTGTTTGTGAATTGCGTGCTGATACCATTGTTGATACCTATTGTTGTACAAAATTTGCCTTGCATTGTTGGTCATGAGATATTTCTCATTAATATGCCTTGCCATAACCATGAATATCGATTTTTTATCAATATTTATTATTTTTCCGAAATCTGAGGTAGACAGTGACCTTCCTCATGCTTCGAAGGTCAAGTATGCAAAATTTCATCAAGATCGGAATAAAACTGTAGATTTGTATAAAAAACAAACAAACTCATCCACAAACAAACATCCTTCTTTATATATATAGAAGACTAGCAGAGGTACCCGGCGTTGCCCGGGATAATTACACCTGTAGGTAAATAGAACAATCTCAAAAAATTAAATTATAGCTCCCAATTATTTAAATAATAACTGAATCAATACAACACAGAGCAAAGGGACTATCAATTCTTAGAAAAATACGAAAAACAGGAATTCTAGGTGAAATACCGGTACTTTATCTAAACTCTTATTGACTTGCCTCACCACTGCGGAGTATCACCAGATACTTTAGACTCAAGTTTTTCTTGCCCTTGACGTAGAAGCTCTTATACGTTTTTGCTCTATTCAAAACTCCCATTGTTCAAATGTTTCAAATGCCCGTATAGCTTTTTCTGTTTTAGTTGCAGATTTTCTTTCTCTTTCTTTTCCAGGCTCATAAATTTTTGCCAGTCGTCTGGACGTTTGATAGGGATCTCAAGGGAGACACGCGTGAGTCCTTTGCCTCATCAATAGACGCTGCCTTATTGATGTTCTGTCACTACATCATCATTTTTTGCTCATTAATAATAATTCTTGGAAACTAACGTTCAATCATCGCATTATTAGCATCTCAGTTTCCAAAATATACACATTCCCACAGAATATAGTCAAAATGTATTTTTATGAAATATTTGGATTAGATATGCTACCAAATAAGCTAGGAAAATTATTACTTTTATATCAATTTCAATTTATATCAATAATTATTACTTTTTCGAAATCTCATGGTTTGAAGGTCAAGTATGCAAAAGTTCATCAAGATCGGAATAAAACTGCAGATTTGTATAAGAAACAAACCCACAAACAAACAAACATCTTTCTTTATATATATAGATTGGGCAGATTTTTGCGAATGCTAAAATACATTTTTCAAAATAAAAATTGAAGCTTGCAAAATAAACAAAAATAACCTGCGTTTTAAAACACTTTAGAGAAAATACACTTAACGACCACTTTATTAGAGACACCCCGCTAATAGCGTGTGGCGCCTCCTTTAGTGGAGAAAGCTGCCTGAATACGTGCTGGCATGGATTCAACAAGGTGTTGAAACCGTTGCGAAGGAATAGCAATCCAGGCTGACATCACAGCGTACCGTAATTGGTGCAGATTGGACGGTATTGTGGGAAGGCGTCCGATGGTTCTCTTCACTTCATTCCATAAATGCTCGATCGCGTTGAGATTGGGCGACCGAGCTGGCCACTGAAGCAATGGAAGTCCGCGTCATGTTCCTCGAACCAGTCTAAGATCATTCGAGCACGGTGACAGGGAGCATTGTCCTGTTGAAACTGTCCGTCACCACCAGAGAACACAGTCATCATGAACGGGTGCATCTGATCGGCAAAAATGTTCAGGTAGTGTGTCGCATTCAGGGATGTGTCTACGGATATAAGAGGACCCAGTGTGTCCCAAGAGAAGACACCATAGACCAGCATTCCTCCTCCACCCGCCTGTACGGTTGTCTGCTGAGAGGATGGGTCCATGTCTTCGTGCTGTCTGCGCCAAATGCCCAGTCTGCCGTCAGCATAATGAAGTAGGAACCGCGATTCATCAGACCAGGCGACCTTCTTCCACTCATCCAGTGTCCAGTGGCGATGCCTGTGTGCCCATATCAGGTGACAGCTTTCCTATTTTGTGGTGACAGCGACGGTACCCGTACTGGCCGCCTGTTATTAAACCCAGCTCGGTGCAAGTTGCGCCGCACCATATGCTCCGAAATGGGTTGGGATGTTCCCTCATTGAACTGCGATGCAATTTGTTGGGCTGTTCCTGTCCTGTTGCTACGATGATACGTGCCAGTCGCCGTTGGCCTCGTTCATCCACGGTCCTGTTTCCTCCGGAGTTGTGTTTGTTGGAGGTTGTTTTTTGGCATAACTGCCATTCACGGAATACCCTTGACACTGTTGCACGAGAAAACCCGAGGAGGTTCGCGGTTTGCGAAATGTTCAACTGCGCCCGTCGAACTCCAACGATCATGCCTCGTTCAAAGTCGGTCAAAATCCTTGGATTTGCCATATTTAGTCCACTTATGCTGCTCAATGCAACTTGTGATCCAATGCATCCCTTTTACACACCGCTTCGGCCTGTTCCATTGTTTGGATGTCACTGGGAGGCCGATCCATTTTCCGTAAGAGCTGTCTCTAATAAATTGGTCGTTCAGTGTATAAATTTGAAAACTAAATTGTAAATACACTGACTGGAAGAAAGTAATTGGACACCTCGCACAGTGCGTTTATTTGCTTTTATTGATAACAGCTAATATCCTGTCGGCCCTCCTCTGACTGCAATCACGGCGGCCACTCTCCGGGGCATGCTTTCCACAAGAGTACGTACGACCCCCACAGGAATATCCCGCCAAATGTCCCGTACAGCCGTCCACAGTTCAGGTAGTGTTTTGGGGAGTGGGCTACTACCCCTCAACCGACGCTCGACTTCATCCCACAGATGTTCGATGGAAATCAAATCGGGTTTCTGGGCTGGTCACTGCATGCGTTCAACATTATTATCGGCAAACCATTGGAGGGTATGAGCTGCAACATGTGGCCTAGCATTGTCGCCTTGGTACAGGCATGGCTCTAGACCGTAGGTTTGCCAAAGGGTTGGGAGAACGGAATTGTCCAGGATGGTAGTGTAGTCCGTAGCCCTCATGGTGCCTTCCACCTTCACTACCGGGCCTACGCCATACCACGAAAAACAGCCGCACACAATAATTCCTCCTCCGCCGAACTTCACTGTTGGGATGATACACTCAGGAAGGAGCCGTTCTCCAGGTAAACGCCACACCCAAACTCTGCCATCCGATCGAAACAATGTGAAGCGGGATTCATCGCTCCAGAGAACACGTTTCCAGTCCTCAACGGTCCAATCTTTGCGTTCTCTGGCCCATTGTAGTCTGTTGGTTTTGTTCGCCGGTGTGACTAGCGGCCTGCGGGCTGCTGCTCTGCTGTGACAGCCCAGCATGTGGGCCTCCTTTTGGAGGGTCTTGGTGGAAACGTGACATCCAGATGCCTGCTGGAATTCCCCGGCGATGGTGGTCATCGTCGAACGTCGGTTCTTCCGTATCCCCGCTGCAGCACCCGACGGTCCCTGTCGGTCAATGCGGGTGGACGACCAGGCCTTGGTGCATTCGTACAATGTCCATTGGTCCTGTACTTCTTCAGCACATACGCCACTGTTGATTTCGGGTGGTTTCGGCTGCTGGCAATCTCTCGTATGGATGCGCTTTGGAGCGACATTCCAACCAGAACACCTTTTTCGAACTCTGTCAGCTCCGCCTGTCGCGGCATGATGCTTCAGTTAGAGTCAATGGTGTTGTCTGATGACTATCTTTGCATTTCCATATAGTAATGACATGTGTGGTAGCGGAAAGGTCCATTTTTTGCCGGGTTGATGGGTGTCCAATTACTTTCTTCCAATCAGTGTAGTAGTCTATGGGTTATTTGGGAACAGCTTTGCTGTAGCGTTATTCGTATGACCCTATTGATAGATGGGACGAGCTAGATAATCGGGGTCTATGGTTTCGATAGGGTTCTATTCGTTTTTCACACCAATTAACAAATTTTTTATTTTCCTTCTTTTAACAGGTGATCCGTGTTTCAGTCCAACATTTGTAGATTTGTTAGCATTTCTTATCCTTTTTGAATAATTTGCATTTTTGCCTAAACAACTAGAATACAACTTTTATACAAAGACTAGAAACGAACACAATGAACCGCACTTTTAATATCCGAGTTTACTGACTGTTTGAGATAATGAGGTATATTGCTTGCACAATTTAATTTAAACTTTGACAATGTTTTAGAAAACAGAGATTTAGTACAGAGAATTTGAGAAAACAATCACAGCGTACAGATCAATTTTCTTTTGAGAAAGTTGTTTATTTTCTTGAACAGTTACTGCCTGAAAGATTCCTGAAGCCAAGAGATAATGACCAAAAGCAAGAAGAGTTTAACAAAGTCTATGAAGCAGAGGTCTAAGTGATAGATCTGGTATCCCGATAAATTTACTTGAACAAAGCATGTTAAAATTTCAATTGCCATCGTGATTATGAAAGGAAGAGCACCCAAAAGTTTATCAAAAAAGATATGTGCCAAACTCGCAAAGGCAAGACAATACAACATTACCAGGTTCCATGTGAGGTAAATATCGCAACGAAAATGATTACTTTTAATTTCGCCTGTCATCACTGGGTCGCCGATTTGCGCCATCTGCATCTCCAATTCGAGATCATAATAACTTATATAAACAGCTCGTAACAAACAGAAGAGAACCGTTGTGTAGACACCTACTATAAGATCATAACCCAGAAAAGTTTCCAGGAGAGGCATCGTGAATTTCCTCTCTCGCAAAAATTTCACGCCTGAATTTTGAATTTGTTAACGGAAGTCCTGTATGAATTAAGTTGCAAACATGGAAACATTTATCTTCTTGCCATAAACAGCCATGGCAACGAACTGCTGCGCCCAAATCAAAGAATATAACAAAGAGACTATCCCCGAGCGACAATGGTATCTAAAATTCACAACATCATACAATGGAAACGTGCGCAAAGTGTGCGTGCAGTTTTCTTTTAACAATGAACTTATTCTCGGCAACATTTATTACCTTCAAATGGTAACTCGTACATCGGATAAGCTATTCTCTTGCAAATCTTTTGCACAAGATGGTCCCGTACGATGGTTCTCCGTAACTGGAATAGAATCTTCTCGGATGATTCTTTATTTCGCGTAGCCCAGGGTTTCTTCAGTCCAGAACGTGATAAGATGTTCAGTGAGGGTTTTTATCATACTCCAAACATCAGGTGTTCAAATTAATGATGAAACACAGGAAAGAAAGTTCCACAGCCTGGATTCGAAACGGATACCTTTGGCTCAGACCGCCAACGCACCAACCAATTGCGCTACTGCGTACCTCTATGGAACTGGTTTAAAGGAATGCCACCTAAAAAACAAGGCCTGCTCACTATTGCTGACTGTACCATCAAACGAGGGCTGACAATTCAACCTTCATTGTTAACAACAAATGAAAATAATCTTCTTGTAATCATGGATTTTTTCCGTTTGTTGTAAACAATGAAGATTGGGTTGTCAGTCCTCGTTTGATGACGCAGTAAGCAGGCTTTGTTTTTTTAGATGGCATTCTAGAAACTACCAGGCCTGAACAAACACAACCTAGACAGAAGGCCTGATAACGGAAACGTCATACATTGTTTTAATATCATTAGTCGACCAAATGTAGGGCTTCTTATTGGCAGAAATAGGATTGACAATGGTCGACTAATGATTACGTCTTAATGTATGACGTTTTCGTTATCAGGCCTTCTGTGTAGGTGTTCTCACTACCTCATTTGGCATTGTTGAAACGTCACGAAAACCGATGGAATATTTTGAAATGTAAATTTTGTATTTTAGATAAATAAGTAAATACAGTATAATAAAATGCATTACTGCCAAACATGGGCCATTTACTTTTTTAATAAACCATTAAGGATTGACATAACCAAGTACCGAAAGATTAAACTAAGCCATTCGCGGAACCATATTTTAAACCGCCCTATGGTAATATTGTAAGTTTCTAATGGACCATAATGATCCATTAACCACGTACTTTTGAACCAATTTCGACTATCAATAATTTTACGTTATATTCATTTATAACACATCATTCCAAGTCATATGATATATATTACATGTCATATTTTATCTCTGAAAGTTCCAATGAACCATAATGGTTCCACTAAACCAGGTTCCTTGAAACCAATCTCGACTATCATTAATTTTACTTTATATTCATTCATGACACATCATTCGAATTTGTTTGATATATTACATGCCATATCTTATCATTGAAAACATTTGAGGGTGTCATAAGGGTACCATTAGAGCACGTGCATTGTTTCGATTTCAACCATTTTCAAAATGGTTCATTCGCGGAATCTTATTTATTAATTGACGAAAATAGTAATTTAAATCCGCTTCTATCTCGTCATTACGATTTGTTTGATATATTACTTAATATGTCTGACGGACGGACGGCGAACATCTGCTAAACCATTCACATAAATACCTTTCTTACGAAAATGTGCTAAAAATACATTTTGCGAAATAAAAAAGCAGCTTGTGGAATTTTCAAATCCATTTGGGCAATCTAAAATTGTTTTAAAATATGGGAGATTAAGAAAGCGGATAAAAAGAAAAAAGTTAAGGGACGTTACCCCATTTTTTTATCCCCATTTTTTTATTCCCACCTTTTGATCCTATTTATCCTCATCTTTTTAAGCCCCATTTTTATCCTTCATTTTTGTTATCCTCAAACCAGCGATTCGCAGGTTCTAATCCCGCTGAAAGCATGGATATTTTCTTTTGTTCCTTTATTAAGAAATTTGGAGGACCATGCAAAGCCTCGGTGGGCTGATCCCCTGCTAGGTTTAATTTCAAATACTGTAGATCTAATGGTTATTTAACATCCTCGATACCGAAAAGATAAAGGAGGAAAAGAAAAGAAAAAGAAGTTATAATAAATAAATCGTCTGTCTAAATGCAATTCACATATTCATGATGATTTACTGAAGACCTTCGTCAGTACACGTTTCTCCTAATTATTCTTTTACTAAATACTTTTAAGTATTGTCTTAAAATGCTTTACTTATGGTGAAGAACGGGATGCAAGTCTGGTTATGATTGTAATAAGAAAAAGGTATCTTTTTTCAGTTTCTTCCAATAAAGAAAGACTCTTGAAATGGCAACGTGCGCTTCCTCGAAAAGATTTCGCACATTTTACCAATAAGCTTAATCCTTGGCGATTAAGAGTCTACTTAATATAGAAGTTGATAAACCTAACCTAACTTCTAATAAACATAGTCTAAGACTACTCTGAATCAAAAATTCATTTCCTTTTTAAAAGTTTTTTTTTAT
The DNA here is from genome assembly GCA_023313115.1 of Rhysida immarginata. Taxonomy (NCBI): domain Eukaryota; kingdom Metazoa; phylum Arthropoda; class Chilopoda; order Scolopendromorpha; family Scolopendridae; genus Rhysida; species Rhysida immarginata. Next base: position 1,192,710 of record JAHWFO010072570.1, read on the forward strand.
ATTTTATTTAAAAAAGAAACAAAAAATAAGGAGAACAAAGCTTGTTTCTCTCTCTATTCCTTATCCTATTCTTTGATTAAACTTTATTTCTGTAAAAAAAGAGTGAGACGTTCAACAGTTCAAACCTTCTCTTACGAACTCCGCCATCGGTGTTTCAAGCTGACAAAAATTCTTTCTGAAGATGACAACCATCACTTGCATATGCTTCTTCCAATCACAACCCCCCACAATCCCTATTCATCAGATCAGAAAGGGAAAAAAGTTCAGTGTAAAATCAGGGCGTTTAAGAGAAGGCGTAGATATACATTCAGGAAAAATATTTGTATTTTACACTGAAAAGTTTTTCTTCTCTCCAAAGTCAACACAACAACGTTCTCCTTTCCATAATGATAAAATGCTGTTTGACCAAAACCACCTAAAGATATCTTTAGATGGTGTTGCTTTGACACGAATCCATACTAACAATGAACGCTCTCGTGTTTATGTCAGTTGTTGTACAATCGGATTTAGGGATGAATCCATTTTCAAATTAATAAACACCGCCAGATGGCGATCGTATGTTGAATAGTGTTAAATAACCCTGCATGTGAGCAAGGAATCTTGGAGTGCTAGTTTGTAATTTGGTCGTAGACACATAATGGAAGTATGCAAAAAAACGGAGATTTTTTTGTTCTTTATCAGTTCAACACTTAACGTCAACGCAGCATTTGGAGATTGTGAATAGTAAATGAACCAGCGATTGATCCAAAATTCCAATCTGGCGATATGACGCTTTAAAATGAACCAGCATCAGCCATCGACAACGACGAACTGCAAACACAACTGAAGCCTTCAGAACTGTAAGGGATATGGCAGAGAAATAAGGCGTCCACTATTCGACTCGCGATAAAGACAAGAAGCTTGGTAAGTGCGTTCGTCATGATCACAACTGAATAAAACGAGAAGACTCGACTAGAAGGTTGCCCACTTCTTTGCTCTTCCGAAAAAGAAAGGCACCGTTTTTGATCTGACTAGAGCCATATAACGAAAAGTGGATATTGTACGTGCCAAAACCAAATTGAAGGTTTTAGTGGTGACTGTGGTTGTGCGCAGTGCAGCAGGCATTATTCGTTTTAGAAATGTGGTGACATCACTAAATATCGAACTAATCTGGATGGAATAAATCAAAAATGACTTTAAGCGGTGATCTAGAGTCCAAAAATTTCACTATGTAACTCTTCCTCATCCACCATACCCTCCAGACCTCTCGCCAACCGACTACCATTTTTTTTAAGTATTTGGACCTTATTTGCAGAAAAAAATTAACAATGACATATGATGAGTTTCTTTAGTCCAGAACGCTTAACTAGTATAGAACTGGTATCCGGACTAGTATCTCGAAGGGAAAGGTGCCTATTTTGATTAATAAGAGTCAGTTTCCACAGAGTTACTGTTGTTTGAAGTTTCATTATCAAATCCCATGTTTCATGTGCAACAATCTAATACAGTCAGATTTGAGTTAGAGTTGTATCCCAATCATATATGTATTAGGATGAAAAATGAAAGGTAAAATGCGGCCTGGATTCTTTCAGAGCCCGCGTGTATCTACTAGCTCGCCACCACCATCAACTGGGTCACCGCGGGCATGTCTCCAAATGTACTAAAGAATACAATAGACAATACAATTAGCCATAGTATTAAGCTTAAGGACAGGGCAAGATCGCTAATAACTCTCTTCTAAAGAAACAGAATTCTGATGAAAACTCATAACAAAGTGATGAATAATACCGCAAGTACTCTTCAACATGTTTATCTTGTATTGGAGCATTATCTCCAGTATTTATCTATTACTTTGGTATCTCTGAATTTGAGAATCATGTGCTTATTGAGAAATTGAGCAAATCACAGTGCACGCTGATACAGAGACAGGCCAAAAGTAAACAGATACCCTTCTTTTCCATCACTCTCTGGAAAAATCATCTACAGTGATTCCAAATTATGTTAGGGGGCCTAATGTACATGTCTCTAATGTCGTATAAATAAAAATAAGACTCATTTGGGATTCATATTGGTCCAATATGGGTCGCTCAACACGATGCAATCGGAAGTATTCAGCTGAACTATTTCTACAGACTTTCGAAATATCGCCAATTGTTCAGTCACCATCCGTCGGGAATTTAGGACCCTAGATTTACATGGCCTTGCTTGAGTTTGAGTCTGGCGAATGCGCATAGAATGCGTCATATCCCGCTATAAAGTTCGGAGGAGCTCAACTTGATTCAAAATTTTGACATCTGCAATTTACCTTGACATTATGGATAATTTTACGCTGCTAACAGCCTGGCAATAGTTTGGGATCAGACCAGTCCTGTACCAACATGGAAATGATCTTTGATACAGTCCAGTGACAATTCATATTAATTGCTCTCCTGCAATAGATCACGTGGTCATGAGGTTGGCTACACTTATCAGCCATTCAGCGACTGCCTTGTCATTCTTTTCTTTATCATTTATTTATTTATCATATTTAATACAGTTTTAAATGAATTGTATATACTTTCAAATAGATTTATTATATTTTAAATGAATTTAATACGATTATAAATAAATTTAATATGTGCTTTACTTCAGTGTAAATGGACTTTAATTACTAAATTAAGTTAAAAAAAAAACCATTTTTATTGAAATCTTGTTTTAGTAAATTTACAGAAAATTTATTTCTTATTTTAATTCAATTACAGAAAACAAAATTGTAACATAAACAAATTTCGGTGGTGGAGCGGGGGACAACTTTGAAAACTTAAATGGAAACCCCCATTTTTTATTGCAGATTCGGATTCTACGTGAAAAAGTGAACAAGTTTTAGCTGAAATTTTTTTTGATTCGCGATAGATGGCGCTGTAATCGCAGAAAAACAAACACAGATCAGAAGTCTGCAAACGGTCAAATTTCTCGGGACCTACGCTTCAGAACATAAAATTAGTATTTTTGAAAAGGCTATCTAATGATACAGTATGACAGTCGACCGATTGATGGCGCTCTAATTGCAAAAACAATTCTTTCTCGCAAGTGAAAGTATTTCTACAGCTAATCTGAGGTTAACGTCTTTCGTTGATTTTGTATCTGACTTTAGTAAAAAAAAACTACGTTTAGCATAACCCAGGAACAACGACGTGGACGTAGTTTTTTGTTCCCTTCGGGGTGCTTGTTTCAGGTAAGTCCCCTTGCCTCTCACGATTGGCGCCAATAACTTTATTGTAGTAAATGCTCAAATTGTGCACCGTTTACTTCCTGGCAGTAAGCTAATCGATGGTAAACAGATTCGATGGAATTGTTTAAGTATTCTGCAGGTATTTGAGCAGCTATATCAATTATTCTCTGATGGAATTCATCTAAATTTTGAGGTTTCGTTTCGTAAACCCGATTTTTTAAATAACCCCACAAGAAAAAATCAAGTGGAGTTAAATCTGGTGACCTGGCAGGCCATTCGATCGGACCTCTTCGTCCAATCCAACGATCAGGAAAATGTTCATCTAAATAATTACGAACGTTCCGTCCGTAATGAGGTGCAGCACCATCTTGCTGAAACCAAACGTGCTCCAAGTTATCGCCAGCAATCTCCCTTATTGCTGGAATTATTTCATTTCATGTATTCATACCGTTGAGCAGTAAGATTACCATCGATAAAGAATGGCCCAATCAAATGATTATTCTGTGGATATTGGGTTTTGCTCTCTCGCATCCAATGAGGATTCTCGTCTGCCCAATACCTGCAATTATGCCGATTACAAGTACCGTTCAATTGAAATGTTGCTTCATCTGAGAATACAATGTTGTAAAGAAAGTCTGGATCTTGATCTATTCTAAGCATCTTGTCGTCACAAAATTCTAAACGTCGGACGGGATCTCTTCATTTATCTCATGAACAAGTGTCATTTTGTAAGGATGCAATTTATTACTTTTCAAAATCCTGCGGACTGAAGATGTACCAATTTCTTGAGCTTGGGCAGTTCTACGAAGACTACTGTGAGGATTTTCCGTAAATGATAATAAAACATTTAACGCTTCTTCTTCGTTTGTTGCTGACTTTGGCCTTCCTAATTTAGCTCGATCTTTCACAGAGCCTGTAGCTTCAAATCTTCTAACCGTTCTCTCCACAGTCGATTTGGAGATAGGATCCATTCCAATTCGAAAATTATCATTGAAAATATCTCTTGCTTCCGAGTATGACCTTTTCCTATCACCCCAGCCTACCATCATCAGTAATGATATTCTTTCTTGTTCATTAAGATGAGCCATTCTGAAAGAAAAAACACTTTTTCAAGTCAAATTTTTCTTTACAGATGGAGGTTTATCTGCTTGAATCAACTTAAACAGTTGAACTAATGTGTCATTTAAAAAGTACCTACCAAATGGATGAGGCACAAAAAATCACAACAAAAATAGCCCACTTTTTGTTTACGTATTTATTAATATACCGGGTGGACAAGAAATAACGTGAGGTGTTCAGAGCTCGCTAGCGGGAATTCTATTAGGCCAAAGCAGTACATTTTGGTGTATATACTTAGTGGAACATGCAGTTTCGATTTCTGCAAAAAAAACAAAAAAACCCAAAAAAGTCGCCATAGGGGGCGCTTATTTTAAGAAAACAATGAATACATTTGCATAAGCGCGTTCCGTGTTGAGCCATCATGACAATAAAAGGTAAGGCTGAGGATTTCCCATCATTCACGAACGAATGGCCTGGCGATGACGCTTACTCTGCCTGACCGGGCGTTATTAGTCAAGTTGTTTTATCAGAAGAGCGACAATGCAAGTGCTGCCCTTTGTAAATTCCGGCGATTGAAAACGTTACGAAGAGGACCGATGAGCATAACTAACTTACGGAAAATGATTGAACGATTTGAATCTACCGGAAGTCTAGGAAGACTATTCTCTTCAACATTATTACAGTAAATGAATTTTTTGATTTTTACTCTTCTCCCTTGTCTACAATACTTCCTGAGTAACCCATGTAACAGATATTATTGGTGAAGTGCATTGTATATTTTCATATGTATTTTATGAAAAGTTTGTATAACACATTTACCTACAAAAAAAAAGAGTTGCCATGACTTTGTAAGTGACCCTCGTATCTTTACCTTAAGTTTGAAGTATTAACTCCAGTTCAATTTTTTACTTTCTTCTGATCTAATAAATTTTCTGTATGTCTGTATTGAAGAAGGATAACTCAATGAATGCGTTCTTTATTGAAGTTAGCTGTTGCCTGTCCATATAGAGAGGGGCCGATACTGTTTTTTCCCCAGTAGAAGACGTTTTGAGTAATCATTTTACTGAATATCCAAACCAGGTTGTCTTCTTCTCTTGTGTGGTTTCCTTAGAGTCGATCCTAGGTTAAGACGTTGTGCCTTTTTACAATGACGAACGTCTTTCACCCAAGGACATGGATGGAGCCAGGCTCCCCAAATTGAATTTTCATTTTATCTATGAAATTAGATTATATATTGATTCGAAGTTCCTCCTTACCCCCCCCCCCTCCCGTCTCTCTTTTTTAAAAATAAATTAGAAATCTAATTAAACACACAGGGGAGGGGGGTTCTAAATATGGATTGTTTATGAACTTTTTTGATCACATTTCAGTGTAATTAAAAGAGAATTGCAACGCTATTTCTGCTCTGGAGGGAAAAAAAATGTTTTTCAGCTTTAATATTTGTGTTCCTTCAGATGCCAAAATAAGAATGAATTGAAAAATATGGCCTGAGGAAGAAAGAGAGAACCCAAACACGCACATGCGCACAAACACACACCGAGATGAATTCCGTCGCACGGCTTTTTAGACCTTTCGAGAATGAATTGGTTTGAGGGGGGTATGGAGGAAAAGGATGGGAAAAAAGTATGTGTGTGTCTATGTGAGTGCGTTTTCTTCGTTTCATGGCTCGGTTCGCTAACTCCAAATCCTTATTGCGTGGGCGATAGAGAGGAATTAAAACTCTCGACACCTTTTTTAGGATTCTTTCTCCTAAAATACTTCTCTAAAATCATTGATGCCATTTAGTTTTAAGTGTTTTGATTATTAAAAAAATAATAAAATGTAAATCCTGACTGCTTTGGTAACTCACGTGGTTTTTCTATTTTTCACGGAACCAGCTCTGACGATGGAGTCTTACGTGGCAACAGTAAATTTAAAGGAAGAATGGAAAAGAATTTTTTTATATTAGCGTGGAATTTATTTTTATTTTTTGAGTTTATTTATATACAGTTTTCTTCATATGTACAGTAGGGAATCAAAAGCTGGTCCCTGTCTGAAATGGCCGACGGCGTTTCGATCGGCTTTTCGCATTTTCGGAAAAAGGCTTAAAGGCTGAAAAGTGATTCTTTCAGGCAGCTGTTGGCCTGAGAAAGGGCTGAGTCGGGAAGAAATAAATCTTATACTGTGAGAAGACGCACGAAAATGTTTATTTTTTTATTGTTTATTTTGAAAGGAGGCAGTTTTGTGTTGGGAATTTTATGCGCATTAGTTTCCATTTCATTCAGTAAAATGGCCATAACCCTGCAATTTTTTATTTGAACATTTTGGTCGTAATTACAGAGACAGTTAACAATGAATGATTTTTTCTTGTACTGTAGAATACGTCTACAAAATTGGCTATTGAACACATTTCGAGAGAGGATTTCTGCGCCCCTTTCTAATAATTGGAAAGTATAAAGAGCAAGGCCTCGTCATAAATACAGGTTTCATGAGCAACGTTTTTCAGAGGAAGAAACAGCTTCCATCTCAGACTAAGGTCGTAGTGAAAAACGAACCAGAAACAGAACCTAGCCAACACCAGCCAACGTGAAGAGAGTTCGAGATATGACGTTCTTAGAAAACCCACTTACTATTGAAAAGCTGAAAATTTCTAAGAGAAGTGTCGCACGCATCATTCGAGGAAACCTAAAACTGCAGTGTCGGCAAAAGGCTCGTCGTCATCTTCTGAGAGAACGGCACATTCGCGAACTCTTCACGAACGCTAGAAAACTTTACGAACCTTACCTTGCACGTGATAGATGGCAATGATTGGTCAGCCTAGATGAAGATCGGGTTATACATCGATGACACCTATCAACCAAAGCAACTTCATAGAAGTCCATATGAACATATTGTAACAGCTTGGCAGTTCATTGGCGCTAGCGAAAGGCATGGTTCCTGGTTCGAATCCAGGTCGGCGGAATATTTCCTTCCCTTTTATATTTCGTAATTATGATATGTTTGAAGAGTTTCGGCCCATATCCAACAAAAGGTAAGGGATCCGATTTACCATTAAGAAATTCGCCGTCTCTACGGTACAGATACTCATCGAGTAGATATCCAAGTAGATTAGGCGTCGAGCCACATCTCAGGTTCTTCACTAGCCTAGTATGTATAAAAAGAAGCAGAAACCGGAATTAATGTGATCCCATGTTCAAAAATCCCGGTTAAGTCCCCAGATGCCTAATCTTAGACTTCTGTGACTTGTAATTCTTAAAGAGAGCTTGGAAACCATTTTCGGCCTACAACACTGAGAGATTTATGGAAAGAGGTGTGGAGGAGCAACATTCCCCTTGCAATGCTTTGCAGAAGTTTGTTATTACAATGAAATATGATAGTTGGGCCATTGTTCATAAGAAAGGACTTCCCATTGAACACAACAGATGGTTGAGGATCGGTATCTCGAAGAGAAGCTGAAGATGAAAATTATTCAATTGTGACTCCTTTAAAGTTAAATTGTTACTAGGGCATCCATTTTGAAAAGTTAAATACAAACACACCGGAGACAGAAGTATGGAATGTATGGAAGAAATCAAGAATTAATCCCCGTACGATGAGTGTGGAAAAGTAGCGTAAATCTCGAGTTCGAGGAAATTGGAGCCCTTTTTTAATCAAAAAATTACTTTTTACGACTGAAATACAGTGTGTAATTACAAATTATAGTGCAGTGTTATACAGGGTGTCCAAAAAGTCTGGTAACATGGCAGATATCTCAAAGCTGCCAGGTAGGCGAGATCTGATGAGTGTGGTTTATAGGTAATGAGGGGGAGAGGGATTCATTGCCGCACACAAATTTGACCTTAACCCCCAAATTTAAGGTCATCCATTTGCAAACTCGAAAACTATTAAAGATAGAGAAAAATTTCCAATTGCTACCCTGTAGAGCAACACCACGTTAGTCTAAAAACGCTTTTTAATCACACCCTTCCCCTTGAAAGATTTTGAGAAAATTGGCGAGAAAAAGCCACTCAAGGTCAGGTTTAGCTGGCCAGGTTGGCTGAGGTTTCTAACATATTTAAATTGCAGTGAAGCACACTGTTGGGAAGGGGAAGGGAAAGCATACTCCTGACGGGATGGGTGTGATTAAAAATTATTTTTAGACTAGTATGGTGTTGCTCTACAGGGTAGCTATTGGAAATTTTTCTCTATCTTTAATACTTTTCGAGTTATGAAATGGATGACCTTACATTTGGGGGTCAAAGTCAAATTTGAGTGCGGCAATGAATTTCCCACCCCTCTATTACCTATAAATCACACCCATCAGATCTCGCCTACCTGGCAGCTTTGAGATATCTGGCATATAACCAGACTTTTTGGACACCCTGTATAATAATAGGAAACAAATGGGTCCGATAAAGCAAATCATGTAACACTGTTTTAGAGGGCTATCTGGAAAGTTTTGATTCTATAGTATACCTGGAAGAGGCGCCGAGGGATGTCTACATTCAAAGTGCGTAGTGTTCATTTACAGTGGAAAAATTTTGGTAACAACCACTATAAGGAGAGAAACAATGACCGAAAATCGATTATGACAATTCGAGCGGCATAAAAATAGACTGTTTAAAAATTTAGAATGAACATTGGATCTTCAAAGATCGGAGTCGCATAAGATGGGGCGAATCTGCATTTTGCTTGTACGAGGCATGTCCAGAAGATAAGGTTACAACGCCTGTAGGCGGACAAGTAATATTTTAATGCGTAACTTGGCTCAAGTAGCTTTAATTGTTAGCCTTCCACTTCACTTTCCTGGATAGTCCTCATTGCTACGTAGAGTCTAGTTCGAGTAACACGCGTTTACAATGACTATGCCGATTCAGAATCCCGCCAAATGTGGTGCGCTCCGTCATACGTTTTTTCCAAGCACAAAGTAAGCGCCCAGCCGATATTAACAAAGCACTTGGAAACATTATGAGTCGACAACATCTAACGAAGTGGTGTCGTGAATTCTCTGGAGGCAGGACCGACGTTCATGACGAAAACAGGAGTGGACCATCTGTGGTCTCTGAGGAACTTTTGCACTTGTTTCTTATCCTGAAGAAACATCTTGCTGGACAACGCTTCCACGACGATGAATAGATCAAGCACTGGGTTGAAAGGCGGTTCCAGGAGCAGGCGCCAGCATTCTATGACTGCGGGATACAGAAGCTAGTACCTAGACTTAATAAGTAATAAGACAATGCGGCAATTACGTCGAAATATAACCCCTATGTAGTGGACATTTTGTCAAATAAACAATTTTAAAAGAATACTAGCCGTTGTAACCTTACATTCCGGACACGCCTCGTATTCCAATGACGACCCTTCCAGAGCTATCAGTAACTAATTCCCTTAGGCATATTGTTATCAAGAAGTAATTGCTGTTGTAACTTGTTAGCTACTGCTGTATCACCAGGCATGCTGTACATGAACAGGGAAACCAACCATTTTAAGAACCTCCCAAGAAATGAATATGAGAAGTATAGAGCTACGATAAACATTCATAAAGACACCACATAAAATGCTATTTCGAGTTTGCAATTTTTTATGTGCTGCTCTGCGTAATTGCAAACATCCTCTGTCAATTGCTTATGGTACTCCTTAAAATTGTACTGCATCTGTATCGTTATACGAGGCAAACTATCGTTACCATAGTATTACAATAGATAGACTTGTGGAAGGAATGAAATGAATTATTGTTTTTTTAGAACCTTCAGCTAAGGAATGAAATTCTTGAATTTAAAACTACGGGCTAAAAATTCAGTTCCTTCTTGGAATGATTTACTACATTCTATTTATTTATTTATTTATTTATATTTAGCATTTGTATTTTCGCGAGGTTGTGGACTTTTTGGAAGGTCACAAGCGTATACCCGTTGAAAAGTTGTATAGTGGAGAATTCATTCTGCGATCCACTTTTCCATGGAACTTTCCAGATTGACATTCCACGACATGATTTATTGGGCCGACAATTTGACAAGTGCTTGGGCGTTAACGTGTTCTCGGAATGAATGTGCGGCGGTTGAACTCTTTCGAGGTGGACGTAAACTGTCAAAATGGTAACAGGTTTCGGAATGACCAATGACGTACAACCTGTGTTGTTGGATTTTTTCCCGAAATTCTTCCATTGCTTTAAGTGGAAATTCCAGTGCTCGTGTAATTGCAAGAATCACACATTATTATGACTACCTCCTACTTTGTCGTCAATAGCATGTAGCTAATATAAAAAAGCACGTAGCACGAGCTTACTGTGTGGGTATAAAAGGTGAGATATCTGTAGTTTCCCAATCAATCTCTCTTGACAAGAGGTAAACGAGCGATTAATCACATCTACAAAAGGGAATGGCATCATTTAGGCAACTCCAAGGGTGTGCCGACAAAGATAATACAGCAAACCTTGTTGCGTATGGGACACAGAAGCAGACGGAGGGTCACTGACAAAAGTGCGTTGGTAGAAACGGATACAATTTGCATTGTACTCATGACTGAACCATTCGTGACTGGCAAAGGGTTGCTTTCATTGATGAGTCACGGTTTCTTGCTGTTTATTGCGCTACAAAAAACAAGCAAATATCGTGGAATGGAACAACCAAAAAGGGAACACCTCTAATCCACAAACAATAAAATTGAAATATCGGATACGTATTTCGGGTACCAAGTACCCATCTTCAGCGGAAAGACAAAAGTGAAAAGAAAAAAGAACGACCTTAAAACCTTAGTATATATAGACTAGGGGAGGATTGCCAAGAATATCTCCCATTGGTTAAGCGAAAGAGATATTAACGACTCTTGGACAAAGGCTAAAACAATGGGCCAATGAAAAAGAGAAAGCCCAACGGGAAACATCTTGCCAATAGTCGGAGGGGAAGTTAGAAACTAAAAAGATTACCTTAAGACTGTGGATAGACTATCTATAGGAGACACAAGAACCAAACCCCTTTTTCACAAAGGTTTTTTATTATACATGAATGTACATTAAAAAACCTTGTGTTCTCCTATAAAGTTAGATAATAAAGATGATCAATGGAAATAAAATAAAAATAAAAACAAAAGGTAAAAACAAGTCTAAATAAAATACAGAAAAATAAAATACAGACAAAACGTCTGGTAGTCTAAAATAAGAAAGAAAGAAAAAAAAACATATAAGATAAGGACAAGAACCAAATTAGTCAAACAAAGACAATTGTTATAATAATAATAATAATAATAATAATAATAATAATAATAATAATAATAATAACCCACGAGTGGTCAAGTCCGCGTCGTAGAGGAGTGGAATTACATCTTAGGGTAATGGACCTGGTTAACAGGTCTGATCTACTCTACTTTTACATTATGTTGAGGGTCCAGATGACCTAATAGGGTCATTAATGCTGATGATGGAGATCGCTAACAGGATCACCCAAATTGGTGATTACTAGATTAGTGCTAGTACTTTAATTGATACTGGCTCGGACGTCACCCGGGTTGCCAAGATCCGCACTCGTGGGTTAGGCAGAGTCTCACGTTCGAAAGATATGCTACAATCTCCCAGGGCGAGCGTTGCACCAACCCCTGTTCGGCTACTGAATGTTACCAGCCTGTACCAAGTATTTCAAGAGCTCCTTTGCTTTCGACCACTAAGGCAGACAAGCCACGCCAACGCATGAAGGAATACCAACATTTCGTTACAAGACAGTTCGCGACGGGCAATTCGTTCCTGCGACAAATCGTATTAACGAGACAAAATATTTAAATATTTTAACATTTGCTTTTGTGATTGTGTAACTGAAGTTGTAAAAATGACTCTTTTCATTGTTTTAACAAAAAAAAATGCATGGTTTTAGGATTTCTTCTGTTTTAATCATGAGGGACGCTTTTTAAATAGACTAATGATAGAATAAAATGACCTTACATTCGCGTTTTTTATGTTAAAATATGCAAGGTTTACTGGATAAATGGTAGATAATGATACACATAATAGATCAGGGTATAGTGATACATTTTGTCCCTACGAACATGCTAACTGACATATGAACAGAAATAAAAATGCCGCCACCAAGATCAACAAGTCAATAAGTCAGGTTCTGCTAGGCCTAGGATTTTGGAGGAATAATAGGGTACATAAAACTGTGTATCTTAATATGTAAAGTGCTTCGTCAGTCTGTCATATCACGCAAATCCGGACTTTTCATTGGCAAGTGAAACAAGTGACGCGAGTGATGCAACAAAGTAAATGACGCAACAAAGTAAACAATTAAAAATGTCTTTTCTTTTTAACAATAACAATATAACATATGACCAACGCCACCTAAAAAACAAAGCCTGATTACTGTATCATCAAAACAGGGCTGACAATCCAATCTTCATTGTTTAAAACAAACGAAAAAACATTTGTTGTAATCAGCGTTTTCTCGTTTGTTGAAACAATGAAAGTTGGATTGTCAGCCCTCGTTTGATGACGCAGTCAGCAAGCAGTGAGCAGGCCTTATTTTTTAGGTGGCGTTGACATAACACAGTGGTAATTATTATTAATTAAACTGCTTTATCACGCAATGTCGTTAAAATTAAACTGCTTTTTCACGAATTTCGTTAAAATTTTCAGAGTTTCAAATTCGGAGTTTTCATTAGCTCTTCAGACCAGTGACCTTTCAGTAAGTCGTTATCTACTTAAATTCTACGTGTGGGAGATTCGAAAAATAGCTCAATAATTGTTTGATGCATGTAATAACTATTTGTAAATGAATATCTATTAATAATGGCTCTTAATGAACATGGTTATGGCGCCGACGAAGCAAAAATTTCAAACAATCGCGGAACCTCCGCCGCGGAGGTCGAAGAACCCTATGCGGGTCTAACGGAGTATGAAAGTCGACAGGACCAAAAAAGGCGTTTGGTTACGCATCGAGCGGCTATACGACGTCTACAGAAGGCGCAAGAGAAAACTAAAACTCCAGAGGAACAAGGGGGCCGACATGAAGCGCGTGTACGCAATGCAAATGCTCAAGTCGCTCATCGAGTGAGCATGACGGATGTTGAAGGAAATCTTCAACGTGCACAAGACGCTGCGGCTCATGCTACTCGAAGACAGCAAATGTCGGAAGATGAACGTGTTTCGGATTGTCAACGCAATTTGCTTCAACAACGAAGCAGCAGAGCCCAGGTACACGAAGCTGTTGCAAATATCGAAGATATCCAGTCTTGAACTCGATTGGTCACTTGGCTGCTGTATGTTCTCACTCCCGCTCTCTCGATTTTACGGGCGAAACTTCGGCAATATGTTGTTTGAACGGAAAAGTCATTATTGCTCCTCGAAATGAGGTACCGCATGAACTGGCTGAACTGTGGTCGAATCCCAGATTCATGAACTGTATCAGGGCGTACAATAGCGTTTTTGCCTTTACGTCGATGGGTGCGTCAGTTCATTTTATTAACAAAAATACCGTTACAGGCGACTGATAATTTTGTGGAGCTCAGATGTCGACAATTTCCCGTTCACCCAGCTTATGCAATGACAATTAACAAGTCCCAGGATCAAACCTTAAACAACATTGGTATATACCTGATACTGATACCCGCCTTCGTTTTGCCTTGAAAAGCTCGGCGAAGACGGGCATCTCAGCTAGTACCGTTAAAATTTGATCGGATTCCAACGAGTAGTTTCCGAGTTACGCACTCAACATCGTAACAGTGCTCACATGCAAGTACTAACCTGCACGTGTTACGATGTTGTGTGCGTAACTCAGAAACTACTCTTTGGAATACGATAAAATATTAGCGATATACGCAGTTTTATGTACCCTATTACTTCTCCATAATTCATTATCCTAGGCGTTGCAGAACCTCAGCTATTAACTTTTATTTCTGTTCATATCTCAGTTAGCGTTCAAATTCGGACCCATGTTCATAGGGATAAATTGCATCACTATACCATGATCTGTTGTGTGCATCATTATCTACCATTTGTGTTTCGTCACCCTGTATATTAAAACGCAAAGCATTTTTTGTAAGAGCAAAAGTGGCGCTTCTGCGCATGCGCATTGATCATTGTGGTCGTAGTTAATTGTTTTATGTAATTTTTGTTAATTTGATCATCAATGCTTAAATTATAATGGTGGTTAATCAAGTTTTTCATTGTGACGTCTTTGTGGAGAGGATTGTTTATGAAACCACACCTTTGTTTGCCATCAAATTTTGGCGGGCTGCATCTAGTTTATGATTAAATTTGTGGTGCATAATTATAATTTTAAGCTGTAAGTCTCGCAAATTCTTCGGAACGCGCTGTGTTTGTCGCAAATCGTCTTGTAACGAAATGGCCCAATGACGTAAAACAATTTTTTCATGCGAGGTACTACACAGTCACTAAATTCGGAACTGACACTACAGCTTACAGACAACACTTATATAACACTTTCAAAGAGCCATATTCTAACATTACAGTCACTGAACAACGATTTGCAGATCAGCGTCGTTATGAAGAATTTCATACCCTAGCCACGCTACAGAGAATAAAGAAAGAAGTTTCACAACAGCTACAAGAACACGAGCCATCTACACAAACAGGCACTCAACACGTAGATTCAAACACTAACACTGACATCACTGATAAACTTGAAGAATACACACTCAACAATGAACTCCACCATGATATTCATCCACAACACAACATGAATACTAAATTTACTGAAACATTTAATGACACCATACAAAGATACCTTACAGTTTACACGGGAAAAGATCCCATACATAGACCAGGTATACCTAAAATAAACATAAACAGGGAAATTTTTATTTTACATGAACACATACAGGGTGAGTCAAAAGTCTCTTACTCCCCCATGCAATTTCAAAACGAGCCTAGATACAACAAATCTGTTGCAGGCAACATATAGGAAGTTAGGTAGAGGCTAAACAGTGGTGGTGTCAAACCTTGGACCTCGAATTTTGCACCTTGAACCTTCCAACTTGGTAACCGTTACAAATTTCCAATTGTACAGTTTTAGAGCTCAAAACGCTCATTTTAATAAAACAAATTAGTTACGGCATCTTTATCCAACGACAAAAGGGTTTTAGCATCAAAATGTTACGAGCAGTAAACGGCTCGTGACTATAATAAGTGGAGGGGCACAAATACAAAATTTCAGGTTCTTAGGCATTTTCGTACAAAGGTTATAGCTTGATTTGTATTTGGAGCCTCGCGGCCCCTGCCGAGGCCTCAGAGGACTATATCAATTTTAATGTGTAATAGCTAAAATTTTAAGCAACACATTATAAATATAAAACATTTCAGGTTTCTGGACTTCTGGTTTTAAATTTATAGCTTGATTTGAGATTGAGGCCGCATGGCCCCTGCCAAGAGACTTATATAATTTTTAATATATATTAACTAAATTTTTAAGTACCACACAATGATTAAACAAAATTTCAGGACCGTAGGCTTTTCCGTTCAAATTTTATAGCTTTAATTGTAGTTGAGGTCGCCAGGGGCCCCGAGGCCTGTACCAGTCTACTTGTGTATTGTCTATAATTTTTAAGTAACGCACTGTAAAAATACAAAGCTTCAAGTTCTTAGGCCTTTTTATTATTCAAATGTTAGAGCTTATTTGTGATTTGGGCTTCACGGTGCCTGTGGAGACCTAAGAGCCTTATGCACAGCACTCTAAGCCTGCTGCAGCATTTCGTGGGTTTTGGTAGCTGTATGCTCAACAGAAACTAGAACTTTGTTTTGCTGCACACTGTTTCTCTCGCATCACTTCACATTGTCAACTGCTGGCTAATAAAATGCTGCCAGCCCACTCTTTTCATACATGCCTGTAGCAAAAATGTAAACCTATAAAGGAATCAAACCTGTAAAATAATTCAAAAATCAGTCTTAAATTAACCTTTCTAAGACGACACCTTTTTATTTCGTTGTTGTGCTTAATGGCTCCTGCGATCATCATCCATCAGCGTTGCTGGAATGTCTAATGAAAAGAAGCAGCTCAACGAAGAGAGAATTTCCATCCTGAATGAGGCCTTACAGGAATGTTATTCACCCCCACATACACGTTTGATGATGAAGCGTTGGAGGTGGGGGACTGAATATCGGTGGCCTGTGGTTGAGCGACCCTCCAAGTTCATCCATCATACGATCGCGAGTGATTATGGTCGCTGTCACGGAGAGATTTGTCGGGCATTGTGTGCCAGAATGGGTGAAAGTGGTCCAGGGGTATATATGTGTAGCGTTCATATATATATAAAGGAGTGGGAGGAATGAAGGTGGGTGGATTGTAAAAGATGAGTAATACAATTTTTAAGTCGTTTGACACGTGATGGCTTCCGTCGCCCAGATCAATTTTCTAAGTTGTCACGGAATGAGCTGGATCTCTCTAGTCTCGACGAGGTTGAGGTTTCAATTGAGAGCAATCGCCATTGAGAATGAATGTAGTGTGGTAGAGAGAGGCATTAGAGGGGGGAAAGGGAAATTCCACTTGAATTGGAGCCTACCATTAATATCCTAACACCTATATATAGGCAAAACTTTTCTTACTGTACTCTTTGGTTTACACTGAAGATCCATTCCTTAATGACCCCTCAAAACAGCGAACAGTGAGCCATCGATTCGTCACGGTGGCGTTAGTATCATGGGGCATCTGTACCATAACCTGAACAGAAGATATTGCAGTACACGTACATTCCGACTGAAATAGGCGTATACACGCTGAGCCATGTCCGTAAATGCACTAGAAATCTGGATTTGTCGGGCCAGGTGACCTTTCTCCAATTATCCACATGCAGGTGGATTCGATGAACTGTTTGCTCTGAAATATTACCCTATTCGTGGCGATTTGCCGTACTCAGGCGCCATGCCATCGCAAACTTTAATAAATCGTTAGCTTTATATAGACCCTCTATTATCAGGGAATGTCCTGTTCTGGGGTTGTTTATATAGAGTGTATCAAAAATACATTTACAAACTTTGTTCACACCAAAACAAGAAACATAGTCCATATAAACGTATGTCCGAAAATCCTTAACTTTTGAGTTATTGACCTGCATGCGACCAACTTTATCAGCCTTCTGTATAAAGATGGCTGTTTAGATTCCGGTCGGACTGGCATCTAATTACATCCCAACAAACGCCCAGGTCCCTTAAACAGATAACTACATGCCTAACAACATTTAGCCGTTGATAATCATAGCCAGAACAGAAATGAGCTAATGATACCAGTTCGTTACTGACACCAATAAGTCTAACAACAATAACCTACTTGCTGATAGAGATAAGCCTAACAGCAACTTTACTACTGATAGCAGATATCAGGACAAATAACCGAAAAAGCTCTTGCTGTTTTTGACGGAAGTGGAGACTTTTAACTTGAGCAATATAGGCGTGTTACGCATTTACAATAGCAACATTTCGCGTAGTGGCGAAGAGAAATGGAGGTGTCGTAACAGCTCCTTTTGGAATGACTGTTTTATGACTCTAAAGTGGGCTTGTTTGCAGCCGAACCAAGTCGCCGAATACGTCAAGCCTTTGAAGATAACGCTGTGGAATGAACGCATCGCCAGGCATTGCTTCCAGAAGTTGAGATCAGAGACTTGTCCCTTTATGATGAACCCTAAAGTGGGCGGCAAAAAGGTCCTGGATAACGATTCCCTGAAGGCGGCTATAGATAGGACAGCAGTTAAACGTGTGATGAGTTTGCTGAACGCTTGCAGGTTTCTGATGAAACATTCGTACTTCACGTGCACAATGAACCCATTGCTGATCGAGTGCTCACTAGGCACAAAAGGTGGATCCGGTATGACCCTCCCAAGCGTGCCGGACAATGGTTCACCACGGGACCCTATCCCACAGAGTGCCGACTTGGCACCTTGTTTTGCTAAGGTATCTGCGACCTCATTTCCAACTATACTTTTATATCCTGGCACCCATAGTAACGTAACGCTATTTTGGAGAGCCAAGTTCTGCAGGAGTTGACGACACTCCAATGTAATTTTAGAAGTTATCTTGGAAGATTTAATGGCCTTAAAGGCCGCCTGACTCTCACTGAGTATGAAGATTTTTCTACGAACGCAGAGTTATCTAAACATATCTGTAGACAGTAAATAATAGCTAACACCTCTGCCTGGAAAACAGTGACCCAACGACCGAGTCGACGAAAGCGAAGGGTTTTAAGTTCACCACAGTAAAGGCCCGGGCCAGAGTATCCATGATGTCGGGAGCCATCCGTATACTACATAATGGCGCCCTTAGGAAAATGCCGACTCCACCCTCTCTGCTCTACCAGGAGGTCTATGATGACCTTGCTCGAGAGCTCAGGGAGGATACGAATTTCCGCAATGTCGGAAGTCATTTGCAAAATTTTACTGGTCATAATCCAGCTAATGATGGTATGAGATTTCGGCCCAGGGAAATCTACCCACAGCCCTTGATTACCCAGACGATAAGAACTTTTCCTAGCGATACCCTGGATGTAAATATCCAGAGGAGTGAGAGAAAGAATAACTTCCATGGCCCTGGTTGGTGTGGTTGAAACAGCGCCCCTGATACCCAAGCAGGCCAACAGTAGATTGCTCCATCTTACACCAACAAACCAGAGCACAATACGTAAGACCCCAACATTTACCTAGAACACGGCGACATCGATAGAGAGCCATTTTAACCAGATTTATTCTTTTGTCAAGATATTGGTTCCACGTCAATCATTTATATAAAATCAGCGACGGTGTACGTTGTCACAACAAAGAAAAAATCTAACAATGGGTTATCCAACAATGGGTTATTTCCCGATTATACAAACGGGTGGGTTCGCTTCTAGTTTACTATAAAGGATAATCCCTAAGTATTTGACCTCCTTCTTTACCATAATCTTCTCACCAAATAAGATTGGTGTTCGATTAAAAGGAATAATTTCTTTCCGGCAAGTAAAAGGTACAAGGGTAGTCTTCAAAGGATTAACCCTTAAATTCCGCTCAATGCACCATGTTTGAACCTCATAAAAAGCAAATTGCATCAGGCCGTGACCACCGAGAGAGAAGGCCTCCGCAATGAAACTGAATACATTGTTACATCATCATAGATAGTGCAAATTCAGGGCTTATTATAAGTAGAAATACGCATAACAATGCACTATCTATGTGATGCAACAATGTATTCAGTTTCATTGCGGAGGCCTTCTCTCTCGATGGTCACGATCAGGCCCAATAAGATACGTAGATGACAATGTCATCCGCATATCCTTGGGCATATATGTCACGATTGTTTAACTTAGAAATGAGGTCGTCTACACCAGGTTCCAAAGCAGGGAGGAAAGAATACCACCCTGTGGACAGCCCCTGGAGGGTCGAACTTCAATTTCCTCTCCGAAAAATTGGGAGACAATAATTCTGTCCGCCAAAAGGGTTTGAATCCATTTACGAAACAGTGGAGCAATTGCTTTAGAACTTAAAGCATTGGCAATTGAAGCATAAGAGGTATTGTCGAAAGCTCCCTCAATATCGAGAAATGCTACAAGAGCAAATTCCCTATACTCTAGAGTTCTCTCTATTTTAATGTGCAAGGCAACTTCTGTAGATTTGCCCGGTTGTTTGGCAAATTGATTAACATGCAAGGGACAGTACATCCCAATAGTTTCTCTAATCCGCCTATCAATAATCTATTCGAAGCACTTAAGTACTAAAGAATATAAACTAATCGGTAGAAAACTTGTGGCCCTTACCAGGTTTCGGAATAAAGACCACTTTGACCAACCTTCATAGATTAATAATACAGGTATTGGACATTGAAACTGAAACACCTGGTAGAAATCCAAAATCTTTATGTAAGAAGGTGTTGGGGCACCGTGGGCAGCCAGCACAGCAGTAACACGTCTTGGGAAGGATCGGTAGAGGTCCTGCACAGTTTGCACCCCAAACCATTACTGATCCACCCATTACTGATCCACCTCCGTGTTTGACTGTGGGTGCCAAGCAGTCTGGGTTGCAGGCATCAGAGGGGCTCCTCCAGACGAATACCCTCCCTGTTGTTTGGAAGACAGTGTAGCTGGACTCGTCCGAGAATATGACGCGTTTGAGGTCATCCAACGTCCAGGTTTTATGCGTCCGGCACCACTGAACCCGCTTGGAGGCATTTGTACTACTGATGAAAGGCTTCGGTATAGCAACCCTGCCATGGATGTTGGATTTATGCAGGTAACGACGGATTGTCTTCGTGCACACAGGTTCCTGGAGGTGTGTATTCATTTCTGCGGTGGTTTTCCGCTTTCGTGCAACAATCCTGGTCAATGTCCTGACGTCTCTTTCCGACAACTTCCGTTTTCCCCTGCAGTTGCTCCTCCTGGACGTGGTTCGTCCTTCCTGTTCATATGCACACATCATCCTGGATACTGTAGCACGTGAGACATCACAAAGTGTGGCAGTTTTGGACACAGATGCACCTGCTAGACGCGCCCCAACAATCTGCCCTCTTTTGAAGTCGGATATGTCTCCCATTATAGCGCTCTGCACAGACAATTTGAACTTACTATCGAACTTTTCTACTGGAGTGACTACCAAGACCTCTGACACGTGATTCATTGATATGCATACGATTAATTACCTCGCAGAAAGTTCTATTCAGCCCTGGGGGCATCCAGTGCTATTTGCGAAGGTGTTTCAGTTTCAATGTCCAATACCTGTATATCCTAGGGCTAAACTAGTCATGAAGATAGTACATAGGATCGGTGAGATCACATCCGATACTTGCTGAAGCAAGATTGGCGTGATTTCATCCGGTCCAGGAGATTAGTATGGTTCAAAATGGTTACCTTGTACCAATAACAAACGGGCCTAACTGTAAATAACAACTGCTAGCAATAAGCTATTCACATAGATAGACTGAACAACAATTAGGCATTACTAACAATTAGCATCTAATAACCGTTACCGTAACAGCAGTTAGCTATTAATAACGCTAGAGCTAGCTGCAATTAGATATTGATAAAATAGGGCCAACTGCAATTAGCTACTAACAATAATTAGTTAGCTACTAATAGCTATTAGCTATTGATAACGATAAGCTTATTACAGGAATGTAAGCTTTTTTTTTTAAACGATAAGCTTAACAGATAATAGGTATTGATAAAAATTAACTACAGATAACAATATGCTATTGATATAGTAGCATTTTAAACAGATGGCGACAATAATACTTGTACGTGATTGCATACAGTTATCAATGACTGCTTAAGAGTAAATTATATATAAGGTTTGGATAAAAAGTAATGATCAACAGTGCTATACTTTTGAAAAGATTTTATTATTAGAGAAAACATCACTAAATTTCTTCAATATAATTTCTCCCCATGTTTACCGCTTTCTGCCATTCTTGTGGAAGGTGTCGTACCCAGCACTCCCATCTCTGTTGATATCTCGAAGTGACCGCCCTATGACATGGATAATGGCGGTTTTTGTGTTGTAACGGTTTTCTCTAAGTGAACATCATTTTGGCGAAGAGATGTCCAAGGCCTGTCCTGAAACAGCAATCCTGCCTTCACGAAATTTGATAGCTTAATTATAAATGGCAACGCGGCATCACCACATGCTTCACGCAGTCTCTGATTACAGTCATTTGCACTATGACCTCGTGCAACCTCAATTTTGATCCAAGAGTGTTGTTCAAACTTTGTAAATATATCATTAGTGCGCTTGTACTAAACTCAGGTATTATAAGGTTTCGCAGTATTCGGCTGAATATCGTACAACCGTTACCACTCACTGCACTAGCTCATCTGACCTTTCGTTCTCAACTCCACAATAGTCTAAGATCACGTTACTTTCGTTACTGACTTAGCAGCAGTGCTGCCATTACTTTTTATATGATTATATAGTAGTGGTAGCAGTATTATCGCCAGAAAGCAGGATCCAAGGCGATGTTGCTATTCAATATATAAATTATTCATGTATGAAAAGATTTTATTGAAGTTGTTCGCCAGAATGTCCATACTATTTACATATATGCTGATCTGCGCGAAGTTTATCATCAACATATATCTATATGCATCTAGAAATCGATTCACCTATTATCACCTCGGTGAAATTAAAATAAATTAAAATTTGCTAATCAGATCAACGGCAATTACTAATCAGATCTGTCTGCGCTGAATTTCCAGTTGAGAATTGTCATTGGGCATAATGAGAATCGTTATTGTTATCTTTCGATTAAGCTTAAGACTTCACAGAATGAACGCCATAGCATGTCAGGCTATACACTAGTCAAGTTTCTGCTGTTTGTAGTTCGTGATTTCAAAGGTAAACACTGTTTGGAAATTCGTGCTCGCAGTCAGCAATCTAATCACAGTGTCCATAAATGATTACCCTGATTAAAACATATTATAAAATTCTCTAATGTACACAGTAAAAAACACATTTATATATTAGTACATAAACACTAAAATAAACAACAAAATAAACTTCAACGTGTGCGCCCCTGGTAGAATGCAAAATATCCAAACGACATTCGGTTTCACGCCACACATTTTGCAACACCTTCTGATGTCTGATGCGCTGTCGCAAGGTCGCAAGATCTGGAACTTCAGGCGCGGCCAGCCAGTGGATATCCATCTTGCCCCCCCCCCCCCCAATTTTCAGAAGGCACGTAAAGTCGTCGGTTCCGGCTGCTACAGTCATCATGTACCAGAAGAAGAATTAAATAAATAATGAAATTAAATGAAATAAATAAGAATAATAATATAAGTAATTGTAAATTAAATCTAATTGAGAGTTTGGTATGGTTTCAGTTAAAATATTTAATGTTGCTCTTTATATGCTTTCCAATATAAATTGCATTTGTAGGCTCTGTGGAAATTGCCACCATGTGGGTGCTGTATTAGAACGTTATAAAAAGCTACTTCATGAAGATTGTTTCCTTAGCTCTTTATTAGTTGAAGAAGAATGCCAAGTAATATTTGGAGCTGCTCTTTCTCCGTAACTAAGGCAACAGGTTGCACTATATGATGACTTTTACATATAATGGCGTTTTAGAAATACACCACCAGTTGGAGCGCGCGTATCACGGATATCTCCATTCTTAAGGTTAGCTGATTCTGACTAAATGTCCGTATGTCCTATCATATTTTCAAAATTGACGTTTGGTATGCACGCTGCTATGAGCATGTCCTATTTCCCATTTAGATTGGTTTTGATTGCTCACTGGGGTCTGGAGGTTGGAGTTACAGGGGTCCAACTGGTCATTATCCTATATATTAAAACGCAAAGCATTTTTTAAGAGCAAAACAGGCACTTCTGCGCATGCGCATTGGTCATTATATGACGTATGTCTGACACAACCGAACGACAGGCATGAAAACGTCATAAAATGACCAATGCACATGCGCAGAAGTGCCGATTTTACTCTTAAAAAAGGGGTTTGCGTTTTAATATTTTGGAAGGATGAACAGTTGCTTACCGTCAAATATTGGCGGGGTCCATCTAGTAATATATAAGGACTGTAATTCTGAGAAACGAAAGAAGAGAATTCTAGAAAATCAATTTTTTGATTTTAAAACATGGGGGTTAAAAATGAAAATAAAGGGGGTTAAATAGATAAAGAGGGTAAAAAATAAAGGGAAATTTTGACCTCTCTTTTACACTCACATTTATCCCCCACTTTTTAGCCTTTTACAACAGCCAGTTTATCTATAATCAAGGCTTCTGCAACTTTCCTATACCCTCTTTGTGGTGATTAATTTCTTGTTAGTTTAATGAATACACCATGCAGAGATATGTTTTTATCTTGAAATAGTTAAAACGTACCTTTACAGTTTGTGTATGTCGATTTAATTTGAGTTATAAAATGACGCGTCTCTAGTCTTGCGTAAACAACTTTGTGTTTTCGGCTCGATAGAGAGCGAGAACTATTATACAGTTGAGGTTTATCGGTTTAGGCGCTATACATATACTCACCTTGCAGTGAATAATTCTGTGAAAAACGAGTTTGTATATCCCATGTCTGACGTTGTATATCCCAGGGAAGCGATCGATGGGCGAATGAAACATGGTCTCCCGTTTTCGGATTCCGTGAAAAGCAATCGGGATTAAAGCTTGGGAGAGATAATTCATGTTGAAAAGTGGATAGCACTGCAAATGAATTGCTGAGGGAGGAACTTTTAATATTAAATTAACGGGAAAAGTCATTGGGAATTAAAAGAAAGCGAAATGTAAAGAGAGATATAGATGGAGAGAACGGTTTAAAGGCCTCAGCATGTTCATAGCTCCTAATTATTAAACATAATTTATAATTTAAAAGAACTTTTAAGATAAAAAAAGAATTAATAGTAATAATAATAAAGATAATTAAACACTCCATGATGTGTTTCTTTTTAATAATGAGGGAATTAAAAGTTTTCTATTCCAAGAGGAATTAATTGTGTGGAACAAGTTCGGTAAACAAGGAGAAGAGCGTTGTGTGAGAAAATGAAGTCACGTGTCATTAGATGCTGCCGAATGATTAATTTCGCATTAATGACGACGATTTTGAATTCCTTTTGCCGAATGCACACTTAGGAAGGAAAAAAAATAGAAATAATTAAAATGAAACGAATCGCCTGAGAGTTATAGTAACTTCGTTATAAAGTTTTCTTGAGTTTGTTGACAAGAAGGAATGGAAATTAAAAACGAAGGACTTGTTTACAGGATGTTAGAGAATTTAAAATTGGGCAGGGAATTGAGTAATTAATTAATTTTTCTCTAAACGTGAGAATAGGTAAGCACCTCTTAAAGTCATTCTCTGTAGAGCTAATTGTTTCTGGAGTCATGCAGACTACAATGCGTCTGACATCCGCTGAAGGGTGACTGCTGGAGGATCCATAGAGCAAACACAGCGGTAGATGTGATCCCGAAGTTGCTCGAATAGATTTAGATCTATACAATTAGGAGGCCAGAGAAGCCTTTAGAAGTCTTAGTGGTACTCTTCCAGCCATCACAAAATTTTGGCCAAATACCATGTTGCATTGTCCTGCTGCAATATCCCATTCGCCCCAGGGAAAGACATTCAACTTACGAGGCGTGTTTTTAAGTAATTACCGTTTTGATATTAAAAACAAGGACAATTTTAACACCTTAATTTTTATGAAATGATATGAACGCCTGGACCTTAATCTACTTTTCAACATAATTTCCACATATATTAAGGCACTTATCGTATCGTACAAACAGCTTCTGTATTTCATCCTCATAGAAATCGGCCGCCTGATTTGCTAACCACTCCAGCACCGAGCTGCACAAAACCATTCGTTTAGCCAGTGTTTTGACTTTCCTCGAGAAGTACCGTATCGAAAGGGGTAAGTTTTTAAGCCGAAACATGGGTTGCTCACGTTAGACGGAATCAAAACAATAGTCCATGGAATGGAAGCATTCAACATCACGCAAGAAAGTGAAGTTCGAGCAAATAATTTCAGCCCGAACAATCATGTGCACTGTATTTTGGGATAGGCAGGGTATTTTACTTATGGATTTTTTGCCTCGGGGTAAACTGGAGTGGTCGTACGATACGATAAGTGCCTTAATGTAGGTGGAACAAATAAAATAATTTTCAGTCTCTCTAACAGTAAGGCAGCTAAAGTGCACCCCTTGACAAGTTAGTTCAATTACAAATAGTAAAAAATTTTTAAATAAAATTAAAAAAAACAACAAAAAAGCCTGAAAATGAAACAGAAAACAAAAATAATAAAAAATTAAACAATAGGTGAACATTATGATAAAAGTCAAACGAAAGAATTTGTGAACAATTTTTTAACCTGATTCCCCCGTCTTGGTCGAATCCAGGAAAAATAAACCTGACCGAATTTGTAAAATTACCCATTAGTTATTGTGCAGGCCACAACATCTGAGCGGACATTTTTGCGTACTATTTCTATAAAATCGCAACCAATTAAAACAATCTTTGTATTGGATCTGCTGATATAACAGCGGAGATTTTAATAATGCTTCCTTATTGGAGAGTTTGAAGTTTTAAATTTCAGAATTTTAAATGTTAATGCTAAGCAAAATCCAAAAATTTGAACAAAATGTTAATTTATTTTCTTATGCTTTGTTTATCCATTTGTTTATCCTATCTTGCAAAATGTGATTAATAATATGATTGGGTGGTCTAAAGATAACGGGTTATGTTTAATGTACTCGAAACTTTTGTCATGCGGTGTACCCAAAAAGGAAACCAATCATTATCAATTTTAAAAAAAATTTTAAATACAGTATCAATTTAAAGATTTGGGAAACTTTTACGATAAAACGTGTACTTTTAATACTCATATTAAGTAACTTATTTTATTGATTTCTAAAATGTTCTGAGATATTTAGAAGATTATTTCCCATATTCCTTTTTAATACGCTTAAATTGCTTTTTAATATTCTTATTTTAAGCAAAATTTGATATTGTATCGAAATTTGGTTTATTGGTGTAAATTACATCTCTAAAAGGTTATAAAGTAAAATAATGCTCTTATTAATAAGATAAACTCTCTTCATAAAACTTATGACAGACAAGTACTCTTGCCTTTTTCTCTTAATGACTTGGCCAACTAATCGCATGTTCTGTTTTTACATAATAATTTTTTTTTAAATAAGAACAATTCCACTTTCTTTTATGAACGCTTTAGATTTTAATCTTGCTAATACTGACAATAGATCAGGTTTAACTCTTCATCAAGATTTTTAGCGATCTAATTTAAAATTGGCTGATCATAGATTTAAGTTAGATGCTCGTTTTAACAAATTTAATAAGAACGATAATTTTTAGAGGGCCCACTACGCTCTTCTTCTTAGCGAGATATTTTCTTTTTTGTTATTACTTTACATTTTCTTTTAATTTAAATAATTATATGATAGATGTCGTTACGTTATAACTGAGTTAGATTGCATTTTGTAAGTTTTTTTTATAATGTTCTCTTGTTCCATTGAACTTTGATTGAAAATGTTTTTATTATATGAGTCAGTTATTATTACCAGATTCGCTCCAGTATTATTAATTTGGTGTGTGTAAAACTGGATTGCTTTGCTTTTACGACTGAAGGTGCAAGTTCATCACGGTCGTAAAGGTTCTGTTCGTTGAGGAAATCTGTTAAATTGGCCTTCTTATTAAATGGAAATAACGTGTTAAGTCCAAAGATGAGTGGTTTCATTGAAATTTAGCGCAGGTGGCAATTTTGAAGCCGCGCGAACAGACTCAATGGATGAGTCAGCATAGGATGAAAATGAAGCATCACTTATGAAGTTCTTTTACTTTCGCAGTATATTGAATCAGATAGAATTAAAGCGTTAAAGGTATTTGCCGACATTAAAAAAATATTATTTTCTCAAATACAGTATCCTTCGGAATTTCTAGTATTTGTGCGAAGGTAATTGTTCTCAGTCGACTGGACAGAAAGGTCTCTCTCTCTCTCGTTTTCATATTTTATGAAACGTGTAGTGACAATTCAGATTTCAATCGAAAGGGGATTAGAAGGAGAGATTAAGGTGGATGACAGCTCTTGAATTTCCGAGGGTGTTTGGCAAAGCTCAGCCAATCAGGGGGGGAGGTCTCCTCTGAACTCGACGCCGCCTACGTTTTGGATTCACCTGTGAGCGTGGGATCGCTTTCAACAAATTGACGGTTCATTTTCAGTTGAAGAGCCGTAAATCCCACCCACCTCCCTTTCCGAATTAAAAGTGACTTTTTAATGGCCCTGTGATTAATTTGATTTTAATTTCGTGCAGCGGGAGCGAGTCGATTTATTGCGACGTTTTATTGGTCATAGTCGTGCTTTACGAGCAGTTGAAAGAGTTCATCTGTGTGTGTGTGTGAGGAGTTGAATATTGTTCTATCTTTTATATAGTTTTGATAACGTTTAATGATAGGAAATATTCTTTGAAAGCTGTTTTCGAGAGTTCAAAGTTTAAAAGGTTGGGAATCATATCCTGGAATTACAGAACAGCCGCTCTGCTGTTTCTAGAAGAAATAGATCGGTTATGTGTAGAGAAATGTACAAAACATTTTATTAGAGGTAGTAAACGAAGTTTCTAAGAATTTGCTCGTAATAAATGAATACTTATTTACGAGGGTCAGCCCAATGAAAACGATCGGAAGCCTTGAGCAGCGTATAGAAACTTCGCCACGGAAAGCTAGAATTTAGGTTACTATAAAGAGTCCTGAGCCATTGTTGTGAGCCTGGAAGCAGTGAACGCTCGAAGTGTGGAAGATAGAATTGACCAAACAAGAACAACAATCAGTCATTCGGTTTTTGATGCCGGAAAGCAGTCAGCAGTCGAAATTCACCGCCGAATGAGAGGCGGCGCTTGAGGTCCCTACAGTCCCGACCTCTTTCCATGGAATATTCATCTTTTTGCAATGAAAACAGGCTTAAAGGGTGGCGTAGAACTCAGAGTAGTGGTAAAAGATTGGCTTCGCGCCCAGCCGACGGATTTTTACGTCATGGTTTTGTTGAAGAAGCACGTCGCTATAGCGGGACTATTAACAAATATGTCCTTTGTCCACAATTCCTCGCCGATTGTTTTTATCAGACTGCCTCTCATAGCACATTATCGTTTTAGAGGAAGGAGGATGGGTTCATCTATATCTCCATTATATCGTTCCGCGAATAGCGTGGAACTTGCAATTGTAAATCTCTAGATGTTTTTCAACTTTCCTCACTAGTTGCTTATTCATTACGAAAAGTCGAAATAATCTGTGGCGGGCGGACACGATAGAAAAATTGAAGTAGCTAGGCGACTGGGAAGCTAAGTCGTCTGGAACTGGTTTGTGAACTCATTACTTACGGGGTTACTAATGCTGTGTGCGGGTATCCACTGAATTACATTGGAAGTGACTCATAACCATCAGGTTGATAACTCAAATCAAAAATTAGTTATTTTAGAGTAGCTCCTTGTACGGACGGTCTTAAAGACTGGCAAACTGACGGTTAAAAGAAACAGCAGGTTTCACCTCGTGGCACAATTTGGTAGCGCTAATGGTCTGCGCGGTACATTCTTCTATAGAGCATGTATTATGAAACTTTTCCAGTTGGTACAGTATTATTACTATTATTATTAAATACAAGCACAAGGCGTTCTTTTAGTCCACGTGTTAAGACAGGAAATCATTTTCTAACCAAAAATTAAGGAAGTTTCTTGCATATCTAGGAATCTTTCACTGTCATTGTTGATTTTACCATTTGGCGAACATTTTTCGTCATGGATAAATTGCTTAAGTATTCCTTAAGCATAAGCACAAGTTGATTTTAAATACAATGTTTGATTGTTCTAATTACACTAGTCAACAAAATTTAAGATTTTTCTTGTTCACGGAATGAAAGTGGACGATTTTGGTAGTATCTTTTTTGTTGATTACGAATATAATTTTGAAATTTCTCTAGCACGCACAGTTTATGAGATAAAGCGAATTGAAATTCAGTATTGGCCAGTACAAACAGTGTATTTTTGGAGATTTGAATGCCATTGGACTGCTTTTAGGCTTACAGAGCGGGTACACCAAGTACTGCTGTTTCATTTGTGAGTGGGATAGCCGGGCAAAATATTTTCACTACAGCACAAAAGACTGGACATATAGCCTGGATATATATTTGACTCCCGAGTAAATGAATGTCGAAACTAAACATCTACTCGAAATTGAAAACTGGGTTTAATGAAAAACTTTGTAAAGACAATGGACAGGCAGGGTGTGGAATTCCAGCATCTGAAACAGAAAATAAAGGAAGGCATTTTTGTCGCCCTCAAATCAGGGAGCGCATTTTTGTCGCTAATGGTTGATAACGGGTTTAAAACTGCATGGAACCCAGTGGAACTAACAGCCTGGAAAGCTCTGAAGGTTGTAACGCATGATTTCTGGGAAAGAATAAGGAATCCAACTACGCATAAGCTTGTTAATAAGCTTCTGCAAGGATTTTATGAATTTGGGTGCCATATGTCACTAAAGTAACAAATAAAATAAGAAGAAAACTCACAATTCCACAAATGATATTTTTAATCTGGAGCCAGGGATGTATATCTCGAAGACCCTGTCTTCTTTATCAGCGTGTAAATTGGGAATAGGAAGAGCGGCTATATTTACTTCTAGATTAAAAATCTCATTTGTAGAATTGTGGTTTTGTTTTTTATTACCGTTTGTTATAGAGGTTTTGGCATTATACAATTGGTAATGTCACTAAAGATTCATTTCCTGCATTCCCACCTGGACTTTTTTTCCTGCCAACCTTGGTAACGTTAATGATGAACATGGAGAAAGGTTCTACCAAGATATTTCTACCGTGGAGAGCCGGTACCTGGGAAAATGGACCCAAAACTGCTGGACCTCCTTCGGGATTTTCCAGATGCCATATACAAAAGAAAGTCCTCGGCAAAACGGGTGTAATAAGCTGAAAATTGAGCATTTAATTTAAAGGGTGAACTCTTCTTGCGACACAGGCATAGAAATTGGAAATACTTATTATGGCGATTTCTAGAAATTGGTCGTGATAGAAAAAATTTCGTTTTCATTTTTGTAATCAGCATTAAAAATACTACAACACCTAATTAGTTCCGTAAGCATTTTAGCTGTTGGCTTGTATTGACGGGCTTCGACTTTTCAAAATAAAATTTAACACACCCAAATTTGGTTTCGTGAATAACAAGCGCTAATCGTACGCCGACGCAGTAGCGACAATTCTACTAAAAATGTCAAATATAAACCGATTTTAAACCTGTCAAGTGATATTTTTTACATTAAAAATTAACGATCTTCCTCAGAATATCTACAATGCGCGTATAATCATATATGAACTTAAAATTTTGCAAATCGATCTCTAAATGTATAAAATGAACGTAAATTATGAACGACGACAAACCGGAAAGTGCTCCATTAATTCTCCATTAACTTTTACGCCATGACGTCATAAACGGCTTACTTCAGTGGAAACGTAGTGCGTGAAAGCTTGAAAATCTAAGTTCTGACATCTAACTCTGAAATCGGCGACATTGATAATGTTCAGAGCTTTGATTCGGAATCTGAAAATAATCGAGTGGGTTTATTAGGAGATTCGTTTAGTCCCTAACCTTATAGGTTTTGTCCTTTGACACGTGATTATCTGTTTCGCATCCAGAAATCGATAACTCCCACGTTTGGCTCTGATAAGTCTAATTTCAAGAAAATTTGAATTCTAAATATCGTAATAACTCCTATTTTTGAAAATAGATGTTATTATTAAAATAGCGAGAATGCATCTTATTCGGTAACACATTTTAGTGCTTGTGTGGTATAACAGCCTAATCTTATCAATAAGATCGGGTTAAAACCGGCGCACGTAGAGCGACCCTATTCGGCCCCATATGATAAACACGAAATAATATATTCCTGACGGTTTAAGTTATTTACTTTTTGAAATAAATTCTAGTTCATTTTTAGCCATTCTTCATTATTCAAATTAAGATACCAAATATCTGTAATCTTTTCCCATCAATGTCACGGCAGCACACAGGTTGAATATCGCTGATCTAGATCATCACATCTCCCCTGTCCGCCGATTTAGATCAGCATTTCTTCAAATGCACTAACAATATGATGTCATTTTAATTACTTATTATGCTACCAATCCAGTTGTTAAAGGAAATCTACTTTAATACGCTTGTTTACAGTATAAACAGCACATTTATCGGTTAGTTAGGTTTAAACAAAAGCTAACTCCCTAGCAATGTCGTACCCATTCTCGCTTAACCGTTTTTTCGATTATCCGTCAATGTTCTGGTCCTATTTCCTGATGGATAATCGAGGTTCCACTCTAAATGTAAAAAAAGCATTAAGTTAAATTTTTGAAACAAACTGTATTCACTCGAAGTACAATAATTTCGAGGAACAAGAAACACGTCCAATTGCATTATGGTTCTCCAAACGTTGAGGCTTTTGTTTCTCTTAATTTTTCTTAGACGCCACGGGCACTGAGTCAGGTTTGAACCAGCCGTCTTCATCAGAGAATTTCTGGCAGAAACCGTTGATAATTTTTTGAAAAAATAAATATAAAGGTTTAAAATACGTGATTAAAGAAGAATTTAAAAGTTCTTTTAACGTTACATTGAAGATTTCAACTCTTTAAATTAAAAGCTAGTTAAGTGGCCGCGTTTTCCTTCATTTCGACATGAATGTGGTCTAGGCCCATTCTACGTCCTTAATGATAGCATACACGTCGAAATGCCAATTTTTCGATATGTAGCAATGCCATTGAGATGTATGGTATTATTGATAGCGCTAGATGGTGTAGTTGTTCCAGGACGGAAGTTGGTTTTCAACCATTTCAAGTAAGGATGCGAGTTTTCAACCATTGTCAAGTAAGACGCTAGCACACCGTGCGTATGTAAAAATAGCAGTGCTTCGCAGTCAAAACGCGAGGAAATGTCACGCATAAACTCGTAGAAGCTATTGCAGATCGTGCACTCCCATACAGAATTGTTGCAAGCTGGGTAATAGCTTTCCAATGTGGACGAGTAGCAAGTACAGAACGCCCTATGACTGTTCGTACCGATGCTGCTCTACCGTGATCGCACAATGCTTATAGAACGGCAGACGATGGTCTCTACATGAGTTGGCAACAGAAACATGTAAAGACGCCGGTTTTGAATCGGCTGGTAAATTTATGTTTGTCAGTTGGTAACATTGTTTGGTATCGTTTCTATTGCCACAAACATTCCGATTATTGACTCAAGCCCGTATTCAAAATGAGCGCTCATGCTCTTGCTCTTACTCAAGACCATTGTTGAATACAAATTTCATATATTGAATTCGTACTCAATAATGGTTTGAGTAAGAGCAAGAGCATGAGCGCTCATTCTGAATACGGGCGTCAGTCTGCATTTCTCGCCTGTGTTCATTCTGTGTCTAATCATGGAGCGGTTTACTACTGCGCATTGTGTGCTAATCGTGAAAACGTTTTATCAAAATGGAGAAAGTTATGGAGCAACTGTCAGGCGACTTCGTGCGATGCTAGGGCGTAATAACCCACCGAATGAATCAACAGTTCGCAGACTTATGCAAAAGTTTGTTGAGACGGATTCAAAGGTAAACCTTAAAAGTCCTGGGTGTCGTCGTTCTGGCCGAACTGAGCAGAACATTGCAATGGTTCGTGACCGTGTGGCTGTTAGCCCAATGAAATCAATATGATCTCCATTACCACCCGTATAAAATTCACTTAACACAGCAAATGAAAGTAACGGATCACCAGAAGAGACGATAGTTTGTTGACTGGGTTCTGAGAAGACGACAGGAGGACGACGGCTTCGCAAACAAAATCGTCTTCAGTGATAAGGCGCACTTCAGCTTAAATGGATTTAAGGTGCACTTCAACTGCCGTATCTGGGGGTCAGAAAATCTTTCCATGATCTACGAAAAGGAAATGCATCCACAACGAGTGAGAGTTTGGTTCGGCTTTTGAGCAGGCGGCGTCATCAGCCCTTGTTTTTTCGAAGATGAGGCAGGACAAGTTGTGACAGTCAATGGTGACCGGTACCCGTCGATGATACGAGAGTTTTTGTGGCCTTATTTGATTAGAATGGACATTGAAGAGTTGTGGTTTCAGCAGGATGGTGCCACCAGTCACTGTGCCCGCGAAACAATTCAGTTGCACCATAAGCGGTTCCCAGATCGCCTCATTAGGCGTAATGCTGATCATCAATGGCCACCAAGATCATGTGACCTCACTCCTTGTGACTTTTTTCTTTGGGGTCATCTTAAGTCGTTGGTGTATGCCAACAAACCCCGAAACATCCGTGACTTGAAGGAGGAAATTAGACGAGTTGTCGCCGACATGCAAGTGGAAACTTGTTGGGCAGTCATAGTGAATTTCATGGACAGAGTTCTTGCTTGCCAGCGCAGTAGAGGAGGTCATATGCCCGACATCCTTTTTCATACATGAAATGGGAAGGTGAGATGAACATGTTTATGTATTTTGTTTGTTTTGTAAAAATAAACCTCATAATATGAGGCATCAAAACCGGCGTGCTTTTTGAATTACCCTTTATTGACTAAGCAACTGTGCATAAAATTTTACGACATAATTTTTTTTTTATTTTTAGTTCTCCCTTGTCTTTAATATTTCCTGAGTAACCCGTGTAACAGATATTATTGGTTATACATTATGTATTTTCACATGTGTAAATTATGAAATGTTTATATAGCAACACATTTGCGGGCAAAAAAATAGTTACCATGACTTTGTAAGTGACCCTCGTATGATGATTGAAGTAAGATTATTACAAAATCCCGAACCAATAAGTAGAAAAAAAATTCACTTTAGAAAAAAATTCGCTCATTTTCACAATCAATGCACTTTAAAAATGTATTTTAAAATAACCAAGCACTATACAATCATAACGCTAATTCATTCTTTTCTACATGAAATTATGTACAAAATAAAAAAAAAAAGTAATACAACTAGATCATTGATTCTCAAGATATTGCGCCAAAAGTAATTCAAAAAATCAAAAGAAAAAAAACAACAACTAAATTTTGAGAAAAAATAGGTTACAGATAAAAGTTCGATATTAATTAGAACATTTTTTGATTCATAAAAATCCTGATATTTAAAAAATTGGCTTATAATTAAATTATAAACTCCGTAAAAGTATTCTTTAAAGTATGAAGAATTCAGAAATAAAAAATAGTTTGCGATTTTTAAGGAGAACGCTATCCTTACGGTGGATTAAATAATTGCTTGAATAATCCTGTGGATATACAATTTGAAATACCCTATGGATATATAGAATATAAAGTCTATTGCAACCTTCCTAAACCCCTTCGTATGTGCAGAAAGTGAACTCACCAAATCTGTTTAGCAAACAAATAGGAAGTTGACTGTTGGTGACCTTCCGATGACCTGATTATGCAAATTAGGTCATATACATTCATGCTCAAAAGTTAAGGAATGTGTGTATATGAGTAGGCTTGGGCTGTTCCGGTCCGCGAATTGTCATCAGACTTTGCAAAGAGATAGATTAGGCTTTATTAACATAACGTA
Organism: Rhysida immarginata; assembly: GCA_023313115.1. Classification (NCBI taxonomy): domain Eukaryota; kingdom Metazoa; phylum Arthropoda; class Chilopoda; order Scolopendromorpha; family Scolopendridae; genus Rhysida; species Rhysida immarginata. The sequence goes on from JAHWFO010072570.1 coordinate 1,227,924, forward strand.
TGCAGAAAATAAAAAGGTGGTTCAGCGCATTGCCTCTGCAAGGGGCGTAGCGATATTTCTTGTAATATTGACCATGACAAAACCCTTGTAGAGGCAATGTGTTGCCATGTTTCGTTACTTCGCTATAAATGTGTCTTTTCACATCTTTTTGGTTACTGAAGAACTTTGTACGGATTAATTATGGCCTGTCGTGTTCATTTGAACAATGTGATAAGAGGAAAAATTCTTGGACGTCTTGGGGCAGGTCAGTCCCAAGTGAAAGTACCGCAAGTTTGGCACGTTTCAGGCCGTGGAGGACATTTGAACAACGAAGCTCTTCCACCTCGCACCACATAACCAGGATGACCGATTTCTTGCCCTAAATTCCAGCCGATATAGACAATCCACTGCAAGGGCATTCACTAGGGACTTATCGGCTTCTACGTGGACATCCGCTTCTAGGCACATAGTCTATAGGCAACTTTCTTGAATTTGGGCTTTATGCTCGGAGACCCATTTACCCTGGCTCACCGTATAGCGCGACGGACATGCTGCAACGGCCATTCAACCTGGACAGAAACGCAGTAGGCTGTCATGTTCTTCGACGAATCTCGCTTCAGCCTGGAAAACGATTCTCGACGTGTTTATGTCTAGAGAGAGCAAGGAACTATGTCCACCCCTAGGAACATCATCGAACGGAATCGGTTCGGAAATGGTGGGATGAAGTGTGACTGGCATAATGATCGGTGGACGCACGCATCTCACGTGTTCAATAACCGCCCAACTCTATTGCCTTGACATCCTGGGACTTTCCCGGAAAGCAATCGGACCAGAGTTCCTGTACATGGACGACAACGCCCGTCCATAAAGCCCTCATTGTGGAGAAGTATTTGGAACACGTGGACATTCATCGTATGGATTGACCGTCTTGTTCTGTGGATATGAATCCCATTGAGCATGTTTGGGATGCCCTCGTAGGCGTGTTACAGTTGTGCTATCACAGCCTGGGAATTTCCAAGAGCTGCGTCAAGTATTGGTTCAAGAGTGTGACCTACTGCTTCAAAAACTGCTGAAAGCTTTAGTGCATTGTATGTAAAAGTTAATGGCCTATTGAATATCGCCTGCGGTTTCCACATGTCATGGAATGACAACCAAACGTGCACTATAAAAAAATCCCGCAGAAAGGGGATGTTGGTGACGGTTTGTTTGCATACAGTTACCTTTTTATTTTCTGCATACATTATGTTAATACAGTTTACTGTATCTCTCTGCAAAGTTTGATGACATTTCGCGGACCGGAACAGCCCAATCTTGTAAATCCGTTAATTGTGAGCATGGGTGCATAAACCGTAACAGATAAGGGCCAGTTTCCAATGACAAACTTGCTCCGCATTCAATTATAAACATTATGACAAAAATCCCCACATAATAATCGGATGAATAGATCCCTCAAAAATGAAACGAAAACATTTCTACAAGCAAATCGTGTCACATGCCCATCCAGTTTTGCATATTTCTGAAGGTTTCTTTAACTTCTTGTTCAACTGGCATAAAAAACCATATTCATTTTAAAGAAGCATGGCTGATTATACAGTTAAGGAAATGAAGACTACCATGATTAATTTGCATAATCAAGTCATCAGAAGATCACCAACATATAGCCTGTCCATAACTATTTGTTGGATGCAACAGATTTGGAATTCTCCATTTTCTGCACACAGGATTTCTTAGTCAACCTGTATGTAACCGTGCATTCGTTTTTATTTTGTCCATTTTCTAGTTCAATTTCAAGCATTGATTTCCTGAATTGGGCGCATTAAAGCAGAAGACTAGCTAGTCCAAGTTTCCTAAGTAAATCGGTTCCATTACGAGTGTTATTAAGCAGAATATAACACTTAACGTAGTGTTGCCTTAAGGGTTTGAAAAAAATTCAAGACGTTGACAGGTATTGAATAGTACGAGCTCGCTTAGTGGATATAAATGGTGAAATGTCTGTACTCTGCACAAATATCGATTGTTGTGGGTAAAACGAGCAATTTATCATATCTGCAAAAGGGAATGATCATTGGTTATCTGGCCAAGAGTGGAAGCTCCGAAACTCTGCAGTTTGTTACTGAAAGTGTTCAAAGTGTACCGATTGGATAAACGGGGTAGCACACTAAACACTAATAATACGAGAGATGAACGTCGACTTAGAAGATGTGTGCAGGCCGACCGAGATGTAACAGTTGAGCAACTCACCGTAATTGCCGACAAAGGTGCACCGACAGAGAATTTTGGGATATGTCCGAAGCAAGATCCAACAAATCTGCTAAGAGAACTATAAATACGCCATGAACACTTGGTCTTCTATTGACTTGTAAATGCTTCAACACCGTATACATGCTGTTATTCGAGCCAAAAGGGTTCCAATGAATTCATTGATTAGCGTGTGGGTCGGCACTGATAACTTTAATCCTGGTGAATCCTGTTTTCAGTTATAGGTCGGCACTGCTAAAGAAGTTTTCGTTGTAAATATTAGGTTTTCTAATGAGTCTGATTCTCAGATTCTCGAAAGATGAAATATTATAAAAAGTATTTCTAGCGATATCTATATCAAATGTTCCTTTTAAATACCCCTCTTTCAGGGATATTCAATTAAACTTGTGTTTTATTTTTATGTTTAAAAAAAACACTTGGACTTCAGTAATTAATGCTCCAGTCCTTTCTTTCTCTCTTTCTCTTATGTCGGCTGTCACATGTTTTTCGCCCCCAAAATCCGTCTTCTAGAAGAGTGGCGCACATGCTCTCTTTCGCGATACGGTTAGGAACCCCCCGAAGGCGTCGTCGTCCTGTCAAGACTGATCATAAGGAATGGGATTGTACAATACCGAGTTTGTCGCGTGAGGGCTGATTGAAAGTGAGATACACGGAGAAGCTTATGTATATTCAAGAAGAAAGAGGAGGGAGGCGTCATTTGGATTGAGCATGCGCGGCGGTTGTTCCGCTTGGCGTCCTGTTGCCCCTCTCTGTTTCCAGGTTCCATTGTCATTCGAAAACCGCAGAAAGCGATATTCGCATGTTGAGAGTGAAAAATTCTCGAGAAACAGCTGCGGAATAGACTCGCCATTTGCTTCTCCTTTCCACCCGATAACTAATTTTTATTAAAAGTTTATGGGGGTTGATGCGCCCCCTGTGGACGATAAAGTGACTTGGTGGAGAGAATGGAGGAGGAGGTGCTGGAAGATGGCACTGATGATTTTTCGTTTAATTAAATTGTATTGGTTTTAATTTATTTCGCCCACACTCATTCATCTCCTCCGTGGAAATTACAGGTCACTACCTCTTAATGGGATGCAAAAAAAATCAATTATTGGGATTATCGTCTGGAATTGATTTTTGGGGGTAATTTTTTTGTTAGTCGAGTTTTTACGAAAACTTTTAATTCAAAGCACATCATTTTTATTTGTAAAGTACTTGCCTTACTTTTCTAAGGACTTTATGAATCTACACTGCCCTACCATTTGATCATGCTCTATCTGTTGGTGTGTCTGTCCGTCCGTCTGTATGTTCTACCATTTCTGGAGAATGTTTTAACTTTTTCAAATTGTTTTCGCTATTCGGTAGAAACCCTTCCTCACCTGATTAGAATGACCATTGAGACCCAACACCCCCTCCATTTAATTTTTTATTGACAATGTAAGGCTTCTAACATGTCATTCGAAAGAGAATCACGAGAAACAAACGAATATGACATTCTTTTCGATTTTAAAAATGCTAGTCTTAACAAACACATGGGTATGAATAATTAGAAATTTCATCATTTTATTAATTTCGAATATTACAATGACTAACAACGTTTAGCTTCACGTTTTCTGGGGTGAACCTCTGCAATTACCATAGAACCTTGAGTAGAGGCCCGAGCGTCTATTTGTCACAATGGTCCTGACCCCCCTGGCGATTAATCTAGACCCGGCGTTTATTTAAGACCCGGCGTTAAGGGCTATTCCCAAGACATGGGAACAAAAACGCCGGAATTTATACGATTACCACCAGAATTTAAACGAATAACCCGAAAAACAATCAGACCCGGCGTTTATTTGAAACCCGGTGTTTATTTGAGACCTGGCGTTTAATCTATTTGTAAAACACCACCTGGCCTATATTCGAGACCGGGGTTTATTTGAATACCCGGCCTTTATTCAAGGTTTTACGGTAGTTAGTTCGATTGATAATGGGGAAGAAAGAGAAAAAAATAGAAATCTATATTAGCTGTTTTTCGGAGAGCATACAAACGAAGTTAAAAGTAGAAAAACATGCCAGATAGGAAAATGTCATGGACTGAGAAAATGATCTTTCTTTTAAGTAATAGGGGCTTTGGAAAATGCAGCAATTTCTTCTGGTCTTGGATGTAACACTTTCTCCGGATAAACTTATTGAAATTATATGTACTACGCTCCAACCTGTGTTTTTATCAAGAACATACAGTGCTTTTCATAATTATAACGTCACCTCTTAAAGAATAGTTTTTGAAATGTATGATAAATGAACAATATAGTATCTGGTCATAATCTATTTAGAAGGTAAAACAAATGTTACTTGTGAAACTTTATAGCAGTTTAATGTATATTTAGTTCTAGGAAAGGAAAAAAGTGATTCACTGCCTTTTCATAAGTATAACGTCACCTTAAAATTCATACATACATACACCAAATTGACATTCCAAGGTTTGCTTCAGTACGTGGTAACATTACCATTTTTATTTATAACTTGATACAATCTACCATTTGTACCCGAGACTGAATTAACAATACTTTGTAAGAATGTGAGACTGATTTTATTCCATGCAGTTTCGATAGCAGTTTTCAGCTCACTAATGTTTTCATACTATCGACCATCTGTGTAAATCTGATGTGTGAGTCATCCCCAGACATTCTCCATCGGGTTTAAATCAGATGAGCAGGCTGACAACTCCATAACATTAACTTTATTGTCATGAAACCACTGACGGGTACTGCGGCTTGAATGGATAGACGCGTTGTCTTGCTGGTACATCAGTGGAATTCGCCTAAACCTTTTTAAATAGGGGATGAGATGACTTCTAAGTATACTCTGGTACTCTGTGCTGTTCATTTTTGTTGATGGAAAAGCCAACTTGAGCGTGCCCATCGAACTGAATGCACGCCACACCATCAAGCTTCCACCTCCAAAGTTCCGTTTAGAAAAGACGCGATTTTCCTTGGGTAAGTCTCGCCAATAACAACTGAAACCATCGAGCCCATCAAGATTGATTTTTTTTATCACTGAAAATAACCTGTACAATATAAAAACAATTTGTATACTTGTAGGCACGATCATTACAGTTGACTGATCGAAAAACTTACCGTATTCCAATCTGTGTTCATGTTTTCACCTGCAAATTTTAATCGAGCTCTTTTATGATGCTCTCTCAGACGAGGGGACGGTTTCATCTTGGCATATACAACATTAGCACTGTCGTTTAAGGTTCTCCAGACTGTCGAAGTCGAAACATCTAGGTTAAGCTCTTTACTGATGATGCAACAACGTTTTGTAGAATTAGATGCTGATCGAATGATCAACCGTTTGCTTCGTTCAGAGAGTTTTGATGGACGTCCAGTTCTTTTCGCAGTCCCATATTCAGTAGGGTTCTTCAAGTAATTTTGAACAACTCTTTGTGATCGTCCAAGCTCACGTGCTATCGCTCTTATTCCTTTTCCAGTCTTTCTGAAAGTTTCAATTTGCCCCTTTTCTCGCTCGGAGAGTTGCTCTTTACTCGTGGCTTTGTGAAATAATTATGGTCATATGTCATTTGTGATAATTTATATCCAAAATCATGTAAAAACCTTGGTGACGTTATAATTATGCAAAAGATACAAAGCCAAAACGTTAACAAGATAAAACGTGTCCAATTCGCACAGGAACACAAGGATTGGACAGTTGAGCATCGGAATAAAGTCATGTAGTCTGATGAACCACGTTTTCAGTTGCATCATGCAGATAACAGAATAAGAATTTGACGTAAATAATACCGTCTCTACCTAACAATAATGGAATGACCAAATACCAGTCCAGTTCATTTACTGGACTATCAATATCCCACAGTTTTGGGGTGACGTTATAATTATGAAACGCACTGTATTTTAGCTTTGCATGGATAAGTAATTGTTTAGGTGAAGCTGTCACTGATTCGATTGCTTCCACAATCTTCAACACAATAGCAAATGAAGAGGCAATCCTTCCAAATTTCATATGATGTCAATAAGAAACTCGTTCTTACACACATGTACAAAGTTGCGTACTCTGACCTTTCATTCCCCTGTGGTGATAGGGACTGTAGAAGCAAAGTTTGTTTATGCATCTTCTCCATGCGATGTATTGATGCAGTGAATGGAAGTATTTAAATGTTGTAACACGTGTGATCTTTTTTCAGCAGTTATACTTTTGTTACAGCGTTTGCAGAAAGGAACTCTGCCATCTGTTGAGAACATGTGTCCAAATTCTTGGACTTACTGCTGGCATTTGTACGTGCAGATCTCTGATCTTTTGGCATGGTTGACTTTCAATGGAGTATAGCTATAGCAGATATTAAAACACTAGCACAAGAAGCCAATTGGTCTCTCGGGTGTAGGACAAAATGCAATCCAAATATGCCTTTTAGGTCTGATAATCCCAAATATGTCACAAACCATTAAATATGCTTTTTTAGGTCTTTATAACTCTTAAACTAAAGCATATATTAAAAAAACCCACATTTTTATGCATATCTCTTAGTACTGAAGCCATAAACAAATTATGTTTTTACCTAAGGTTCATAAATGATTACAATATTAATTTTCCTTTTCATTTAAGGATTGTTGATGTGAGCTTGGAGCACCCGCCTCTTACTAAGCTTTGTCGAGGCACGCGTTGGTTTCGTTGTAACTATTGACCGATTTCATTTGCAACGCCCCTTGCCATGACGTCAGATCACGTGAATAGTTGGTGAGAAAACAAAACCGCATAGCCTGTTACAAACGTGGAGCCTGTTTTTTTTTGTTTGTTTTTTTTTTTTTGTTTTTTTTGTAGTAGACGTGGAGAAACCCAACTTCCTAGCTTATTTCCAGTCTTGCGTGCTGTTTATTATTATTTTTTTTATAAATGGAATCAGGATCGAGGACCAAGTCGCTTGAAAGGTTGGTAAGCTATAATCTAACTATAGCTTCCGAGTTTAAAAAAAACTCTGATAGGATACGAATACGGGAACGTGGTTTCCATTATTTCTTGCGGAAGCTATATAAACGATGTATGGATCAAAAATATAGACGAAGCGAATTCCCACTTGTTCGCAAAATTTTAGCGTTCGCAAAAGAAAAATAAAAAACCTTATGAATTATGTGCGAAATTCAAGCATCCCGATATAAAACTTGAAATAGAAGAAAGTTACTGCAGCTATACAGTCGGATAAGTTCTAGTTCTAAAACTCAGCTGATAATTAAAGATAGCATTCGCGCTCTAAAAATCGCGATTTTTTGTGAGAATTATGATTTTTTTTTTCATTTTTTAAGAATACATTTCCAAAGTTACACAATTTAATTTTAAGCCAATTTTAGATATCAACATTTTTTATGAAGCAAAAACGCTCAACAGTTTCCTTTAAACTTCATTTTCTCAAAATTAAGGTTTTTGATGCTTTGGAATATTTTTTATAGTTTCCAAAAAATTGAATTTTCTCTAGTTTGTTTGTTTTCTTTTCTTTTTTTTTTGTTTTTATTAATAATATATTTCTTGTATGTTTACATTAAAACTTTCTTAATGGTTTTTCATAAAATTAATTTTTATACGTTGTTTTTGAAATAAATGCTTTTCTTATATCGAACTCCACATATAATAAATAAAAAAAGAATAAACATTAAGGATGTAAACAAACCAGATGGAGAATTTTAGAATAGAAATCTGTCTGATAGTGGCGGGGTTTCTATCTGGAAGGTCTGAAGATCTTTCCATCTCGATTTGCAAATGGAAGCCCAAGCAGGCATACCGTGAAGCAGAATGGCACGAATCACTACCTTGTATAACAAGAGTTTGCTGTCCACTCTGAGAGCGCTGTTTCGCCCCAGTAGCGCGATGAGACTAAACTTCCCTTTCTTAGCCTTGTTAAGCGAATATTGGACATGGTCGTTCCATTTGAGCTTGGAATCAATCACAACTCCGAGGTAGTTATAATTTTTAACCCACTCAAGCTTCCTACCATATAGGATGAGGGGCCTTGGAGGGTTTTTGCGTTTGCGTGTGATGAACATGGCTTTACACTTGTTAACATTCAGCTGTAAGCGCCACTTAGAGAACCAGCTCTCACACTGGTGTAAAGCTTTCTGCAGACGGCTGATGACGTGGACTGGATTACGTGCGCAAGTCATGATGGACCCGTCGTCAGCGAACAAGTAAAGATTGCACTTTGCAAACTTAGGAAAGTCGTGGATAAAGAAATTGAACAAAGCAGGCCCCAAGACAGAGCCTTGGGGAACACCAGCATTAACATCGCAAGGGATAGACAAGGAGTCACCAACCTTAACACGGAAGGTCCTATTTGTCAGAAAGGAGCGAACCAAGGCAGTCAGGTCGTCAGGGAAGCCACAAGTAATCATTTTATAAATGAGTCCATCATGCCAGACTTGATCAAAGGCCTTTTGAACGTCAAGAAAGACGATACCACCAAACATAGAAAGATTGAGAGGACCGTTCAAATCAGCAACAAGCCTCCATACCTGGAGCTGACAGGAGTGAGATGTGCGGAAGCCGAATTGCTCTTCACGAATAAGGTTGTTTGCCTCGCAGAAGTCGTTGAACCTCTTGAGAATAGTTCGCTCAAAGACCTTGGAGAGCACTGGCAGTAAGCTAATGGGCCTGTAGCTGATGGGAAGAGCAGGATCAAGTCCCGGCTTGGGAATAGTGAGGATGATTGAGTCCTTCCAGGCGCTAGGGAAGTGACCGTTTAGCCAGCAGTCATTCATGATCCTGGTGATAATGCAAACAACATTAAGAGACAAATTCTTCAGAGCACTGTTGGTGATGGTGTCGATGCCGGCTGCTTTTTTGTTTTCCAGGTGCTTAATGGTGTTCAAAATCTCAGAGATGCCAAGTAACTAGGGTGAAGCCCACCGTATTTATGGTCTATATCTGCCAATCAGAGAAAAGAACAGTGAATCATCTGATTGGCGGACGAAGCAGCCATACAACAGCAAGTGACAGGATGGTAACAGGAAATATAAACATACAAAATAAAAATAAAAACTTATTACAAAATACAAATTAAATAAATAGAAATAAATAAATCAGTCTTGATTGGCTGCGTTGTGGTTCTTTTTGATTCGTTGATCTAGGACATTGTTCACCGTGTCCAGGACCGGGTTCTTCTCTAATATGTCTTCTGATAATCAGCGCCTCGTGGGTTAGGATTCTCTTTTGGTCTGTTTCCACCTTGACTATGGTCATCACTTCGTTAAGTGTTCCAAATCGATGCTTCTTCTTTATGAGATGATCGGCGATGGCCGATTTTTCGTCGTTGCCTAACTACGATCTCCTATGTTCACTGAAGCTTTTCTTAAAAGATCTTTTCGTACATCCTATATAGAAGCACTCACAGTTGGGGCATACGAGTTTGTAGACACCACATTTGGAGAAATCGTCATTGTGAATAGGTTTTACTTATTGGTTCAACATCTGCTTGCAGTTGTTTACAGTTTTAAATGCGATTTTGAGACCTCGTTCTCGGAAAATGTTTGATATTCTGGTGATCTCCGGGCCTGTATATGCAGACGAGCGGAGGAAATCTGGACCTACACACCCCTAAAGAGACTAACAGTAATTGCAGCGTAGTTTTTGGGTTCGTTCTCACCTGAATCAGTTCTGTTTTTGAGGTTGCATTTTGTCCTATTGAATGTGTGACCTGTTCGGGGAAGGAGCTATTTCTAGCAACGCTTTATGTCGGTTGGATTTCATCACTCCTGTCTTCTTTGGTAATCGGGTACGTCAAAGCCCTTTGGAAATAGTATCTGAGAGCTGCATTCTTGCTTGAGGTGGATGAAAAACCTATGATTTGTTCGTAGTGGTAGGCTTACGGAAAATACTGAATTCCAGAGTCTGCTTCTCAATGTTTTGTGGATGGTCATATCCAAGTAGGACTATTAATGTTAGGGATTAAATATATAAGTTAAGTGATGTTAGGCCTATTGTTATCAATAGCTAATTGAAATTAAGTGTATTGGTTCTTGATAACCAATTGATGTTAATCCTATTTTGGCCATTAAGTAATTGCTGAATGAAGATCTCTGGGAGAGAGGATGGCCAAGGAGGGAAGCCCTGGACCGTGAAACGTGGAAGAAAAGAATTGAGGAAAGCAATGCTGACGATCATTAAAACAAAGGTGGCAGCACTGTTGCGAACGGAACAACATAAAAAGTCCACGAACACTAAAACCTTGTAACAGCCCTTCCTTTAGTTTTTTACAAACTGTAGGCAACGTTTTGTACGCTGTGTGTTCCCCCCAGGACCAGGCTATCCAACAATGGTTGGGGGATGGCATCCCATTCCTGGACCAGTGATGTTCAGGAGTATTCGCGGAGGTGGTACTCGTGCCGCATTACGTCTTCCAAAAGCGTCCTATACCTGCTCGATGGGTTTAGATCTGGTGATAGCGCTGCCCAATCCATTGGCCAATCCATTCGCCGGATGTCCTCACGTTCCAGATAGTCATCCGTTATGCTAGCCCGATGCAGACGAGCAGAGGAAATCTGGACCTACACACCCCTAAAGAGTCGAGCATGTTGTCGCAGGACACTATCCCGGTAGATCTGGCCAGTTATGACCCCTCTGTCGAAGACTTGTAGCGGTGTACGGAAACCCATCATGATGCCACACCATCCAATAGCCACCGCTATAACGGTTATGTTTAATGATGTTAGCGGGGCTGAACCATGTCCCACGCTCTTTCCAGATGTTAACATGTCGAGAATCAGAGTCCAGGAGGTACCGAGACTCATCCGAGAACATGACTTGACTCCACCGTCCTTGTGTCTATGCTGCATGTTCCGTTCACTAAGCCAACCGTTCCCTACGCTGTCCCTGGGTCAAACGCTTCGCCTATTCCTTCGGGCAGACAGAGCACGATAGCAGGCTTGTCTGGGCGTACTAATGTTTGGACGATCCTGCCTAAGTGTCTGCGGGTGTTTCCATCCTGTCGGAACCGTATCCACAGTCTTGAAATGACGCTCGTTGACACGTTCAGCAACCGAGACGCTTCAACTTGGGATTGACCTCCTTCCAGTCCTCCAATTATTCGTTCTCTCACTTCGCTCTTAAAATGGACACGATGAGCCGTTAGCAACAATTTTCGAATGCTCAATTAACAAAGAAAGTTAAAAATCACTTTCTCTATGACACGTGCACTATAACCTGTGTCACAAGGTCAATGAGGCAAGCGTGTTTCATCATCAATGCTGCTGTCACCTGTGTATTTAATGATGGAATGATGTTTTCAGGACCTAAAGAATGGCCTTACCATGTTTGGTGCTGATAGGATATACGGAAGGATCTGATTCTGCGAATCCCTTAATTTATGGATACCAACGTAGTACGACGGCACAAGGCCAATGTTCACAAAAATCTGCCACTTCATATCGCAAAGCGCAAGATCAACGCACGAAAATTGTATGAACGACACTTGGAAGGAGAGTAAAGTGGAAAAAGTGTCAACTTTAGACGATGCATAGATTTACTTAATTAACTGCAGCAAGATTCGAGTAGCATTTTTATCGCATAAAGGAGATCAAAGAAGACCGCGGAGATTTTGTGCTAGGAAACATTTCCTAAAGATTTTAGGCTTGTTGTCGGGCTTACCTAGAACGGAAAATTAACGCTGCAAAGCAAATATTCACAAAAAACAAAAATTAATGCCCCCTACTCAGATAAACATCCTGGAACCACTTTATCCATGTTGCAAACACGAATAGGGCTTCACCAGGATGTCAGGCCACGCAGCAAAATCAATGGTTGCCTTCACGAACAAGACTTACGGACATTGTTGTGAAGTCGCCAGATGCTATACCTACGGCCTACTGAGCTTTTGGTTGATGGTCTATGGAAAACCTGCAATGAAACATGGGAACCAGTCTACTCTGTATCCTTCTGCTCTTTTGTAATGAAAACTGCGATGTCGTGCATCGTCCTGATGCAAGGCCAACACATATTACACAACAGATGGTGGCGCGTGAGGATTTTAATAGGAGTGTAAAGCATTCCAATTTTGTACATGTGAATACAAAAAGGGAATAGAACTTTAATACACTCTCAATGACCAAAAGTCACGGGATATCAGCATGTTGCGCCCATGTTCGCTTTATCTATTTGTATCCCTGTTGTTGAGCTCATGGCAAGGCGACGAGAATAATCCGAGTGCGAACAGAGCATGAATGTGGGTGCATAACACATGGGTTATTCTTCAACCATACCCGAGGTTGTTCAGGAATTCAACATTCCGCGATCAACGATGTCCCATGTGTAGAGGGAACACTTTCTGAAGGCATTTCCACTCACCATATCGACCACAACTGCTTTCTGATTGTCGCCACCGACATATGGTAGAATCACTTCTACATTCAATGTAGGCGCTTCCAGGCCTATATTCAGCTGGTCGGTGCGGCGTGCTTTAACATCGGATACAGCGTTCACCTGGGCTCGTGAACATGTTACCTGGACCATGGAAGACTGGAAGAGTTCGTGTAAAGCTCTGACCCTAGAAGTCGTGGGCCTAACTTGGAATCAAGGCGCCGTACAGGCTGGTGGTGGTGTTACGTTGATCCTCCTGTCACTTGTGAACACATCACTGAACGGTTCTCGCTATTTTGAGTTGCTTGGCGACACCTCTTTATGGGCTTTGTGTACCTCCATAATGATGGAATCTCCCATGGAATCTCCCATGATAATGTTCCATGTCATCGATCTGAAAATGTGCAGAACTAGTTTGAGGAGTATTCAGGAGAGTTCCAAAAAAGATGGTGTGCCAGCTTTCTCCTCAGACATTGAGCATTTATGGAACGTGCTGGAGAAGTCCCTGCGCACTTAAGATCCATTACCTACCATAACTGGGGAACGTGAGTGGCAGTCCAGACGACATGGATGAACATCTCTTCCAGCTCTCTTGTGGAGTCGATGCCACATTGAATAACTGGTCTTAGTCGGATCAGAGGGAGTCCCACACGTTATTAAGCAGCTATGCCAAGACATTTGGCCTTTGAGTGCATTACCAGTGAAGTACAGAAAATATTCTTTTCATTCTCTCGTACAAAAAAATGTAAATCTATGCATGTTTTCTTTACGTTATAATGCAGTTTAGCCTTTTAAATTAGTAATCTATTTTACAATTTGATTTCACACTTTAAACACTCGTGCCTAGATTTTTGTCGTTATTTGAAATTTCGATTAATCTTTAGATCCATGTATAGCCGAAATTCGACGAAAACGTGATTTTCTATGAAATCATTGATTAAACTTGGCTAATGCTGGTAATTAAATTTTATGATTTAATTTTCTTTAAAAATTTCTGGCATGCATGAAGCATGTTTAAAGAAAATTGATTTTTCTATTTTACGTCTTTTGTGATGGCAAAAATTAATTTTCTTAAGATTCTTGGAATTAATTTTTGTGAATTAATTAAAAATTTACTACAAGATTTTGCTCTTTTAATATTAATCACATGTCTACCTCTGCTATAGAGTCGAAAGGATTATGAAAACATTTGTAATAAATTCTCTATCGGAAATCCCTTCCAGGCTCTAATTCGCAATATTGAGTCGTGGCGCAATGACGTCACTGAAAGCGAATCTGACTGCAATGCATATTAAAATTGAGTTTTATAGATCTTTGTAAAGTTTAATGAAAACATTCAGTTTAGAATTTATTAATTAATTTATATAATTAACATATTATTTACATATTATTCATATTAATGTCCCCATAGACAGTGCTGGAATTCTCTCTTCTTTTCACGGTGCCCTGCTCAGCGTTAATCTTTAATTGTCATAACAGATGACTGTTTGTATTTCCAAAGAGAAGTGACGTCATTGGTCGTGCTGTGTGGGAAGGCAGAAGAGTGGACTTACTTAATTCTTGAGTCGAGATATCGATTTGGGCGAGACGGACGACGGCAGGAGTTTTGGCGGCAACTTTTATGGAAGGTGCCATTATATCGATTTGGGAGTTATTTTGATGATTATTGCGATAGGGAATTGTGGGGATTTAAAATGCGGTAGTGGAAGCAGGATTGTGGGAAAGCAAGCGTAGCTAACAATTGACGACACCCTCTTTTTTACACCTTGGGAGTTGATTTACAGCGCACTTGTACCGGTCTGTTTGTTTCGCTCTCCATAGCGTCAGTTTTAAATTAATAATCAAGCGTTCTTCGGTTGTTGTCTTCTCAGATAATGCCCTTCTCCCAGCACCGTGATCATTTATTCCTGCTTTCATTTATTAGCTTTAATCAAATTAAACATGGTCTTTCTCACAGTACTCCCCATCCAATCAAATACACTTAGGCTCCTTACGCTTGGTGGGCTGTTTGCTAGCAATCAGCTATCACAAGATTGTTGGTGCGCGCTTATACACGTGGATGCGGCAATTATTTGGTTGTAGGTGACCAGTAAATCTAGGCCAATTCACCCGGCAAGCATTGGGATAGCTTGTTTCTTATGATGCACAGTGAGAGCAACCAGTCAACAACCAGCCTAGCTCGTTATATGCCTCATGGGATCCTAACAACTCTTTCCTACCTGGTTGCCAAATAGATCTCTCGTCTTTAGTTTGTCGGCAACTGCTCGAAACTACTTATCTTTAGTAAACATAAGCGATAAGGTCTACAATCGTCTGGGAAAAAAGATTTATTTTGAGCCAAATTTGAAGATACTCACGTAAAATGGTGTAAGTAGCTGACAGCGGAAAATGTAAAGCGTTGGCAAGTTGACATACAACGACAAGACGGTCTCCCGAGGCGCCTGGTTACTTTTCTTAAACATTGCTTGTCTACCTTCCATAAACGCTTTAAGTTGATCATAAAATTACGTTATGCTTGCTGCAACATTTATACACACACTGGCCAATGAATTAGAAACATGTGTTTAATATTTTATCCGACTCCGTTTCGCCTGAATGACAGCATGTATGCAAGTTGGCATAGACCCAAGAACGTGTTGAAGCACTTGAAAGTCAATGGAAGACCAGGTGCCCAACAGATATTCTTTTAGTTCTTGTAGATTAGTTGGAAGAGGATATTGCTATCGGATAGGTCGTTCCAACATTATTTATGGGGTTGAGATTTGGGATCTGGGACGGCCACTGTAAAAAAACGGACGTAATCTTTCTCCTCACTGCTGAAATAACCGTACGCGATGGGCAGCAGCATTGTCGTCCGTGTGGAAGGATAAAAATGCAGCATTGTCGATAGCAAGTTCATGTAGTCTGTGGAACGTTACCGACCTTTCCTGATATCAGCGCATCAGTTGAATATAACAGATACTCCATACCATGATAACACCCTAGTATTTTGAGTTATTTTTATAATGGCAAGCTGAATCCACTGCTTCTTGGGGTTCCCACCAAACCCTTTACCTAGCGTTGGTACAAAACAATGTGTATCGTAATTTGTCAAACCACATAACCTCATTTCAGTATTCACGCGTCCAGTCGTGACGTCTAAGACTACTGTAGATTAACTCTTTGTAGAAATTACAGATAGGCATAAAAATCCCGATTTGGACCCGCTTCAATTTCTGCTTCAATTCCCGTTTCAATTTCCGCTTCAATTCCCGCGCGTGGTTTTACAGATAAGGGTCAAGAATAGCCTTGATTAAAGTCATTTTTTAATGGTTACACAGTGGGTGTCCTGTTTTTAAACGACGGCGATCTCGTTCATGTTTGAGCCACATTTACCCTTTTTATACAAATACTGCGAATCATTTTGTCTAACGGTTGAATATTCTGGATATTTTGAGAATCCAGTCAGTTGCCTCCGTTGTCTCAATCGTAGACGCTTAAATCGCATGACCTCAAATTGCATAAAACAAAAAAAAACAAAAAAACAAATTTACATACTACTACGATCAATAACTTCGGATAATGGTCTTCCTGACAGATATGGTGTATTGTTATCACGTGTTACACACAACCACCTTCAAAGTACTCCCTTTCTGCAACTATGCACTTCTGCCATTGCGAATACAGTTGCTGAAAAACATTCCTGGAAGCTTTGGCGGAGATGGTCTTCAGGGCGGCGGTCGCTGCTTCCTGATCTTCAGACGGGAGAACAGGTAAAAATCGCATGGCGCGACACCGGGTGAGTAGGGAGGATCTGGAAGGGTTGACGTTCCCATTTTGGCCAGTGCAGCCTGCACCATGAAAGACCGATATGAGGGGGCATTGTCATGTTTCAGTACCCAATCCTTGCTTTTCCAGAGTTCTGAGCGTTGCATGTACCTCTCCTTGTTCACTATCGTCCCTTCCGGTACGAACTCGTAATGCACCACACCCTTCCAACGAACGCGAACAACTACAGTATCTATGCTATACTTATGGGAACATAAGTATTTATGCTATACTTATTTATTTGTGCTATACTTATGGGACAGGTTATTTTCTATTTTTTTAAATTCTTGTCGTTGTTGTTTGTTTTCCATTATTTTCTTTGGAGACAATAAATAATAGTTGTGAAAATCTGATACAGTGACAATGTTTTAATTATTTTATTTTGTTTCTTGCAGACAAGGGAAAATATGCGTGGTCCTATACTTATGTGACGCACCTTATATGTATGAAAGATTTATGAAATTACTGCAATATTTGATTAAATAAACAATTAAACAAAATGTTACAATTCCATAGGGCGTAAGGACACCTTTTACACATTTCACATCCTCTATTCATCTAGGAAGATTTTCCAGCGTTTCTAGAAGGATACAAGTGCTATTTTGCGCCACACCTCATCCAGCTGTCAACTCAAGCAATCATACTGGGCGAACTGATCTTGATATTCAGTATGTTCATAATAACTATGCTGCCCAATATTACTAAGAATAGAAACATAACATAGAGTCCTGGTTAAGCAGTAAGGTAGAATATTTTAATTGCCGACGCGTTTCGATTTACATCATTTTCAGAGGCTATACAATAAGTATTCATTCACTCGTGTCCAAGAAAACTTTGTATTTGTATAGCCTGGATGGAAGCATTTTTGATAAACAAATGGACCCATGCCAAATTATTCTTATAATAGGAAGCTCACCACTGTCTAGAATGCCCGGGTTTATCTTGAATCAATAATTTTCTTCATATGAACCAAAGGATCCAGCCATTTTCAAGAAAAACAATCCAATATAATCAAATTTGAGAGTTGGCACAATATATTCAGACCCATAAGCGATCGTTAGATTGCCAAATTGTGTAGCAAGATTCATCGCCCTGAACAAGATGTTTCCGTTGCTCTATAATCCAGTTCCGATAAGCTTTGAATCACTTTAAACTTCGTTGGCATTGGCCTTATCGGAAGCTTTCCGAAATGTACAGTCCTTGTGCTAACGATGGTTCCTGATAGGCAGTTTGTCCAATTTCTCTAGTCGTTCTACCAATGCGCTGTTTCACAGTTGTTGTCCCTATACGCTTCCATTTTACAATGGTAGACTTGAATAGGATTAGCAGACCCAAAACTCACCAATTTATTTCCACTTAAGTGGAATTCAATGAGTGTGCCACCGTTCAAAATCTCCGAGTAATCCTGTAGGACTTTGACCTTGGATGATGCTTTAAAGTTAACTTATGCAAATTATTCACGTTTTTCACGAAGAACTGATGGGCGCCACCATGTTGGCAAGCCCCGCCCATATGCCATTACTGTACTATGTCGCTACAATCAAAATATCACTATGGTTGTTCATAACGATATGCGTTCAGGTTTCTCACGTTTTTGAAGCTGAAAGCACGAAATATGACTGAGTAATCTAATAATGAAATTATAGCAAGTTGGTTGTTTTTTCACCAGTTTATTACCTGAAGCATATTTACGTTCTCATTCACATTTATATAGTTTAATAATAATTGTGTGTATTAACACTTGTAATGAAGAGACCAGTGCAATACCATTTCAATGTTTAAAGTTCTTTTATATTTCCAGTTAGATAAATCTTCAATTTCGCCGGCTAGGTAGCCGAGAGCGTTAAAGCGCAGATCTTGTCGCACTCGTAACCAGCGAGTCGCGGGTTCGAATCCTACTGAGGGCCTGGATGTTTGTATTTGTCCCCTTTCTACATTTTGTTCTCGAGAGGTTGGCGTCAGGAAGAGTATCCGGTCTTAAAACCATTTGCCAAATCTAATAGCAACAGTGACCCCCATTATTTGCATGGGGAAAAGCTAAGGACGAATAAAATAATCTTGAATTTCCTCACCTATACACACTCAAGAATAGTCGCCTTGCATAGGGCTAATTAGGGGTGAATCTGTGTGGCCCTATATAGTCTGGTATTTTCTTTCAAGTTAGCGTTATTATGTACTTCCGATCTTAAGCGCATGTAAGCTTTAATCAAGAGCAATTGAGAAACAGTCAAACCGTAACAAAGGAGCCATTAACCGCTCACGATTGGCGCCACCTGTGACGCTTACGCCTTTGGTCATTAAATGTAATTTATAGCATCAAACCTATTTGCCACATTTTACTGCAATCGGCTGAGATACAGTCGTCTTACAAACAAGAGGAAGTCTAATGGCTCTGGCTGCGTGGTTATATTGACTACGGACTCCTCAATAAACAACGTGGTTTATGCGTGACTTCTGATGAACCTGGATCGTCACGTGACTTTGTTTTTCTTTTGAAGCTTGAATTGCCCATTCCGTTCTCAACTCTCAAGTAAAAATAACAACAAAATATAATTAGATGTTAGGTCTATGACTGATCATTCTACTATAACACGTCTACGATACCGTCTGCTTTCAGATTGACAGTTGTGTGTTTAAAGATAACCACCTTAACTATTATGACTCCATGGTGTGTAAAAACACTGGCCAATGAATCAGAAACCTGTGTGAATTTATTTAAAGACATTTTTATCGAAAATAATTTCAGGTCATGTGATTCTTTTATCACCTATTTGAAAAGGAGTTGGTTGAGTCCAATCACAGAACTGGATGAGCATGGGGAAAAAAGAAGGACCGAACTGACTTTCAGAAAGGGACTACTCATTGGTGTAGTCTACTTGGAGGCAAGATTAAAACAACGAAAGATTCGATATCCGCTGGATTCTCGAAAGATGCGATATCCGCAGTATTTAACTGTTGGAAATATAATCCACAGTCTGTGTCTAAAAGGGGTAACTATGGTTCAAAGACAATCAATCATAAGCAGCATCGCACTTTTACAGAAAAACAGGACATCTACTGTGCAATTGATTTAACTAAGGCCGACCCATATCTGCAAAACCATGCCATGAGTATTCAACCATTGCTCGAAAAAGCTCCTCAAACTTTGTCTAAAAGAGGTAACTGCGATAATACAAAGACAATCAATCTTGAGCGAAAACAGGACATCCACTGTGCAACATTTGACTAGTGTTAATTACAAATAGAAAAGGAAAGGAAAATTCCGCGACCTGGACTCGAACCAGGGACCATGCCTTTTGCTGGCACTGCTCTTACTAATTGTGCTAACGCCGATAATGAACCATCAAAGCTGTTACAATACGTCCATATGGACTTCCATGAAGTACAAATTGAAGCCACAATTGAAGCCTCAATTGACTAGTGATTTTATCCAAGGCTCTTCCCGACTCATATCTAGCAGAATCAAACGCTGGAAAATTGAACCTGTTCCAAGTCGGCAATCGCATGCCTATACGAAAATCACGAATTTTTCGTCTACAGTGGCGTTTGGAACATCGTGACTGGACACGTGAAGATTCAAAGAAGGTTATGTGGTCTGACCGATCACGATACACGTTGGTTTGTGGCGAAAGTAGGTAGAGGATTTGGTGGGAGCCACATTAAGCGATGGAACCAGCATACCTTATCGAGACAAATCAAGGTTATGGTTCTTCTTCTGGTGGCATTGAACTGGACCCCTGATATTCATGAAAGATCGGGCGTGTTCCACAGATTACCTGAACACCAAGTCCGTTCTGTAATGGTGTATTTTTAACCTGCGTGTGATGGCTTTTTCATGGGCAACAATGCTACTGTTCAACTCGCACAGTTGACTCAGCTATGGTTTACCGAACACTAAGATGACTTCCGTCATTTACCCTGGCCGCCCTAGAGCCCAGCTCTCAATACATGTTTGGGACATGTTAGAACGACATATCCAGCAAGTTTCTATTCTAATAAATCTGCTAAGAGAACTAAGGGAATTTCTGGTGAACATCTGATTTTTTATTGATATACAAGTGCTTCAAGGCCTTATTATCTCTATGCCAACCCGCCAAAGGTGGTCAATAAATTATTAAATATATTTTTTTTCTAATTCATTGGCCTGCGTGTGTGCTATTAGGGTTTAAGCATATTCTTCAAAGTTTTCTTGACACCTCGTTGTGCACAGGGTCTTCACAGAGCGTCCAATAGGCTGTGCCCCCGGGAGCACTCTACTATCTTGAAAGCGGAAAGGGCGTTAGGGTTAATTAAAGAAGGTGCGGGATTAGGCAACAGTATAGAGCGCCGGAAGCAGAATGTGGTGATAAAATGACATATGTTTGTATTAAGGGGGTTCTTAACTATTAAGGGTGCTTTTGAAAAATTTTCGAGCTGCGATCTTTATCAAGGGGTTGAAAACCGGAAATGTGTTTCCGTGTCCATTGTTTTGGGAATTTTGCAAACGACTTTCGAAAACAACTGAAACAAAGAAGCGCGTGGTAGAGCGTTCAGAAATGCACACTTGACCGACGTTGCAATAGTTAACGATGGAAAACATGAGCAGTAAACGTAATTTCAGGATAGCGAAGGCGTTCGGGTAATAAAATGGATTAAGGTGCCTTCAAATTTGGTTAGGTTTAATCAAATTGGAAAGACGACGGCGGCGGCGGCGGCGATTCGATTGAACGAAGCAGAAGACGATTAAAGGACCGAACGACGTCGAATCAATTTGAACCCGTCGAGGAGTCAAAGTGACCTGAGTCGAGGATAGGCAGTTTGGATTCAATTTCCTTTTCTTCTTTTTCATTCGACATTTAGGGGGCGCTTCATTTGCATTTTAGAGCGTTGACTTCCGCGATGCAACGGATGTGACGTCATTGTCGTAAGGAGGAAGGACCTGGATACGCTCGTTGGTTTGGTTACTTTGTTTCGGTTTGAAAACTGTAGAGAGAATTGATTTTACAACTTATTATTCGATTGGCTTATCAATGTACTTGAATATTATATGCAGACGGAGCAGAAATTGTGAATTATCGGAGGAGGCAATTAATCAGTGTATTGCAATGTAGATTGTAACCGCTTCTGCTGATGCGCCTTTATCAGCATGGGTGCAGTGATCATCCTTCTGCTTTATATGGAATTTATCTTGGTTCTACATCGGTAAAATTTGCGTCGATAATCTTCGTAAATTCTCGGAAGTGTGCCGTTAAATTCAGTCCACTAAAGTGAATCATTCTAGTTGTTCATTCTGTTCATATCTAAAATTTCGATGAATGGCGAAATTAGGCTTGCAGGCGATCCCTTGCAGTGTCGTACATACACACGGACATAGTGAGTGAGTATATGGCCTATCCAAAGCATAAGTTGATTGGGCTGAAAGTGTTATTAATATAAGTGGACTGTACAATATGTTAGAGCAAAAGTCCAAATCTGTAACAGGTCGTTCGCTTGGGTCTTTGTTAGGCCTCTTTTTAGACACGGAATAGTTGTATGGTTCTGTCCGTTTGAAGATATAGAGATTTTCTTTTTCTTTCTATCATCATTTATTAGTTAAATGAAAATTGTATTCTAGGTTTAAAAGGTTCAATGAGATTTCAAAGTAACTACAAATGTCTTGATCGAAATAGATAAAATTTCATCTTTGTATACTGCCTGGTCAATGAGTTAGAAGCATGTCATAAAATATGTATATTTAGATGTCACTCGTTGTAAGTACAGAGCATGCAAAATTACCTGGGTCATGTGAGTTGCACACGGATTCTCTACTCATGTCGTCAGTGGATAGTGTCGATAGAATTTGTATAGAAAGGAAAGAACGAAACACCTGTCAAAAAAACGTTATTGTGGGAGCCCGGATATCAGGTGCCATGATAGCTAAGACAGCACAGGTGACCGGAATCTCAAAAGCGAGATCTCTTTGACATTCCTTGAAGCAGAACCCGCTTTGTATGTCGCAGTCTACATTGTGGATCGAAAAAATCCTGCAGAATCGTGATCGACGGCATTCTCAGAAGGTTTGTGTAGCGACAACGAAGGTCTGCTGTGCAGCAGTTGACGGAAGACTTCGATGACGGTTCGTCCCATCCCATATCCACTGTAAAGTGTAGCGCAGAGAACTACAGAGAATGGGAAAGCTTCTAATTTCAGCGAAGAACCGAAAAAAAATTGCCTGCAGGGTGTAAGGAGCGCCGTGGCTGGACAACAGATGACGGGAAAAGGGTAACGTCGTCGGACGAGTCACGTTATTCAGTATGATGGCCGAGAGTGTCATAGCAGGACCATAAAGCAATAGATCCATTCCTCCTTGTTACAACAATTCAAGGTTCTGGTGGGAGTTTCATTGTGTGGGGCATGTTTTATTGTATTGGTACGGGTCCTCTGCCCCCTGATATTCCTTGAAGGTCGGGTGACAGCCTGGAATTACCAGAACGTTGTTGCGATCAGCTCATTCTATGATGTTACACATTTTCGTTCCTGGATAACACTGCTATAGTCTATCCTGTAAGAGTGGTTCAGCTTTGGTTCTCTAAGCATGAAAATGACTTACACCATCTACCCTGGTTCCACAGAGCCCGGATTTTAACCCGATAGAGGGTGCTTGAGATTTGTTGTAGAGAGCATCCTTAACAGTATCTTCTTCCGTCAATTTTGCAGCAACTGAAAGCCTCTTTGATGAATGCATGGGCATCACATAAACCTGAATGCACTGCAGCACTCGTGGAATCGATGCCTAACCGTATACATGCTATCATTCAGGCTAACGGAGGCCTTACAGCATATTGAACCGATGTTTCTAATTCACTGGCCGGGAAATGCATCATTGAGTACTCTGTATGCTGTGTGCCTTAATGTTGAGAATACAGAAGAAGAAGAGTGTTCTACGGAGAGTTGCCTTGTATATTGTCGATTCCCTATTATTATATCTTGCAGTTAGAGACAAATGACGGCCTTTTCGTCTTTTCCTGTATTTTGATTATTGTTCCAAAGAATAGAGATGACCCTGCTTCAATCTGTCCATTCCCCTCAACATTATTCAAATACCCTATCTTACAATGAATTTAAACTGCATGTGCTAAAACGAAATTACTTCTTACCAACCGGATACTAATGTTTACAAAATCACCAATTAGACTCAATTGAGAGTTCAAAACAAATAACTCTTTAAAATGAAACAATTCTGTAAATGCTTACATTAAACAACAAAATTCAGTAACACAACTTTTTAAATTCAAAGGAGTACATGATTAAAATATGGAACATGTACTATGTTGGAATAACCACAAGATCATTTGAAGTAATTTTTAAAGAGGGTTTAAGAACCATTAAGTGTCAGCTCATTTAAAAAAGTTCTTGTCTACTTCTGCACTCTCGTCTTTGAGAATGAATAGCACCCTGAGTCCTGTAACAGAAATGGCTGTGTCCTACAAGAGAGAGAGTGTGAACCTATTCCTTTCACAAGAGTCTTTAATAAATTATTTTATATAAGAAGTAGCCAGCGGCCAATAAGAGCCACCAGTCAAAATTCTAACAGCATTGCTTGTTTTGAATTCCAACTGGCTCCCAATGCAACTGAAGCTTGCCGAAATGTAACTCAAAATATGGACAAGATGCCTTGTCAAGAGGAAAAGCTCAGATTTGGTTTTCGGAATTCCGGGCGCTTTGGACGACGGTTTGCTGTTGATGAAGATGTACTGAAGCACTCATTGAAGCTAATTCACGCCAAACATGACAAGAATTAGCCAGACAACACTTTGTGATAGAGAAAACTACTGTGACAAGTCAAAAAATTGGATCAAAGGTTCCCTCATGCTCTGTCAGCAGCGAATAAAGTGTAATGCCTGAACACGTACTCTTTCTTGCTCCAATGTCAACACAGAGATCCACTGCTGGACCGAATCATTACATACGATGAAAACTGGGTCTTCTAAGATAATATTCAACGCCTTATCAATGGTTATCACCAGGGTAACCTCATAAAAAGATCCCAAAGCAGAACGTACACCCAAGGAAAGTGTTGCTGGCTGTTTTCTGGAGAGCAATAGTGCACTTTGAGGTCTTAGCGAGAGGTCAAACCATCACAGTACATATGTATTGTGATATACTCCTCAGCGCATTGGTCAATCGCAAAGGACGCCTACTGCTCCTGGACAATCAAGAGCGCACACAGCTTTCCAGATCCGTTCAAATATTATGCAGCCTGGATGGTTAGCTTAATCGTCTGTTTGTTTAGATCTGTGGATAATCGTATGTGCACACGACAGTTTAGAAATCGCTATGCCCTCGAAATGGCGATTTGCAAGACAACAAGACTTTTTCACCTCCAAAACCAAAGATTCTTCTTTTGACATGGGATTTACTGTTGGAGACATATTATTGACTGTGAGGGAGATTAGTTTAGATCAATATTTAGATGAATAAATTTAATGTCCTTATCAGCTATGTGAATGCAAATGTGTCATTGAAAATACGTAAGAACTTCTTTAGATAAAATAGGTAGCGCAGCACCTTTTAAATAGGTCATACTGTATTTATGGCGATATGGCCCTCACAATGAGAATAAAGTAATTCCCATTAAAGAATACATCGAAATCTACAAAGTAAATAAAAGAGATAAACACAACTTATAAATAACACAGACCAACAAAAAATAACTTTTTAAAGACATCTTTAACGTTAAGAGCTGATTCATTTTTTTTTTATGCTGAATCCGTATCTGACCTCCGTTTTTTTTCTATCACCCACATATTTCTTGTTTTTAATTAAACATTTTAAAATTATTCAGAGTTTGGCGCCTGATAATTTTCTTGTGGCCGCAAAATATGGATACTCTAACATTGCAGCCGCTTCTCTATACACCCATTACCTTAGCATTGCAGTCTCTATGTGCACAATTTGGGAACGTGCCGTGATAGAGAAAATGTAAAAGCAGATTCGGATTCAGCACACTAAAAACCACAAGACTAAGGGTGTGTCTAAAAAGTCCGCCTGTGATACAATCGGTGATCGGTCGGCGGCCGTTTGCTTCCGTTTGTTCGTTCATTCAAAATGGCGTCGCAGCAAGATTCCTCATTAATTAAGTTTGTACGACTTAAAATTGTGTACTACATACATACATTTTCTTCATCCGTCTTTTTTTTTTCGTATTCATTCCTTGTTTCTTGATGCTGCCCAATATGTATTTCGCCATCTCCTTTCTCCAAAATATATTTATTACATATCGGACACTCGAACACTTGAATTTTCTACTTTCGTCCACCATTTTGATTCTACTCACCGAGGCAGCCGACCGGCCACCGGCGTTGGACCACTGAACTCTAAAACAACTGGAATGCCGATAGCTGGATAGGAGGGGCTGGCGCCATCTTGCTGGTCCTTTTTAGAGCATGCAGAAATGTTATTCGTCTGTTTTCTGTTTCAAAGCAAGTTTTGAGGAAATGACATTTTTAATCGAACAAGTAAGTAGCTTTAAACTGTAATTTTGATTTGTTTTAAACTTTTTAGGCTTTGAACCTTAAAACAAGTGGGGTTTTTTTTAAACATTTTTAGTGATTTTGTATGACGCTAAATGATCGATTTAGATCGCTCCTTTTAGCCGAGTGTTGTAAATAACATTTTTACACAACATTAAATAACTTATAAATATAATAAAATAAACTTATCTTGGATTTTTTAAAGTTTAGAATCATGCCCACCTGCAGTTCACTTTACTGCCAAAATAAGAACAAAAAGGGATGTGGGAAGACTTTCCATAGTTAAATAACTGCATGTAGAAAGTGTTGTGAGACCGAATTATTTATAGCTAAATCATGAAAGATAATCTAACCATTTAAGTAAGACTGAAAGTATACAGAACGTTTATTGTCAAGTTTATATATTTTAATGTATATATCTAATATTAAGGAGTCTAAAAACACTTTGTATTAAATTTGCCGCCAAAACGAATTTTTAACTGTCCCTTTAGCAAAGATTACTATGAGTAGGGATGGGACCAGCAATATGGCGCTGCCCGGCTTCACAGCAGTATGCTAGCTTGTGATAGCTATCGGCATTCCAGTTGTTTTAGAGTTCAGTGCGTTGGACTCCGGTCGCGATATGAAGCGCTCATCGCGATCAGTCGTCACTTTATGAATCGAGGGTCGTCCGAATCGGGAGAAAATTTAAAATGAATAAAGCCAGCTGCGTATGCCTGCATTGTTCCCGCGTCGATCGGACATAGTCAAAATTTCGAGTCAGTCACTGGTGGCTCCAAAACGAGTTTTGCGACGGACTTTGACCGGTCGCGACCGGTCGGACTTTTTAGACACACCCTAAGGCAAATTCATTCAAAATGTTTTTTTCATCATTGGCCTGTGTAATCAAACACTCAAGAAACAGAGATCCTTAATGAAATTATACAATTAATCTTATACACACACTGGCCAATGAATTAGAAACCCGTGATGAATTACTGTACTGATATGTAAAGCGGGGTCACAGGTCAGAAACGATTGTGATATGCAAATGAATGCAATCACGTGAGGTACATGCTCATTCCAAGCTGCAGATACAGGATAGGAACAAGCTGCAGCTGCTCAAGTTGAGCAAAATGGGGAAAACAGCAGACCTGTCTGAGTTCCAAAAAGGAGTTATTGTGGGGCCCGTCTAGCTGGAGCTATGATTTCCAGGACAGTACAAGTGACCGGTATCTCAAAAGGTCAGGTCTCCAAGGTGTTCAATGCGTGGAAACGGAATCCACAAGAGTTGTCGAAACGGCAGAATTGTGGATCAAAAACAATCAACACACACAGGGACCGACGTCGTCTGAGTCGGATTGTGCAGCAAAACCTAAGGTCTACTGTGGAGCAACTGACGACAGACTTCAATGAAGGATCATCGCAACCCATCTCCTCCAGAACAATGCGCCGAGAGTTGAAGCGAATAGGGAAGGGAAGTCGCATGCCAGTGAGGAAGCCCCTTGTGTCAGCAACAAACCGGAAAATTTGCCTGCAGTGGTGTAAAGAACGGTGTGACTGGACAGTAGACGACTGGAAAAAGGTGATGTGGTCGGACGAGTCACGTTACATACTGTTTTGCACCGATGGCCGGCAGAGAATTTGGCGGCAGCCTCATGAAGCGATGGACCCCTCATGTGTTGTAAACACAGTTCAAGCTGCAGGAGGACGTGCCATGGTATGGGCCATGTTTTCTTGGTATGGCAAGGGTCCCCTGATATTCCTAGACAGTCGGGTGAAAGCCAAAGACTACCTGAACATTGTTGCAGATCAAGTCCATCCTGCAATGGTTCATTTGTACCCAAATGGTGACGGGTTCCTCATGGACGACAATGCTACTGTCCATCGAGCAAGAATTGTTCAGGAGTGGTTTTCTGAACATGACACCGAGTTGCAACATCTGCCGTGGCCAGCGCAAAGTCCGGATTTGAATCCGATCGAGTATGTTTCAGACATGTTGGAAAGAGACATTCGTCGAAGGCATCCGCTTCCGTCTACTCTGCAGTTCCTGAAGGTCTCTCTGACGAATGCATGGTCTGCGATTACCTTACCTGCATTGCAACACCTTGTAGAGTCCATGCCAAACCGCGTATGTTCTGTAATTACAGCCAAAGGAGGGTCAATACCATATTGAACGAAGGTCTCTAATTCATTGGCCGGTGTGTGTAGATATTGTTAACAATGATGACCAACTTAATAATATAATCTAATTTTACTGCGACTGTTGCACTATTGACCGTTCGCCCATTGTTCCAAACTGTAAATTAAGTTTGAAACGTCTGATGGTAGTCTAAGGAACCGAAACGTGTAGCAATTGTGTGGTTGCTTTAGTGAATAAATCTAATTATTTAAGTTCACAGCCAACAGCTCATAAGGAAGATATTCTCTTATTTGGTTTAAATTCATTATCCCTTCTGTTTTAATTTAATTTAATTGAAGGATATGGCACCTTCCATACTTAACGGTAAATGAATAAAAGAAAATGGATAGAAGCATAAAGAATTCATGAATTTAAATTATGGCGAAATTGAAATACGTGATGCGAAGAACGAAATTCGATTTGAATTTATATTTTAAAAAATATATCCAATGTATTCCTCGCGAAATTTAAAAAGGATTTCATGAGTTTAATATTAGGAATTCAGAATAGAAATAAAAAAAAACAAAACAAAACTGGGAGTTCCTGGATCGACTCGCTTCCTGCTTTGCTCGTTTCGGCCGCCAGTCGCCAGCGCAGCGTTGCCGTCGCGCCGTGGCCGAGCCGAATAGGAGCGGAGGAAGGCAGCAGGCAACAACGGGTAAGCAGCCAAGCAAAGCAAAAGCAAAGCTGAACAGCAGAGAGAGAGAGAGCTGACGGGTGAAAAAGCAGAAGAGGGAGCAGCAGCAGCAGTAGCAGTACAGCGGTGGCGGCACTCTCTCTCCCCATTTCTCTGCCCTTTCCTTCTCCCTATAACAGACCACCTCCACCACCACCACCTCTACCATCTCCTCCTCCTCCTCCTCCTCCTCTAGTAGCGGAGCAGTAGTCGCAGCCGCCGCTCGGTCGATTCGCCGGTCACACAACACAACACAGTACACACAACTCAGGAGAGAGCGATTCCCAAAACTGCGTAGGCAGACCTTGGATCACGCTTTTGCGATGGCTTTGGCGTAGTTAGTTCAGTAGTATCCAGTCCCTGTGCGTGCTTCTCTTTACCCTCGATTAACCCTTTCCCTTCCCTACCCCCCCACCCAGCACCCTCAAGATCAATTCTTCACACTTCTACTGGCTCTCTTTCGTTAAAAAAAAACAAATTTGCTTTTTCTTCTTGTACTTTTACTCTTTCCTTACACCCCTACCCCCTACCCCCTTATACCCACCTCCTCGCTAGCTTGAAACGCCTTTGGTCGGAAGCCCGCTGGTCTGCCCGCCCGCGACACAGTACCCGACGATCCGTGCCACATACGGGGTAAGTTGAGAAATAAAAACCGACGATGGCCGATTTCTTCTCCTGCATGGTGGGATATACTCGTCTGCTACATTAATTTTATTTAATATTTATATCTATATATATAAAACAGATCCCTTTGCTACTCCTACCTACCCTCCTGTCATGATCCGTCGCAGCCATCGCCGTTTGTCGTTTCACTGTTGTTCGTGTTTGCTGTTGTACTCTCTCTCTCTCTCTCTCTCTGTGTGTATTTATATGCTCTATATAAATATATAAACTATATAAAAAATTATTATGCATATTTCATGCAAGTATAAGGAATATTGTGTGTATCTGTGGCGAAATTTATTAATAATAATATTAATATAAATGCTTCATGTCTGTGTTTATGGCTTTTTTTAATATATAAATATGAAATAATAACTCTGACGTCACTACTTTGATAAAATTCGCGATCAGTCTTTCCTTTTGCTTGTTTTTATAATTTTTGAATTAAAATATTTTAAAAATTTTATTCTGAGGACTTAATATATAAATATTAAAAATATCATTAATATTATGGCGACTTTTAATAAAAATAAAAATTAAACTTTTAACAAAATGGCTACAATAAAATTATAAATTCTAAAAATGTCTATAAAATTTTTATAAAATGTATATCAAAATATACATAGACATATACATACATTTTTATATAAATTTTATACGAAATTTTTATAGAATTTGTAATTTTATTGTAGTCAAATTGCTAATGTTTTATTTTTATCTTTATTAGAAGGTTATAAGAGTAATAATTTTTAGTATTTAATATATAATTTTTATATATTTATAATATATTTCATGGTTTAATAGCAAAAATACAAGAATAATCTATATATAAAAAATTTAAATTATTTTTGTATTGACTATTGATATACGAAAAAAGACATTGAACACTCAGTCGTTTTGAAACGGAATATTTTTTATTTATTTATTTTTATGACTCACTTCCTCTGTTATTATTGAGTTTTATTTTTATTAATTATTATTTGTTTTAATTTTGTCGTTCCGGTCGAGTGAGTTTGTTCCATGAGCTGTCGCTTGTTTTTTACAGGATGTGACAACGCGACAAAAGTGTTGTTGACTCTATTCAATAAAGATTTTTATCTGTTTAATAATTTTATTTTCCTGATGGAAACGGTGAGAGGAATGTAGGATTTTAAATAATTAAAAATTAAAAGTTATTAAATTATGTTTTAATAATTTTATACAATCGATGATAATGCGTGTTGCCTATGCGTGACGTCATAATGAGATAGGGAAAGCCAGTGCGGCTTTGATTTTTTTTTTTTTTTTAGAAAGATTGTTTTAAAACATGAAATTTTAGAAAACTCAGCGATTCATGTACTATTTTCAAGCTCATTAATTCATCACTGTACTACATATATATATTGCTCCAGCCTTTCCAAAGACTTTTTATGCATCACTGCGGTTCTTTCGAGTTAGGAAGCGATTATGATTTTTTCAAATGGAATCGATGATTAATATAATTGGGAACACACTGTAAATATAGTTCGTCTAAATTGGTTCATCAATGCAGTGTGCGATGTATACCGGATCCTTATAAAAGTATAGTGGG
Source organism: Rhysida immarginata (assembly GCA_023313115.1). Lineage (NCBI taxonomy): Eukaryota > Metazoa > Arthropoda > Chilopoda > Scolopendromorpha > Scolopendridae > Rhysida > Rhysida immarginata. The sequence goes on from JAHWFO010072570.1 coordinate 1,258,853, forward strand.
GTTCCGTAAGCGAATAAAAAGGGCAATTTCTCGCCCTACACGGGTGCAACTTCTGCCATTAGGAAGGGCAACTGTCCAAGTTTGCGATGCGTTAAAAAGCTTAAAGCTAAAAAAATTCTTCTTTATAATTATTGGTTTAGGATTTTGTCATAATCTTAGTTCAGTTGCATCATCATACAAAATTGTTTAAAAAAATCCTTGGATTGAGATGATTTGTTTTGTAGATATTATTATTATTATTATTATTATTATTATTATTATTATTATTATTATTATTCTTTCGTTTTTGCTCATTGTTTTCAAAGCCAACGGGGTGGAGTACTCATGATGCACCGTTCAAGTTTTGCGACAGAGAATTCAATAATTTAGATGGTATTAATAGGGACCAAGTTTCTTTCTGCTCTCTTGATAAATCCGTAACCTGTTATCTGTTTAATTTTCTTGCAAATATATTAAATGGTCGTATTGATGCATTTGGTCGTAGTTCTGGAGTTAATTAGGGGAAGCAACTTGAAATTATCCGACAGATTTTACTCTTCATTAGCGAGATGGATTGATCCTACTACTAAATTAGTACAGCTATATAATGATTATGACTTTTCAAGTAAAGTTCTCAATCTTGCCGACATCTTTATCTAACCTATGGGGAGCAATTTCTTTTTCCCATGCTCTCTTCTATAGAACACAATACAATACAATACAATACAATACAATACAATACAATACAATACAATACAATTATCATGTAGCGGAAGAATGGAGTTCCTTATTGGATTTACAATGTCCGTCTGTCCATCTCCTTCAAAATTTCTACTATTTTTGACCTAGAAGGTTGAAATTCGCAGTGTAGCTAATACGGGCATGTCCTCATTCACTATTTAGAATGGTTTTGATAGGAGTTACGAGGGTGCGAGTTAGAGGGGACCACTTATTTATATGGTACATTCGGTATGCAGATTCTTCTGGACAAGATCTAAATTACTATAAAGTTTAGTTTCCAGTGGGGTCGGAGTTTTGGGGGAAGCAGTCACGTTAATAGGTAAAGAGAACTGTTAACGTTTTCAAATAGCAACATATATATGTGATATATCATTCGGTCGGAAATGTTGAGAAATGAAAGAAGATAGAGCTCTGTTACGTTTTCTAAATTTCACGTTCGAGAAAAGCAATTAAAAGTCCGGATAAAAGAGATAAAAATTAGATGAACTTAGCGCTTCCGCTACTTTCCTATGCCCTCCTCGGGGGTGGGGAGTTAATTTCTTGTTATTATTTAAACTAAAAGTCGGCGAAATTAACATACCGGAAATTAACAGAATGTTTGGCCCCATTACTGGGAAGCATATTCTTGCTGCGACTGATTTAAGATTTGACATGTTTCTAAGATTTCTGATCGTTGTTTTTAATAATAATAATAATAATAATAATAATAATAATAATAATAATAATATTGCTATTACTGCAGAAAATCTCAAATTAGGTTCACATTCGTAAAACTGGTAAAGGATTAATAAGTTCTAACCAAGGTCCTAAGAAATATTAAAGTAGCGCTTGAAGATAAAACAAGGTCCGAGTAGAGTGAAGGTATCAAATTTTGCGGATAAGTTCAAAATTTCTAGGTATGTAGTAGCCCCTTCGATGTTGCTGCAAGGGATCCTATTACAAATGGGATGACTTACAGTAGTCTTTACCATAAGCGTTCAACTTCTATTTGTAACTCCTGATGCTTCGTGATCTTCTCTCGCTGCCTCTCTTCAATCTGTGAATTTTATTATTATTATTATTATTATTATTATTATTATTATTATTATTATT
>JAHWFO010072570.1:1266630-1292891 GCA_023313115.1 Rhysida immarginata
GTAACTGCAGCGAGATTCGGGCGATCTTTCATCGCAAAAAAAAAAGGGCGCGGGGACTGGTTGGCCAGAAAACATGCATTCTTGTCGCCTGGCTTAGCTAGAATGGAAAATTAGCGCTGCACCGTCAAAAACACAAATTTTTGCCACTCCCTCCCCCCCCCTCCCTCTTACAATCAGACAAACATCTTAGAACCAATTTATCGCTCTGATATCTCTCGTCTCTAAGGTGCAGAAAAAAATCATGTTTGGTTTCACCAGCTAAGCCACACGGCAAAATTGACGATGGATACGATGGCTGTCGACTTCCTACGAACTACTAAGCTTTTGGTCTACTCAAAATGGCCTCGCACATTAGATGGCGTATGGAAAGCTTGAAATGAAGCATGGGACAACCATTCCCTTCTGCGTTCTTCAGCGCGCACCGTTGCAGTGGAAACTCCGATGTGCATGGGGGAAATCGGATGGTGGCGCATGGGGGTTTCTATACCAGTATAAACATTCCAGTTTCGTCCGCATAAACATGAACCAATACAGGAAGAACCACAGGAAGATACAGCAAGACCACAATGCAGGAAACAGTGTAAAGAGCTTTATTAATCGAAACTTAACAGTACGGTTTCACAAGAGGTGTTTAAAGTACCCACCATTCGCGGTGGTCTATGGGCCGACCAGCCAGTCATCTTTTTCCGATGATTCTTTCCTATGTGAATATGGTTCAACGCGATGTTCTCTACTTCCCTCAAACTTTATACGTGGAGTTTTCAGACACCTGTATACATGTACGATTACAATTTGAATTTATTATGGTATCTGATTATTTTCATGCACTAGCAACCGTGTCGTCTATGGCAAGCAGCTCGACACTGTCATCGAAAGGTTCTCTTCTATGAAACTCAGCGCCAAAAAAATAGGGAGTCTCGCTTTGTAGAGTACATTCTAAGTAAAGAACTTTATTATTTTTAATAGAAATTTATCATTTGACAGGTTCAAAACCGGTTTATACGTGGACTTTGAGTAGCATTGTCGCTATTGAGACTGCGCAGAACGAACAGCTTTAGGAAAGCGCTAGTGCTCTACATTTACGTAACCGAGTCTGGTTTATTTCGGTACAAATTTATGAAGCAGAAATATAAAACAAAAAAATTTATTCAGAAATTTAGGAAATGCGCCCTAGCGGCAGAAGAAGACGGCACTCAATTCGATAACATGAGAACTCGATTTTAAAAGGATGTCACAGGGGTAATGTGATATAAATCAGTAATTAATTGAAAATACAGCAACAATGTAATCTCTTCTTTTCAGCTACATGTTTTATATATCCGTACGAGTTAAATTAGTTTTTTAAATGCCTTCTGAATGTATGAAATTTATCTTGTCGTTTATGGCGTACTGCTCCAGATTCTCAGGGAAAGTAATTGATTTCTCTTCAACGAATACACAGCGCAAAAAAAAAATAAAAAAATAGCAGGTAGCCATGCATAATAGACGTTGTAAAAAATTTCATTATTATTTAATGGGTCAAAGTCATCATTTGACAGGTTCAAAATCGGCTTATACTTTAATTTCAGTAGAGTAAGAATATTAAACAAACGATCACTACTTCTTATTCATGTCGTCAAAATTGATACAGTTAAATTACATCCCTGGAAGCTTAGGGAGCCTATAAATTTAGAACAAGTAAGAAGTATAAGCAAAAATCGAATTTCTTACAATGTAAGAGTTAAAATATAGATAAAACGAAAGACCGAATATGTAAAAATTATTTTCTCTAGGTGCAATTTCAAATCAGAGGATGAAAGAAGCACACCATACAAAGCCGTATTCCTTCTATTGGCTGCGAATCGTGGCGGTCGTTTGAGCGTTTCGTTGATTGCGTGTCATTTCTCTCGCGGCAAATGAGTATTGTGAACTGTCAAAATACACATGACAACCATGTGGATTGATTGATATTATATAGGAGTGTTGGATCTGTGGAAGAGAGACGTAATGGCATTTCCAAGTTCACGATGAGAAATGCTAGAAAAAGCGTCGTCATTCAATTCGGTCCTGCTTTTGTGCTTAATGTCTCTTAGCGTAAAAATACATTATAGAAGTAAGGAAAATATTGTAAGTCGGGGACGAAGGAAAACGTTTTAAAAAGAAATTTAAAATAATGTTATTTTCATTTTAGGATATTTTTGCGGTAAAATATTTGTTTTAAATGACAAAACATTACGACGTGCGGACATCATGCAAAGTATTATTATATTTTTAATAATTTTAAAAGGGACTCATGTGAGTATAACTTGAGTTTGAATCGATGAGATTTTCATCTATAATGGCGGTTAAAGTTAATCATTTTGGCCCTTCGAACCGGATAGATAGACGATGTTTCCGATTAGTTAGGCCATGTGTGACTATTATAACTTTTACTTGCTCTTTGACGCTTTATCCGAATCTGAAATCAAAATCAAAAAAATTGAAAAACATTGGCGACGGAACGATCGACTTTGCGAATACAGTAGCGATGCTTTTAATTAACATAGTTCTGGCAATGATTCTCAAGTGTTTTTTATTATTATTATTTAAATTGTGACAACCCAGTAAGGTCAAAATATAAAAAAATTATTAAGTTCTATTATCCTAAAACTGATAATTTTCTTATATAACACTGATAGTACCAGCAACTGTTCAGGAAAAGTAGAAATATAGGCTAGTATGTATGCATTGAGGCGTCATAACGCAAAGATCTTGCGATAGGGACAGAGACAGGGATCTTGACAAACAGTACGGTAATTTTACGAGGGTTGGGGCAAAAGTCATGGCAACTATTTTTTTTCTTGAAGATACCTGTCCGGTTGGAAAATGTGACATATACAGACGAAAGGACAAGGTGTTAACTACATGTGTGGACAATAAATAGCACTGAAATATCGTAACACACTAATTTATTACGGTAGTATACAGGGCAGGGCAATATGGCCTTCACGGTTGCTCATCACTGGTTGACACACGTCCTTGCTGAAACTTTCCTACCCATCGTGCTACCGTACGGTATGGTAGGGTATTATTCCCAAAGGCTTCCACTAATTCACTGTGGCATTCCATCGCATTTCTCCCTCGGAGAACGGCTATTTTGATGTAAGCGCGCTGCTCAACACGGGTTACTTCCATCTCGCACGACACTCACCAACTAACTGATTTCACAGCCCTCGCTGCGCTACTACCAGCTATCACAGAGCCATCTGTTGTTCTGCATACACACTTTGCCTGCAAAACTTCCACACGACACATATACGTTTGTGATCCGTTCACATATCTACAAGAAAAAAAAATAGTTGCCATGACTTATGCCCCAACCCTCGTATTATGGACCGACCACTTACTATCATCATGGGCAAAATTACAAAGAATCACGTTTTACACGAGAATTTATTCTACATAAGGAGAGTTTAAAGCACCAACGTATAGTATTGGTTCAAGGAACTTTTTTGGCGATTGTTGGGAAAGCAAAACTTGTCGTTGTTATGCATAGTCCGATATTCACGGAAGCGAATTTTATAGTTCAATGCATAGCTATTTATGGATTTTTTGAAATGTTTGGCTAGAAGGAACATAGAGCTTCAAACAATGATGTTTTGGCAAAAGCTGCATTTGTAGTCGCTCGTTTCGGTAGTAAAATCGTTGACGTACAATTTACAAAGAAAACGAAAGCAAACGCTTGTTTTGATCGTTGGTTCGTTAATTTTTTTTGTAAAAGGGTCCTTTCATATGACTAATATCTTTACTAGAAACTAAGAATTTCACATGACTATTATCTTTACGCTTTCCGGGGACAAATACAAACACCCATGCCCACGGTGGGATTGGAACCCGCGACCCAACGAATTTCAGAATTGCAAGCTTACGCCCAAGTTCTTGCCGGCCGTTTACCCGGCAAAACCTTGTTTGGTTGGTTTGGTTGGTTGGTTTGTTTGGTATTAACGTCCTTTTCAACTGCTATGGTCATTTCAGGACGGCGTTATAGGGGCCGCAAATTTTGCCTCGCAAGGGTTCTTTAACGTGCAGCCGGCAAACGACTACACGGGACCAACGGCTTTACTTCCCTTCCGAAGGAAGTGCGTGATCTCAGGATTTACCCCTGAAAAATCCTCGTCGTCCTCGGCCGGGATCGAACCCGCGTACTCGGGCATCAGAAAACCTTGTTTGGAGTAGAATTCTTTGAAATTGAGGTTTTTAAAGGAACATGTCTTTTAGTACATCAGAAATATGCCTTTATAAGGGGAAGCCAGTAAGTAAAAGACAAATGGTGATTTAAAATATCCCAAGTGGGATAAGAATGTGAAGCACAGCTAGATTTGCACGTTATTCTCTTCTTATTTCCAAATTAAGCCCCGCCTTTATCGATACAGGTTGTGCCATTTGCAAAACGCTGGCTGCCAAGATGGACCAAAGAAATGGAAATCGCTCGGGAAAAAAGCTAATGACGAGGAGGTTGAAAGTGATATGTGAAAATAGTTCAGATAGCAAAGCTCAGTTTTCTATGAGAAGGTACGTCGATGGGACAAATGCATCAACAACAGCGGGGATTATGTTGAGAAATAAGCAGACGTGTTTCTCATTTCTATCCCACTTAGTATATTTTAAATTCCCATTTGTCACTTACTCCCTGATTTCCCCTCGTACACAAAATGATGAGCGCGCCTTATGCATTGGAGAAAATTTGTTATGCTCAATCCCAGGGAGAGTTTCTATTTCTACGTAAGCGCGAGTTGTTTGGATAAAGAGAGAAAATATCGATTCGCAATGGAAGAAAACTGTTATTCACTGCAAGTTATATTTTTTCGACTGGAGATAATTTCAATAAAAATTGTTTTTGGAATAAATAATAATTTTTTGTAAAAATTATATCTGCTCTCTTGTAGAATAAATAATAAAAAATTTTCTCCGTACAAAAATCAGGAAGCAATTTATAGAGCAGGCGCTCGTTCAGTTCAACGACATAAATAAATTTGAAGTAATTTTTGATATTATAGGAACCTATTTTTACATTCCGATGTCAATTTTAGTCCGATTTGAGTTTGAATTGATTTGTTTTTCACGTTATAAACAATATTTTTTTCAAATTTTTTTTCCGTCTCTTCGTGGCGTATCTTAAAATAATAACGACGTCATTAATTTTTCAAATTAAATAATTAAAATAATGAAACGTAATTAATACATTAAGAATAGAATAAAAGTTAAATTTCTAATTTTCCTATATTATGCTAAACCAAATTAGTAATTAACCGAGATAATTGACGTTGATTAACAGGATACCAGAAACTATCATTTTCACCATTGATACTAACAATGCGCCATAAGGACTATTGACACTTGAAATAAGGCTAAATGCTGCCTAAGCATTTTTGTATACAGCCATACATGGTAGCCAAAGCAGCTTTCGAGCATTACAAATATTGTTTTACACAAAAAACCCTATTACCGTTACAATAATAGGAAATATACGTTCTAGGATTATCAACCCAACTATAAATAAAATCTTGTAAACATTCCAAGGAGGGGCTTTAGCAGTGAAGGAAAAATACATTTATACATTTATTAAAAAAATTAATCCCCCCTCCTCTTCCCTCCGAGTAGGGTAAGGCAAGTAACAGATCCTGAAATCATCTATTTTTACCCCTTTATCTACACTTTTTACTCTCCCCAAGTTTTTTAATCAAAAATTAATTTTCTCGAACGTAATATGTAGAAAATGTAAAAGAGCTCGTATTTTCTTTCCTTTCTCATCATTTCCTAACGTATGTTATATTACAAGCCATATGTTGGCATAGTTCTAAAGACCACGTGACTACCACCCCCGCAAATCCGACCCCAATAGAACACCTGGGCCTAAACTTCATAGTAATGTAGATCTTGCCTAGAGGAATCTGGATACTGAATTTTACGCCTTTACGTACCTAAATAGCACATAGGTATGTTGTCCTCTCTGAATCCCACCCCCGTAATTCCGACCCCAGTGTATCAATCAAAACCAAACTAAATTGTGCAGATGAACATGCCCATAGGAAACTACATTCCGAATTTCAACCTTCTACCTCAAAAAATGTAGAAATTATGAAGGGATATACAGTTAAGACATTATAAAACAAATAAGTAGCTCCATTCTTTCGCTACTGAATAATCATTTATATAAAATCGGCGACGGTGGACGTTATCAAAACAAAGAAAAAATCTAACAATAATGCTTAAAAGAAGAACAGAAAGTAACAATGTATGCCTTGTTGACAAATCGATTGTTATATTATATGACATGCCATTATATTAGTCTTTATACTCACTGATTTAGCACGTGAATTCGACTTGAAGGGGTCCACGAAAAATTCTGAAAAGTTGATGCCTCCAAGCTAAGACTTTGATAGTCATATTTCTGAAAACAGAATTTGAAAAAGTTAATCGGTTTTCAAGTTATCGTGCAAACGGCGGACGGACGGATAAACATACAGACCAAGGGCGCATTCTTATAAATAGCTTTTATGCTAAAGCTCCTAATAAAGTAGAAAAAGCGACTTCATCAAACGAAACAATTTGAATGAACTGAATTTGATAAAAATAATTACCGCGCAAAGTGCGCGTGGGCTCCGTTCATATAATAAATAAATAATACCGGCGTGTTTCGGTATTATCACCGTCTTCTACGGGCATAAAATTAAAATTACAAGTGAGTTTTTCTGATATAAAGTATTAAAAACATTTAAAAATTTTAAATTTTACATCCAAGGGATTTACAAAATTAACACATATCAAAGGAATTTACAACAATTAGGAAAGCGTCACCCGTAACTGTTTAACCAGGTGATTAATTATCTCCAACAATGTCCTTATCAAAGGTGGTTTGATTCTTCAAAAGCTTATCTGGTTTTTCTTCTTATTGCTTTCTTATTTATAGGTCTTCTTTTTCAGTTATAACTACCGACAAGATTTTGTCAAGTGGCTCCATCCGGTTGTTTTTAGGAGAGTTCCGCGAAAGCAGGTGTTTTGTTTCCATTCAACCAAGATCTTCTGTGTTCTAGGAAACATTCTATGAATGGCCTCCTCATTGTGGATCTTAAATTAAAGCTCTCACAGTCGATAAATATTATTTATTGACACCATATTACTTGAAGACATCACTGTCACGAGATCTCTCCGGACAAGTATATGACAACTGCTGTTGGAAGTTATTTAGATGAATTTAATTCACGTAAATGCTGGCGATCCTGTTTACTTCGGGGCTTGTACATGTTAACGTCACAAATCTTTCGTAAATGGAAGTCATTTTTTGTGCTCAGTGAACCAACCATCAGGCATGAAGAAGCCGGATAAAAATGTAGCATCGTAAGATGGACTTGGTCGGCAACAATATTCAAATAGTCCGTGGAATTCATACGATCTTCTCCCTCCCTGCCAAACAGGGATTTATCAGACCATAAACTTCTTGCAGTCTTCAGGTGTCCATTCACGTTCCTGACCCCACTGTAGACCAACTTCCTTATTCTCTGTAGAAATTACACAGGGATATTCGTATAGACTACCGATTTGGAGGCGCTTCAGATCCCGACGCATGGTTCTACTGGATACATCATTTGCCAATTGTTGCACAGTGAATGTCCTCTTTCGCAGTACAGATGATCGATTTTCTTACAGTATAGATGATCTCTATAGTTACTCCTTTTAGGCAAAGACTGTAGATCATTTTTCCAACGGATGAACACTCTGCATATCGAATCTTTGGGGAATCCAATCAGCTGCTTCATTGTGTCAATGGTGTTTGTAGCTAGACGAGCAGCAGCAATGAGTCCCTTTTGGAAGTCAGTTACGTCTTTCTTTTTCCCCGTGCAGATCAAATTCTATGACTCCACTCACTCAACTCCTTCTTAAATAAGTAAACACTTAATTACAAGCTATTCTGCATAAAAACGCATTAAAACAAATTTATTTCCACGTTTCACATGTTTCTAATTCATTGGCCAGTGTGTACGTGTGCGTAAGCGTATGTGTGCGTGTCTATGAGTGTGAGTGTGCGTGCTATATTATGGTTCAAAATGAATGACAAATCCTCAAGTACGGTTGTTTAATATTTCATACTAGACAGAAGAGTTACCCGGCGTTGCCCGGGTTAATTACACTTGCAGAAAATTTTCCTTTCATTGTTGGTCAAGAGATATACAGGGTGTAACTAAAGGTGTGTTACAAACTTTGGGGAATGATAGAACTGGTCAAAATAAGCATTTTTTGTTCTATGAACATTGGTCCACAACGGCATCGTTTAAGAGTTATAGCCACTGTTCAAAATGACGTCTTCAGCATCAATGCAGGCTTATGACACACCCCTTTCTGAATTGTGGTATGGTCATGTAAATTTTTAAAATAACATGACCACACCATCACATTACCATGCAAGCAGATCCTGCACACTAAAAAATCTAACGTGTGTGATCGCATCCGGATATGGACTACACCTTTAACGAGTGCACTAACATGTTGTTAGTGTACGGTGCTGCAGACGGTAATGGAAGGGCTGCTTGTCGTCTGTACAGACGGCAGTTTCCACAACGTCGTCAGCCACCTCACACAATGTTTGCTCGGCTTGTGCGACATCTACGAGCAACAGGAAGTGTAGCTGTGATACGTGGAGAGCATGGTCGCGCTCGCACCCGTCATACCACTCAATTCGAAGAAGCTGTGCTTCGTAGATTTCACGGAAGACCAACATGTAGCACCCGTGCGCTTGCACACATCATGAACACAGATCACATGTCTGTTTGGCGAGTTCTGCATGACCAACTGTTTCATCCGTTTCGTATGCAACGAGTGCAAGCATTTGGAGCTGCTGACTTTGCACCACGTATGGCATTCTGCAGATGGTTTCTTGCACGTTGTAGAGAGGAACTAGCATTCCCACAGCAGGTGCTGTTCACTGATGAAGCAACCTTCACCAGGGAAGGCATTTTCAACCACCAGAATATCCATGTTTGGGACCGTATCAACCCACATGCCCTTTCGACAAGGCGCTTCCAGCAACGATTTTCTGTCAACGCGTGGGCTGGTATTGTTGACAATCGCCTCATTGGGCCGTACATTCTCCCAGCTCGTATGAATGCACAAACCTACCTCGTCTTTCTTCAGGACGTGCTGCCTGAACTGTTGGATGACATACCTCTTAACATCCGTCAGGTAATGTGGTTCCAACATTATGGTGCACCTCCACATTTCTCACAGCATGTCCGGGCCTTCCTCACTGATACGTTTGGCGATCGTTGGATTGGACGGGGTGGTCCAGTTACCTGGCTGCCACAATCACCAGACCTAACACCATTGGATTTCTTTGTGTGGGGCCACCTAAAGTCCCTGATATACGAAACAATGGTTAATTCAGTGGAGGAACTCATCGCACGATTGGCTGTAGCAGCAGACAACATCAGGGACTCCCAGCAGATGCTGCAACGGGTGTCTTGCAACGTACAGCGACGAATGCAAGCCTGCATTGACGCTGAAGGGCATTATTTTGAACAGTTGCTATAACTCTTAAACAATGCAGTTGTGGACCAATGTTCATAGAACAAAAAATGCTTATTTTGACCAGTACTATCATTCCCCAAAGTTTGTAACACACCTTTAGTTACACCCTGTATATTGTTGATCCCTGCCTTGTGTTGGTGCATTGCGTGCTGATACCATTGTTGATACCTATTGTTGTACAAACTTTGCCTTGCATTGTTGGTCATGAGATATTTCTCATTAATATGCCTTGCCATAACCATGAATATCGATTTTTTATCGATATTTATTATTTTTCCGAAATCTGAGGGAGACAGTGACCTTCCTCATGCTTTGAAGGTCATGTATGCGAAATTTTATCAAGATCGGAATAAAACTGTAGATTTGTATAAAAAACATACAGACAAACCCACAAACATCCTTCTTTATATATATAGAAGACTAGCAAAGGTACCCGGCGTTGCCCGGGATAATTACACTTGGATGAAAACAGAACAATCTCAAAAATTAACTTAAATTTTGCAATATCTTAAAAATAAACACATGAAAATGCTTAGAATTAATACAGGAAAAATTCTTAATGAAAATTCGAAAAAAATCTTTTTAAAGGCTCACAATGGATGGATCGCTCCAATATTTTCTTACTCAGATAATCTTACTTCAGATGTACACTTGATGTTGTTGCAATTTCCACTCTTCTCTCGCTGTGTTGAAGCAAAATTTGGCTTTTCATCACTTTGGGTAGTCTAGCGGTCGCCAATTCTTCTATTTACTTGCTTCCCATTTGCTCAATACAGCACGGAGCTAAAGGTTTGCTTTCTCTGTCGTCTTTCCACTCTTTCTCAATAGTCTGCTAACTCTTCATTATCTCCAGCTACTGATCATTTTTAAAGATTTTCAAGAAATTGTTAAGTACTAAGAACTCTCTTTTCTAAGAAAAACCTGAATAACAGGAATTCTATGCATTGTTACAAATTGAAACTTATCTATATTGCATCATCATTTTATGTTCATTGTTATAATTCTTGGAAAGGATTGCTTTATCATTGCATCATTGTTATTGGTGAATTGCGTGTTGAAACCATTGTTGATACCTATTGTTGCACAAACTTTTATTTGCATTGTTGGTTATGAGATATATATTGTTGGTCCGTGCAGAGTGTTTGTGAATTGCGTGTTGATACCATTGTTGCAAAAACTTTGTCTTGCATTGTTGGTCATGCGATATTTCTCATTAATATGCCCTGCCATAACCATGAATATCGATTTTATATCAATAATTATTATTTTTTCGAAATCTGAAGTAGACAGTGACCTTCCTCATGCTTTGAAGGTCATGTATGCGAAATTTCATCAAGATCGGACTAAAACTGTAGATTTGTATAAAAAACAGACCCACAGACAGACAGACCCACAGACAGACCCACAAACATCCTTCTTTATATAGATAGAAGATTTACATGTGCGCAAGGATGCCGCAACAGTCAAAAACAAAGGAGAAATTTTCAATGTTGCAATATCACAAAAATATATTAGCCCATCTTCTGTTCCCTCTTATATGAGTTAAAATTATATATTTATTTATTTATTCATTTAATGTAATTCAATACGTCCATCCAGAGCTTGTATGGCTAGAGACCAACCAATTGGGTGAACCTGGATTAATGACTGCTGTATGATGGTCGCAGCAGCCGTGGGGGGGGGGGGGGGGATTAAGATCGTGTGTCACTGATGGTCGACCACTAGAAGATTTGTGCTCAGTGAAAGCCCACTAGGCCACGGACTCCCCCTTATTTGACAATTATTATATACTTTGAGTATACAAAAGACACAGTTTGAACAACTTTTGTTTCTAGTAGCGAATGTGTATGAGGACAAATCTTACATTGGATGACAGAAGAACTGCTCACGTATATGAAACTTACATTACAATTGCTCAAGGTACGATCCTACGGTGACACGACATTGATTCATTCTGTAGTCCATTTCGGGCCAGCATGTTTACCATGAATGACTGAATAGCTACAACAATTCAGGCAGATCGGTCGGTATTGGTGGCACGTAAATATGTATAAGGTCAGCAGAACGTGGTTTGACAAATCACCAAAGGAAGTAATCACATTGGGTGATCAGGAGAACGTAGCGGCCATAGTAGGAGAATCGCAAATCGAGCGTTAGTAATGTAAGTTGCATAAACTTGGGCAGCTTTTCTTTCATTCATTTGTCCTCATACCCCATTGCTATGAGAAATAAAAACTGTTCAAACAACATTATTCTTTTTTTACACCTTTTATAACAACCGACTCTCAGGAGCTTGAGGTTAATGTCATTTTATTTGCTTCCCTGCATCTACGCCTCAGTTATTGTTGTTATGCGAGATTAATGCAAGTTTAGGCGGGAAAGCGCTTGCCCTTTGACGGCGGTAATGTTTGGGGTCTCCCTCAACCGGTAATCCGCACTCCATAATACCGTGTTTCTGTGTGTTTGTATACTTCAGAGTGAAAAGGGCCCTCGAACAACCCACGTCCTCGATTATAAGTTTCACACCACACACTCTCTCAAAGGTTCGATTGAATTCAGTTCGAAACTCATTAAGCCGCTGCTTTCCTCTCCTCTGCCATTGATTTCTCGCTTTCGCGATTAGGATTCTGCGAAGTGATTCTCTCTTATTTTTCTTCAGCTTTTTGGTGAGGAAACAGATTTTTATTCAGAGAAAAATATCTAGTAATGGAATGATGCCCAGAAACTTAAGAACGTTGCACCAAACGCAATTCATATTCTTTATTATGGGAACAGGATATTAGACGCTTGTTTTAACAGGTACGAGCACCTGAATGAAAATGCAGCATTATTTGGTTTTCCATTTTCCAGCGGTATCAATAAAATTCGAGTTTATAAAGGGTACTAAATATTTATCGTGGATTATATAGCTTAGTAGCATTAAGTAGAATAGCTCGACACTTATCGGAAGCTACACTCATGCTCAAACGGTAAGGGACTTACAAGATTGGTTGTTTCAGTACGCGAAATGTCACATTTTGCAGAGAGAGATGTCTTTTTGGCTGATCCAGTTAAGTCTGGCGAGGATCAGACTCAATAAGGTTTCCAGTATGAGGTTGTCAACCATCTTGATCTCCCAGATCTTCAAGCGTCTCAACTCCACGTATTAACATGCAAAAGTATGCAGAAAACAAAAGGGGCGTAGCGATATTTCTTGTTTCGTTGGCCATGACACCTCTTATTTGTAGAGGCAATATGCATATTTCGCTATAAATATGTCGTTTTACATCTGTTTGGATACTGAAGGATTCTTTGTACGGATAAATTATGGCCTCGTGTGTTAATTTGGATGATGTGACAAGAGGAAGAATTCTTGGACGTCTTGAGGTTGCCAATCTTAAGTGGAAGTATCGCAAATTTGCGCGTTTCAAGAAGCGTTATCTCCAAGCTGAACAACAAGGAAATATCCAACTTAGTCCGAGAAGTGGTCGCCCACATTACACCACATTCCGGGATGACCGACTTCTCGCCCAAAATTGCAGGCGTTATAGGCAGTTCACTGCAGGGGCTCTCGCTAGAGATTATGAGAGAGCGGCGTCTACGTGAACACGTGTTTTGAGACACACTGTCTACGAGCGACTTCGTGAATTCGGGCTTTATTATCGGAGACCCATTTACCCTGGCTCACCAGATAGCGCGACGGAGATGGTGTAATGAACATTCAACCTGGACAAAAACTCAGTGGGGCTGTGTCATGTTCTCCGACGAACACCGCTTCAGCCCGGAAAGCGATTCCCGACGCGTATATGTCTGGAGAGAGCTAGATCCACACGTAATAACATCATCGAACTGAGTTGTTTCGGATGCCGTGTGGCCTGGCACCATAATCGGTGCACATCCTGCGTATGGATTGATTGCCTTGTTCCCCGGATATGAATCCCACCTTCTCTATCACCGCTTACGACTCTCCAAGAACTGTGTCGAGTGCTGGTTTGGGAGTGGGACCTACTGCTTCAAGAAAGGCGAAACAATTTAGTGCGCCCTATGCCACGACGTTGTGCTGCATGTGCAAAGTATATTTCACACCAAGCGCAAGCGTTAACTCCGCAAATCTTTCGCACGGCTAGAAATATGCCCTGCAAAACATGACGTCACCAAGCGTCGAACCCACGTCAAACAAAAATGTTGATCTGTCATAACCTCCGCAGAAGCGGGAGTCTTGATGACAGTGGTTTGCTGCCACTTTTTTTTTTTTTTTTTTTTTGCATACATTATCTTAATAAAGCCTACTCTATCTCTGATGATATTCGTGGACCGGAACAGCCCAATTCCTTTTGAGCATGATTGTATTTGTTCTCTTGAGGAAGTTTGTAGCCTTATGTGATCTAAAGTCTTTATTGATCAGCCCCTGTATATCCCAAGGAGTAAGACTTAATAATCAAAAGTTTGTTTTTATTGAGAAACCAATGCACTTCGTACCCACGGTGTTTTAAACTTTTTTACTTAAAATAATCCCGGGAACACATAATGCAGCTATTAAAATATTGCGGGACACTATTTTTAATTACTTCTAATCTGCAATTGATAATTTTTGCACGTGTCTGTCTTAATTCTTGGATACGCAATTAGGATATCCCTGAATTCACTGATAAGGTTGCTAGCCCTTCAATAACTTACAACGCGTCTTCGTCGCTTCCGTCGGTGTATCGATAATGTGATATCCGTGTAATACGCTCTGAAAACGTTGTTTTCGATTTGTGCACCTGAGTTGTTAGGAAAACGAGGTAAACAATAACACTCCCGACTTCCCGTTTGGGTAGTAGGTCGTGTTTACAACGATCAATAGACTGAACCCTTGATGATAACACAGTGGTAGCAATCTGCTTGATAAGAAAGAGCATCTCATAGGAAATGGGATGTTTTCAGTTTTTCCCTTGCAAGACGAAGTTCACGCAACTCTATGAATCGTATCACTTATGACCTTTTTTGCATGATCTTAAGAATTCATTAAACAAGCACGATAAAGAGAAAACTCGAACAGTTTGTAGATTGTGTTAGTGGATTGTGCAATCTATGACAAATTTATTCTTTACGGCCCACAAAATATATGAAAAACATTTTTAATATTAATGTTTCAAAATTTTATAATTTGGTAAAGTACAGTTGCGTCATATTCTCAAGAGATAAAGAGCTTCGAGAATGATCTTCTGTTCTTCCAATAGTGTTGATGTGTTCAGTTACAGATATTGGGCCTAGTGGCCTATCCTACAGTCGTCGCTCCAATTCATCCTCGTATTTAACACCGGGCCATTTTCGTAAAACAATGCTCCAGTAACCACACTATTGACGCAGTGTTTTAATTGCAGAACTGTCCAAAATCCCAAGGGAAGTTGCAGACTTCATACTTGCTAGTATTGTAACAAGTTGGCCTAATCTTAGTCATGACCCGCATACAATGACACCGTCCTTCAACCGTCACATAACGCAATCCGGTAATCTACCAGATCCAAAGAATTGTTTTCATTGTCGCATGGTCTATTTTCGGTAAGGTGTACACAATTCTGAGCCATGGCATTGATTCTGCTGATGTGGGAGAATCATCACGCCACGGAAACCAAGATCCCAAGTTTCTGTTGAATGGTGACCTTATATTCGTCCCAAAGATACTCAACGGAGTTGAAGTCAAGGCTCTGTGCGGTCTCTTCATATCATCGCATGGTAGCAGCAGCAGCAACATAACACCTGGTATTGTCATCTTGAAAGTAACAGGGGTATATCCTAACCTAACAATAATAATTATGAATATCCCGTAACCATCATAGAGGAGAAATAAGATAGAGAGCGCATTCGTCTGCGCAATGGCCGATTTTGGATGCCAACGTTGAGGCGAAACAACCAGTTGCAATTTGGACACGGATGAGAGCAAAGCGGCGGCCCTGTTTACAATGGAAAGACCGTGTCCTTTAGCATTTTCAGGAATATAATTCTCCATAAGAGAAACTGTTGTTGGGAGGAGTGGCATAAGGAGATATTGAGGGCTTTGCGAGCTCTATCTTTTTCTCCTCTATGGTAACCTCACGCTATATATTTATAAAACATGTTCTGCATATTTTGGAACATGGAACATGTACTGAAAGTTTGTACAGTCCATTCAGAAACTCTCTATATAGCGTATAAACTTCAGTCTCATTCAAAATATCTTAATTAGGTGTATGTAAAAGCACAGAGACAGAGACACCCGCAAGTAAATGGGCGCGAAACTAACACGTAGTTTTGTACCAAAGCTATACAAAATAATATTGAAATGATTAAATTATAGAAATTTTGAATTATAGTTTGAACCAAGCATGTATTGTTGAAATAAACTGCGCGCACATTTCTTTATCATTGTATGCTCTTAGTTGCCATTGTGGCTTGGGGATGAGCTTTGTTACTTTGTTATGAACTGCAATTCATTGCCTTGGTTAGAATAACAATGGCCTGAAGGTCTTCATTGGTAAGACACAAAATTTTCAGTGGACTGCCGTCATCACTTAAATTCAAAATTGAGGCGTATCTTGTGATTGGAGACGACACCCAAAATGCCCTTCTTGGAATCATTCATAGGGTATGACCTGAGAGAAGGGATCGTGGCAGCTGCCATTTTCTACTTTATTCAAGCCCTTCTTCTGCTTTTGTATTGTTATATCCAATTGATAAGCATGGATCAATTTTTAGACCCTGAGACGACTGAAATAAATGTTAAGCAGAGCCTAGATTATGTTCGGCTCAGCCTCATGAACATGATGAAAATACCTTTTTTTTACATTTTCACTAAAGTTGAACTTGATAGAAGATTGAAAGCTGTGGTCTTTGATTGGTATTTTTATTTGACGATTACGGAACTTTTTTACTGCTTTCTGTCGAAAGATCACGAGGGCAATATTTTATTTCACCTGGACATCGATTTTATGGACTTCATGCACATGTACTTTTTTTTTGGTCGTTTGTTCTTGGGCACATAGGAATATTTTAGATTAACATTTTCTTCAAACAGTAAGTCTGAATTACTCAAGGTTATTCACTGTCAGTATATTTTTTGTATAAAACACTTGTCATTTTCTTGTGTTTTTTCAGGACGACGGAAGTTTAAATTGAATAGTGTCAAGTATCATACGATTGATTATATAAGTGTTGAGATTATTCAGAATTAGTAATAAATTCAGGCGTCAGCTGTGCAGCTTCTTTACTTCATTTTCATTGTTAATCTTTTTTTTGTAGAATTTGAAATCGGACATTTTGACTTGCAGGCATTTTATACAGGAGTTAGATAAAAACATGAAAACGTTATATCATTTGAAATGGAAAGCGAAAGTGATGTAATATTAATTTGCTTCCGACTTGTGATTATAGTCTCCCAGCTGCAACGGGTAGTAAGCCTCAAGATCATGTCAGAGCTTACGGTGTCTCAAAAAGGACAAATTTAGGTGTTCACTCAGCTAATTCCTCTTTGTCACTTACACAGAAGAGCCAAAACATTATGGGCACCTAATCAATAACGCGTTGCGCCACCTTTGGCCTGCAAAACAGCTGCAACTCGCCTTGACATGGATGCCACCAATTCTTGGTAGATGACTGGAGACAGGTTGCAACAAATGTCTAAGCAGCGGTCACGCAAAGTCGAGATATTCCGACATGGTGATGTTTAAGCTCTGAGCTGCCGCTCCATGACATCTCAAATGTGCTCTATCGGCTTAAGATCCGGCGAATTAGGTGGCCAAGATATTGATTGGAATTCATCCTTATGCTCCTCGAACCACTCCAACACAATTCGAGCCTTGTGACAAAGGGCGTTGTCCTGCTGGAAGATTCCATTTTCAGTTGGGAAGACAGACGCCATGTAAGGGTGCAACTGGTCCGCAATGATGTTCTGATAGTCCGCAGCTTTCATGGTCCGTTCTACCACAACTACGGGTCCCAGAGCCGCCCATGAGATCGTCCCCCAAAGCATAATACCGCCACCACCAGCCTGTGTATGGCCTGCTGTACTGGGGGAGGGGGGAAGCAACTGTTCGCCTGGAAGTCGGCGTACCCTGACACGAACATCGACGTGATGAATAAGAAATCGTGATTCATCCGACCAGGCAACTCTCTTCTCTTCCACTTATCCATGGTCCAGTCTCGATGTTCCCGGGCCCACTGTAGGCGTAGTTGACAATGACGCTTGCTCAACAGAGGCACACGAGTGGGACGTCTGCTGCGCAGGCCAATCCAACAGCTTCCGCTGAACTGTGTTCCGAAACACTTGCACTTGGACCTGCATTGTATTGGCTGTCAGCTAGTTGGCGCCGATCTTGCTTTTACCAAGCGGAACAGTCTTCGAAGTCCTTTTTCTTTGATGACGCGTGAGCGTTCAACACCTTGGCGTCTACTGCTGGTTTCACCATCATTTATCCACTTTGCATAAATACGAACAACGGCAATTCGTGAACAACCTACCAGTCGTGCAGTTTCGGAGATGCTCGTTCCGGTGTGTTGTTGGTTCAAGTCCCGGTCGGGGAAATATTTTTCAAAACTCCGCACAACTGTTTTTTTTTTCATTCCTTAAGCTACGGCCACACAGAGCGCGACGGACGCTACACGTCCAAAAATATGCTCCTTTATTCTCTATGTAAGTGACCACACAGAGCTGCGGACGCGACGTTCTGGACGTTTATATGCTCAAATATTTTCTGGACGTTCTAAACGTCCGACGTGGATGGGCATGCGCAGTAGACCAGCAATGGTGATGTGTTTATCGCCTTCAGCTAAAACTATAGCCATATCGAGCCGATGCGACGGATGCAATGTTCGCTCCGATTTGTTTAAACTCCTTTTGTTTCATTGCTTATTTGAAGATTTACGTAAAGAGAGGATAAATTTAAGTTTACAAGAAATAATGTTTATTACAATTATAATGAATTAATATAATTAATATCTATACTGTAATTAATTATTAATATTACGATATAACACGGTATAATTATGCAATATGTTTTTTATTCATAGTTATTTCGGAACGATATGGACAGAGGCTTTATAATACCATATATTAATTGGTTTTGATTTTTGTTCCTGTCTTTTTCAAAGTATATTTCCAATCTCGTTAGTTTGCTGTCTATGTGAAGCCACTATTTTTTATTCTTTTGTTTATACTTCTTTTAATGAATTATGCATTTGGATTTATTTAACTATATAATTATTTTTTTTCCTGAAAACATGTATTCATTTGCTCTAGAAACGCCATAATCATAGAATATTCACACGATTGAAATCACCAAAGCTGCAGGCGATGAGCATATCACCATTGCTTTTCTACTACGAATGCCCGTCCACGACGGACGTTTTGGACGTCCAGATAATATTTGCGCAAACAAAACCCTCCTCGACGCGTCCAAACGTCCAAAATGTCCAGAACGTCGCGTCCGTAGCGCCGCAGCTCGGTGTGGCCACTTACAATGTGAATAAAGGCGCAAATGTTTTGGACGCGTAGCGGCCGTCCCGTCCATTGCGTCCGTCGCGATTTGTGTGGACTCATCTTAATTTTTTGCTTTCGGTGATTTCAATCATGTGAATATGCTACGATTATGGCATTTCTGAGCAAATAAATACAAAAGAATAGAAAATAATGGCTTTTACATCGATAGCAAACTATCTAGTTTCATCGTTTATTCCTGTATTTTTCAAAATATACTTCAGGAACAAAAATCAAAGCAAGTTATTCTTTTATCTTAATATTTGGCATTGTAAAGCCTCAGGACATATCGTTCCGAAATACTATGAAAGAAGAAAACCATTTGGCATAATTATAATTGTAATAAACATTGTTTCTTTACGTAAATCTTCAAATAAGCAATGAAATAAACAGACTTGTATACAAATCGGAGCGAAAATAGCATCCGTCGCGTAGCGCTCTGTGTGGCCGTACCTTTACTAACAATCACGATAAAAATTCACTTATATTTATTTGTTTGTCAAGATTCTTTTAAACATTTTTATTTACTTTTTCAAGTTTCTTCTTTTGCAGTTTTTTCTTCTGCGAAAGTAAACTTCTGGTAAAATGTCTAGAATGAGGATAGTTCTTATTGTGCAACGAGGGAAACTGACGTTACTTCAATGTATAGTGGACAGTCGAAAAAGCACTGTATATTTTAAAATGTCCCATATATTGAAAATGTAAAAAATGCCTGCTGTATGGAAATTATTAACGAGGTATAAGAAAACGCTATGTTTATGTCTTTATTAACTGTAAAAGAATAAACTTGAAAAAGTAAATAAAAATGTGTTTTCATTGTTATTATTAATAAAAATGTATAAAAGCGCAATTTTTTATAACTTATTTTTAAAAAAAGAATCTTGACAAACAAAGTAAATAAAAGTGCATTTTTAATCGTGATTATTAGTAAGGAATGGGAAAAAAAAACCCGTTGTGCAGAGTTTTGAAAAAAAAAAAATCCGGCCGGGACTTCAACAACACGCAAGACGTTACGGGATACCGAGCGGACGGTTTACCGTTGCGCTACCGCTGCTGCTGACAAATCATGTGCGAATTACCTCGCGAATGGCTGAATAGTGCGCGCTATGGCTCCGCACACATACACAGTCAAGGACCTTCTATGTAAACGCCAATCCCACCTGAATCCGTTTCTCCAACGTCGTAGCCTCTCCTTGTTAGATCAGCAGCCTTTCCCATCACTCGCAAAATTAAGTGCAAGACTGATTCCTTACTTTCTCCAGCAGCAGTTAAATACCATTCCCACTTAATTACGTGCCCTCCACATGATCCAGACGAGTTCATTCACCAATGTGGAGGAATTTCGTTCGTTCAGGAATTTCCAAAACCAAAAGTGAGCTTTTCTTGTTGACAAGGCATTCTGTCCATACATATGACATGCATTTCGGGATGGTGCCTCAGTTGAATTGTGAACAAAGTTTGAACCATTTTCAACTCTCATTGACCGCTGGTTAAAATAATAAAATAATTATTTAAGACTCTTCTCAAAGAATAGGTGCAAGAGTGCAAATCATGTAGGATGTAGCTATTTCTGTTAAGGAGTTCAGGTGCTATTCATTGCCAAAGAGCAGGATGCAGAGATACGAAAGAAACTTTTTAAATGATCTGATACTTTTGATTCATTTCATTTATGCGGAACACTTTTAACCACCTTATCCGACTAGAGCCTTTGCTGTAATGATTGATAAATCAGATGTGATAATTCAGTTTTAAGTATCCCAAAAAGTAAGTATTAATCAAGAATTTGTCTTAAAATGATAATGTTTTAAGGCCGGACATCATTCTACAAAAAACGTGATGCAGAAATCGATACCAAAAAGCGTTACGAAACAGTTTTGGGTTGTTGTTGCACGTTTAAACATTGTTGGCGCCGGCTTGAAGCGCACGCCGGAACTGAAAAGTTATCTAACCATGGTTGTCTGACAACAATTTTTATTTAAATCTTTAGTACCGTGGCTAGAAGAAATAGTGTGTCAATTGCCGCTGATTTCGCGTCATCATGACTGATGACACCGACGTACGGCACGACAATCCAATGTGCCGACAATTACTCTATAATGCATGGGATTCAATGTAAGTTTAACAGCAAGAACGCTTTAAAAATACTTGTTTAATAAAATAAAATAAGATTGTAAACTTGAAATAATATGCAGATAAACCTAATTAAATGAATTTCAAAGCAGTATTCGTATTATTTATTATTTAATCGAATAGCTGTTGTTACAAAAAGTTAAGCGCAGAAAATATGGGAAAGTGTAATGGTTTTTAAATTGAAATGTTCTTTTTATATTTTACAGTTTTTCATAATTTATAATTATGTTTTCAGTGATTTTATAAAATTATGTTTTTTTACAGTAATATTGTTAATTCCCATTTTCTTCTTAATTCATTTTTATAAAACCTATATAATCATTTATTAGTGTAGTTAGTATTTTTATTATATTCATTTTACATATGGTAACGAAATAAAATCAAATATGCAATATTTTATTGGGTACGTCTGAGCTTCAAAAGTTTACTTTCCTCACGTTTTGCACTTTTTTCTTTGTTTATTTTTTTTACTAGAAAGGACAAGCGCGTAAGAACGAAGAACTTTATAATGCTACTTGTTTCTGCAGTGTTATGGAAATTGCATCCAACAGGATTTATACGTTTCATAGACAAAGATTTTGCAATATCATTTAGCATATCTGAATGCAATTCTGTTTCAATTCTGTTTTTTAGTGTGAGTGCATCTTCCACTTTCAAAATCAAATCAAATAATTCGGCATTTTAATTCCACTCGTATTATTAGTAATAATCGTCCTAGGTTATATTATTATTTTTAAATTTTAATTTAGAGACACATAACGAAACTGTAAAGCAAATGTAAACCAACCGAGAAATGAGAAAAATGGCTATTCGATTAAATAATAAATAAAACGAATACTGCTTTAAAATTCATTTAATTAAGTTTATCTGCATATTATTTCAAGTTTGCAATCTTATTTTATTTTATTAAACAAGTATTTTTAAAGCTTTAATGCTGTTAAACTTATATTGAATACCATGCATTAGAGTAATTGTCGGCGCATTAGATACTCATGCCATCTGGCGGTGTCATCGGTCATCATTACGCTTCTCATGGCTGCATTTAGTATTCAACACGGTCTATAGATATTCATGGTCATCGAGCTTCGGCCATTTTCCATTGTTTCGAGAAGCTAAGGAAAACAGATCGCGCCAGGTGCCGCATAGATCGCACTAAGGCTGCGTACGAGTGTTAAATCGAGTCGAATAAGGGTGCAGACGAATTCATTTGAAAACCACAAATTCTGCTTCAAATGAAACAAATATAATTTTAAATGGATTCGGAAAAAGTTCAAAAACACTTGAGTTGAAATCAAATCCATTCGATTAATTCGATTCAAGGAGGCTGATCACTCCTGTAAGCTCGAATTGGTTTTTTCCGAATAATACCATTCGAAACATTCGAATACATCCGAAAATAAGCTTATAACTACTTACAAATAATAGCTCATTTCGGTGTTTATGGCGGACTAATCCATTAGAAATCTCCGGGGACATTGTAAATGCAGTTTCAATTAGTTAAACTGCCTAATTGAAATTCAAAGATTTCAGAACCACTCGTACGCGTACGACTGCAGCGTTAACTTTAACGTTAGAACAATAGTGCTAGAAATGGAACCTAATTCATCACCTAGGTCTTTCATACGGAAACATTACAACAAATATGTTGAGAAAAGTGAAGAAAACTAAGGTATGTTCAAAAGAAATATGTTCAAATGGTTTCGAAAGGAATATTCAAAGGCCAGTCGAATAGGTTTCGAATAAGGTATTCAAAAGCTGTTGAATACAAATTAATTGCATGAATCACACAATTCGTTACAGCAGCCAAACTTCAATGCTAGTTCAAATGAATTCGATAAAGGCTCGAATGACTCGAGAAACAGATTCATTTCGAATTGTTTTAATGTAGATTTGATAGCATGTTCGAATGGTTCAAATCAAAGTTTTCTTGAAATTATTCGACTGGCACGCAGCCTTAGATCGCACTATTCCCGACCGCAACCTGCGATAGAGATTTTCATTGAAACTGAGTACGAAAGTAAAGTTTCTGTCTGCCGATAGGGTGGCACTGCAGGCGCAGTTGGGCAGATTGTACATGCAGCGCCACTTTTCAATAGAGTTCCCGCCCTACCGGGAGCTAGAAACTTTAGCTTCATTTTAACAATGGAGCTCGGTGATCATGAATATCTATAGACCGTGGTATTCAATTAACACACTAATACTTCTAGCCACTGTAGTACAGACATATTATGAAATATATTGAGAGTGCGGTAACAGATAGCGGCCACTATACTTCGCTGTCTTACCTAGCCAATTCGTGTAACGTTTTGCTTTCAATGTTTTGAATGAAGACTAATGATTCATTAGTAATGAATCCTTGTGTATTGAAATAAACTCTTTTCCATTACAATAAATAGAGTTTGTAACTTAATTCATAATTGAATATTTTAAAATTAGATCTTTAGATGCTTTTTGAAGTCTTCATCTTATTCATAATTCATGCGCTTGTTGAATTTCTATGTGCTTTGAAGTACTTAATTTATTTCTACAGATTCCTTCCTTCCTCTCTATCTAAGTTAACAACAAGAAATTAATCCTCCCGAGGAAGGTATAGAAAAGTAGCGGAAGCCTTGAGATCATCTATTTTTACCCTTTTATCTCACTTTTTAACCATCCCTCCTCATTTTTTTAAATTGAAAAATTGATTTTCTCGAACGTAGTGTTTACAAAGTATAAAAGTGTCACGGATAAAGACTAAGTGTCGAAGATTGCTCGTAAACTAGCAGTAGGATTGAATAAAATAAAGGTTTCTTTATTTCTTAACGTGAATACAGTGGAAGCGTATTTCTGAAGATTGGAATAGAGTGCTACAGCTGTAGAATGTAGAGGCCGACAGGGAGCAAAATACTTGATGTTGCATCCGTAGAGATCCGGAGAAATGTTGTGGAAAGAAGTAGCAGAGCAAAATATCGTCGAAAACACTGAAACACAGATTAAAAAATACACAGATATTTCACTTTATATCAAGCCTACATACTACTACTACAGCCCAGAGAAAACACTAACGTAGCACACTGAGAGGCTCTTGATTCAGAGCTGAAATAAATTTCCGAAGCACTAAACGAACATAAGCACAACCAGCTGCTTCTAAGCGGCTTTTCCATAGCACAAATTTTACAAACACACACTGCTGCGAAGCTTACTTTCCTGGGTAGAACCACTGGCACAAGGGGGAGGAAATTGGCACGGAAACCTTCACAGATAAATTAAAAGAAAAATCATACTTGATGAATACACTTGTCACTAGCACTTATCAATAGATCACTCTGATGAATGGGACAAATGCAGCAAACGAATAAATATACAGGGTCGGGGCACATTAATATGACCAGCTCTCCTCGAACATGTTGGAACGTCCCATGGTATACAGATGAAAAATCATTGCATATCATTAAAAGCTGACAACAGCAGACGTGTAGTAGCATCCGTTAATACAGCAATTGTCGCCGTCATGGGCAGAGCAAGTGACCTGTCGGACCTCCAAAAGGGGATGATCATTGGCTATCGGACCAGGGGGGGGGGGCAGCATTTCAGAAACGGCCCCTTTGTGAACTGCTCTAGGGCTGCCGTTGTGAAGGTGTACCGCGACTGGACGAACAGACAGTTTCGAGCAACCGAAGAGGTAACTGTGGGGCCCCACGGGCCATCGATCCTAGAGGCGAGCGCCGGTTACGACGCCTGACCAAGACCAATCGGCGTGCCACTGTTGAGCAACTGACACAGCAAATGAACAGTGGGACCACTAGGCGTGTCAGCTCCAAGACAGTGCAACAATCTCTCTTGAGGTTGGGGCTCCGGAGCAGGCGTATGGTAACAGCACCCATGTTGACGCCTGTGCATCGCCGAAAACGCCTCCAATTCGCAATGGACTATCGCCATTGGACCTCGGCCGAGTGGCAAAGGGTTGCTTTCTCTGACGAGTCGCGGTTTCTGGAGAACAGAGTGGACGGATGATGGAGAATTCGCCGGGAAGCATCTGAGAACAGGCATCCTGACACCATCGTTGGCAGACGACAGACTGGTGGGGGAGGTGTGACTGTTTGGGGGATGTTTTCGTTGTATGGTCTGAGTCCACTGATACCGCTGGAAGGTACACTGAATGCTGTTCGTTACCTGACGATCCTCGCAGACCAGGTATACCCCTTCATGTCGACAGTGTTGATGGCACCTTTCAACAGGACAGTGCTCCCTGCCATACTGCCAAAATTGTCCACGACTGGTTCGAGGAGCATGAGGATGAATTCAAGCTACTCCCATGGCCACTAAATTCCCCGGATCTCAACCCCATTGAACATTTGTGGGACCATCTCGATCGCCATGTCCGCAAGTTGGACCCTTCACCATGCACGGTGATGGAATTACGGGATGCACTGATCGCCGAATGGTCCCAGTCTCCTGCAAGCACCTTCCGAGGACTTACTGACTGTCTGCCACGTCGACTAGCTGCTGTGCTTGCCGCCAAAGGTTATTCCGGTTACTAGCAGGTGGTCATATTAAAGTGTCCCGACCCTGTATATACTGTACATATAAATAAATAGATCCAGGTCGAGTGCTGATAACAACATTTTTAATTGTTACAAGCAATTTAAAAAGTTTTCAACCAATATCAAGTTTTTTTACGAGAAAGCGGTGATTTGGACTTTTTTACTGAAAATAATCTGTAGAACACGAGTGAACAAGTTAGCCTATGGGCATATTGTGGGACATTGCATATTTACATTTAATTTGTAAATGATACTTCCTTGCACACGTTTACCTTAATTTTGCGTATCCAATGACGTTATCTTTGAATCAATTGTTCAGATTGCTATCCCTTCAGTTCTTTAACATTATTCCTCGTTGATTCCGTTGTATCACGTGGGAAAATTTATAATTGCAGTGAAAGTTGAATAAATTAGACGTGCAAGCGGATGGTAGGTAGTTAATATATAAACTGGATGCTGCGAGTTAACGGTGAAAAGAGAAAATGAACAAATGTGAAGCCGACGCAATCTTCTTCGATGTATTATCGCTGATAAGAAGATAGGCGGCGACGCTCCCGACCTTTAATACACAGTCCAGTCACATAAATGTGACCACC
>JAHWFO010072570.1:1292991-1330458 GCA_023313115.1 Rhysida immarginata
GTATAAGAAGGGTGTCAGAGGGAAGCAGAAAACATTACTATTGTTGGAGTCTTGGCGAAACTTAGCGATTTATCCAACCTTCAAAAGGGCATGATCATCGGCTTCCGAGCCAAGGGCGGCAGTATTTCCAAAATGGCTAGTTTTGTGAACTGTTCGCGTGCCGCCGTAGTGAAAGTGTACCGTGCATGGCAGAATGGCAATACCCAAAATCAGCGAGGTGTGGGGCACCACGGGCCATAGATGACAGAGGTGAACGACGGCTACGGAGATGCGCAAGAAACGTGCAACCGTGGACCAACTGACCTCCCAGATGAACCATCGGGCTCCACAGCAGACAGCTGGTTCGTGCACCAATGCTGACGGCTGTTCACCGGCGACAAAGACTGACATTTGCACGCCAGTGCCGCAACTGGACAGCAATAGAGTGGCGAAAGGTGGCTTTTTCCGATGAATCACGGTTTATGCTCCATCGGTCAGATGGGCGATAGCGTGTACGGTTTCAGCGTCAGAAAACAAACACCCTGCAACACGTGCCGCAAGGGCCCAGGCCGGAGGAGGCAGCGTTATCGTCTGTGGAATGTTTTCATGGCATTCTCTGGGTGCACGCATCATTGTAGACGGCACCATGGATCAATCGAAGTACGCAACTGTTCTTTCGGACCATGTCTACCCCTACATACAGATTGTGTTTCCTCAGCACGATGGCATCTTCCAGCAGGACAATGCGACGTGCCATATAGCGCGCAGTATCCGTCTTGGTTCGAAAAGCACCACCAGGATGCGTTTACGAACTCCACTGGCCCAAATCTCCCCGGATTTAAAACCCTTAGAGCATCTGTGCCCCCACCCCCCTTGATCGGGTTGCTGAAGTCGGCATGGCATCACATCCCTATCAATACCTTCCTTATTAACTCTCTTCCTGCCCGTCTCACAGCTGTCCGTGCCACGAAAGGTGGTTATTCTGGCTGCTGATATTAATGTGACTGGACTTAAGAATTAATTGACGCTAATTAGGTCACAAAAAAGAAAAGGCGCTGTTACGGATTTAACTAAGCTAGCTTTTGAGCATGACCAAAGTAAGAAGAAATTATTGCGTACCGTTGACCTCAGTGGTCACTCCGGTATCCTCCGCTATGTGAACGAAAATGTCCTACGACATTACGTAGTGATAACACTGGAACGAGCTGGCTCTTGCTATTCTGACGCGGACACTTGAGAAAGTGAAGTCTGCAGGACGTTTCCAGAAGGACTCTGTTCAATGTGGCATTTTAACTTACTGTCAATTGCACGGCCGTGGAAAGATACCTTTCTTTTAATCGCAGGTCTACGCTGCTGCCTTCCTACGCTCGTTCGGGATAGCATGGCTTTCCCTACTTCGCCAACGATGCTAACGCCTTAGTTTACTGTTGGTAAAGAAAAGACGTTTCTCCTTCTCGGCGAATCAGAACTTTTTGATGCTTTTCTAACTGAATATCCTTTCAAAAATCTCTTCACAAGGATTTCATAATTAAATCGCGCAACAAATCTCCCACTGACCCAGCTCACGACCCTCTACCATTAGGTCGATCGCTCACGCGCACTTCCTTTGCAATCTCTTTTATCCTTCAACACATGATGTCATGCGCTCATATTGTTCCCGTACGAGCCATGGCGCTCCTGAAATCACCGTTATCACGAAGTGTTGTCGTGCCGCCATGCGTGACACGTTGGTATATTGATAACGGGATATCCGTTTAACACGCTCTGAGAACGTGGTTTCGATTTGTGTACCCGAGATGTTAGGAAAACGAGGTGAACGACTCGCGAGTTCCAGTTTAAGCAGTAAGACATGTTTATGAAGATCAATAAACTGCACCTTTGATAATGACTCAGTAGAAACAATCAGTTCGATAAGAAATTGATTTCAGAGCAAATGCCCTTTCTCCCTTTCGCCGTTTTCCATTGGTTCTTTTGATTTAGGGCTTATGAGAATGATCCATCCATAGAAATGCATGGTAACCAGAAAATTGTGAGGGTACTACCTGTATACTTGAAGTGGCATTTCTGAACTCTGTAGTAATTCAGCTCAAGACCTCCGATAGCATCATCTTGTACGTGCTATCACTGGATCGTCATTTCTTTCTGCATTTTTTTTTCTTACCATTTGTCATTTGCATTGATGTTACCCCTTGAGATTAGCCCGTGACACCGAGGTCACTTACAATTGCAGAATAAGAAAAATCTCGCGTACCTGTTTTATACAGGGTGATTCAGTCAGTTTATGACCATTTCAGTACTATGATTTATTGACCCATTAATGTTTACAAACTTAGCATTTCAGTATGATATTTTAGGCAGTTCGGAGTTTTTATTCCCGTGGAAAAGTCTTGATGATATGCTCAATGTGGCCACCACGAACGTTTTGAACAGCTCACAGCCGAATGGTGAAGTTGTTCATAACTCTATCCAGGATTTCTGCATCCACAAGGGTGCAGCAGTCGACGATGCTTTGTCGCAGCTGGTCTAGGGTTCTTGGTGCTGTAATGAACACACTGTCTTTAAGGAACCCCAGAGATAAAAATCACATGGGTTTAGGTCAGGACTCTACTGTTGCTCTACTGTTAAAAAGTCCAGTTTAAGCGGGCGCTACGATACGCAGATGTGAGGAGGACACAGAATGCCGGACGTCTGGCATAAATGCCAGCTTCCTTTAACCTCCAATACGAGGGGCCACACATAATTCAGTTCTTCTCTTCATATGAACCCTCCCAGGGCCACATAGAATTCTCAACGATGGATGACGTGCTGAGTGCCACTTTTATAGAGGTCCACCTTTTGGCTGTTGAGGAACTGCTCCACCTCGAAGAGGACCTCACCTTCGTCTTGGTAATGCCGTCCACGAAGCGGGTTCTTAGGCGATGGCAGAAGAAGTCGCTTGAGGCCAGATCGGGTGAATACGGCGGTTAGGGCAGTATTTCGAGCCCCAGCTCCGCCGCAACGTGCATGGTCTTATGTGACGAATTTGCTGGCACGTTGTCGTGCATAAGTCTGACCCGTTTAGACACATTGCCTCGCCACTATGACTTCATGGTCTCCCGTGACTTCTCCGGTGTATGGTAGTACACTGGGCTTTTACTAAAGGGGTGTTCGTCTTCCACGCTTGTCTGGCCGCACTAGAAACAGATGCCACATAGCAACTGTCTCGTACGATGATGCATTATCACCATAAACGGGCACTAACTCCTCTTGGATTTGTTTGGCGTATGTTGTCCTTCAAATGCAGGAACATTATCATGGCTCGCACCTCCAATTTTCCGACGGGTTGCGCCATATTGCTTTCGACGCTCTGGGGGCGTTTAGCGGTACTGCACCAAACCCGCTTTGTATCCTCCAGCACTCCGAGGGAAGTCGTTTCCCAATGGCACCACACATTTTTCAAAAGCGTTCGTTCTTTCATGTTGATTGTAATGACTTTACGACCGCCCCTCGTAAACTGTTTATTTGAAAACTCTAGTTCCTGAGGCGGCTAAAAATGGTTAGACAGCTGTCCCATCCTCTGATGTCTTGAGTTAATTGCAAATACCAGTCCTGCTGTGTGGTTGTAACTCTTGAGTGACCTTGCACTGATCGGCTTGTAATTTCACCTGTCTTGGAACCGTCTCTAAAGTCTGGAAATCATATTTTCTAGAATATTCAGTTCTCCGGAGACTTAAGTTTGTGACTGCCCTATTTCGAGTCTTCCGATTAATCTGACATTAATGACAAGATCAATTTGGAGTCTGTGTTCCATATTAAACGCAAAATCAACGACAACAAATAGTTCTCCTAGCGTGGCTTGCAAGAGTGAGTAATGTGACCCTATGTCTTATTGTACTCTATTTATTAAGCACCGAAAGGTGCTTTATGCTATCAGTGTGGGGAAACGTGTCTGTCTGTCCGTCTGTCTGTCTGTCTGTCCGTCTGTCTGTAACTCAAACTCCTCCGAGGCTATGAAAGATTTTCAAAATCTGTTTTCGTCAGTTGATGAATATGGTTCATGGCACGAACCAATTACAAATATTATCTAAATCGGTTCATTGGTACGTGCACAAATGGTACCTATATTTTCCTGCCTAGCAATTTTCAATAGGAAGATATATTGAGTAATATATCAAACAAATCCTAATGACGAGATAGATGCGGTTATTCATTATTATTTTCGTCAGTCGATGAACATGGTACATGGCACGAATCAATCACAAATATTATCTAAATCTGTTCAATAGCACGTGCACAAATGGTACTTTTACGACCGCACCTAGCAATTTTCAATGGAGAGATAGTATATTCAGTAATATTTCATTTTTCATTTTCATTTAATTAAGAATAGTTACAGAATCCAACCAACCAGGGCCAGAATGGCCGAAGGCCGACGAGTTAGGTCCCTGGAAGGAGGGAAAATGAGAAATACATTAAAAAAAATATATAAGAAAAACAATCAGCATAAATGACAATATGAAGGCGATAGATTAAAAGGGAAGATAGATATATAGATTAATATATCAAACAAATCGTAACGACGAGAGAGAAGCGGATATAAATTACTATTTTCGCCAATTAATAAATATGGTTTCGGGAATGAACCATTTTAAAAATGGTTGAAATCGAAACAATGGCACGGGCTCTAATGGTACCCTTATGACACCCTCAAATATTTTCAATCGTAAGATATGGCATGTAATATATCAAACAAATTAGGATGATGTATCATGAATAAATATAACGTAAAATTGATGATAGTCGAAATTGGTTTCAAGGAACCTGGTTTAGTGGAACCATTATGGTTCATTGGAACTCTGATGCTAAAATATGGCATGTAATATATCAAACAACTTGGAATGATGTGTCATGAATGAATATAATGTAATATTAATGATAGTTGAATTTATTTCAAAGGTACGTGGCTTAATGTTATCATTATGGCCCATTAGAGACTTCGAATGATAACTTAGGGCGGTTTAAAAATATAGTTCCGCGAATGGTTTAGTTTAACCTTTCGGTACTTGGTTATGTCATTCCTTAATGGTTTATTGAACTTTAATCTCTTTGCATAAATTTGCATTTCTGCGATAATCCGATTGTGAAATGACATTGATTTAACTTTCTAACTGATATACATAATATTTACATACCAGCGTTTGTCATTTTTCTGGATCTAAAGCTTTAAATGTAATTTTTTACAATTATGCTTATCTTTTGGACACCTATGTAAATAGACGCGAGAATAGCACGTAGTTACTATACCAAAGATATACAAAATCATGTTGAAATGATTAAATTATAGAAATTTTTAATTAAAGTCGACTTATCATGTTTTTCAGTAGATTAAATTATAGTTTGCTTGTATTGTTGAAATTAACTGCGCGCGCGTTTCTTCTCCACCGCACGCTGTGTGATGTGTCAGCTACCATTGTTGTTTGGAGAAGAGCTATGTTATTTTGTTTCGAACACAGCAGTTCGTTGCCATCGTCTGAGAATTGAAGGTCTCCACGTATGAGACACAAAAGTTTCAGTAGATTTCCTTCGTCAATGTGATACGAAAAGCCTATGCTGAAACCTCTTGCCGGCCACGACTGAGAAGTATGGCTCATGGCTGCATCGGTTCTCTTGCATCATTCAAGTCTTTCATCTACTTGGTTGTTGGAATCGATGGAGAACATGGCGCAGAAAACGGACAATTCGATGGCTGATAAGATTATAAGGCAGGGATCTTGATCAGTTACTTCAACTTGAGGAAAATGTTGCGTGTTCTCATGTTGGCAAGATTCATAGCTAATCGATCTTCTAAAGCCGAGTTCACGGCAATTTTCAAAACATTTTTTACGGCAATTGAACTTTCACGGCAAATTCTTTTTGGGCGCTAAGTCACAAGGACGATGTCAGGTTTCACATGGACATAATTTTTAACTTTTTTTTCTATTGGTCATCATACTCTGGACACAAAGGAACATCTTGAAATGAATTTTTTTTTCAAAGTGTAAGTATGATTTGCTTAATGATGTTCTACTCTCTAAATATATTCGCATTAAACACCTATCATTTGTATTTTTCTTTTTCAGGATGACGGAAGCTAAACTGAATTGTGCCTAATATGCATGACTATTATACAAGTGTACATGATTATCCAAAATTGGTAATAAAAATTCAGGCCCAAATTGTGCAGTTCCTTGCCTTCATTTCATTGTTATCTTTATGTAGTATTAAACAGAAATACGGAAACATTACACACAACGGCCAAATGCCATGGTATAACGGCTTAGTAAAGTGTCGGACTCCTCTCGGGTCCGACTAAGACTATTACCTTGATTTGCATAGACTCCAGAAGACGCTGGCAAACATCTAGCGAAATGTTGACCCAAGCCGCCGGTATTGCAAACCACATGTCGCTAGGTGACGGATCTTTTGTACGCCAAGACGGGTCTAGGGAGCGAGCTAGAATAGGATTCGTTGAAATTCTCCTGAATGCTTTTCAAACAAGTTCTGCGTAACTTGGGCTTGATATGGAGCATTATCCTGCTCGAAGACCTAATCATTGTTGGGGTACTCTGTATGTGTAAAGGCCGCTGCCATAACCCTTCGATGTTAAAGAATGCAGCACTGACCTGCGGGTTATAGATCTCAAGTGCCTACACTGAATGTGGCAGTGACGTATGTTGTGTGGCTTCTCGTTAGAATGGGGAATTCTAGTCGTACGTGTAGTCATGGTCTTACACACGGGTCGGCGGCTGCGCTGTCCATGGCATTACTGCCTTTCAAAAGGTATTCCTTGTACACACAGGACACCATCGCAAGTGGAATGTTGAATTCCTAACATTTTCGGAAATGGCGTGCCATCCGTCGGATACTCAGTATCATATGTTCTAAATCCCTTGTTCCTCTTCACACCCTCCTATCCATAAACAAGCCTCCCTCCGTTTCTTCATCGACCGTGCCCTCAAGTTACCCCTCAGTCCTTCTTCCCGTGCCACCGAATTCCGAACTATACGCGCCCTCGCCTTAAAAAATGGCTACACAACTTCCACCTTCTCCCGGATTCTCCAACGAAGAAAACTTGCCCTCTCCAACCCTAAACCTCCTCAACCATCCCCATCCAAAAAATGGGTGTCCTTGCGATTCATCAGCCCTCAATTTTACCGCCTTTCCGCCTTCCTCTCCTCACTCGGCCTCCAAGTTTCCTACCGCTCATCGACCCCATGCTTTCGCTCTCTTAATCCCCCCATCCAAACACACACCGACAATTTCTCCCGTTCCGGAGTTTATAGATTAAACTGTGGATTTTGCGACAAATACTACATAGGCCTATCGACCCGCAATTTCAATAAACGATTCAAAGAACACATGGACTCCTACAAGAAACGAGATAATAATTCACACTACGCGATCCACCTTGCCCGCACGGGACATGCCCCCAAAGAGCAAAGTGAAATCATGACCATTCTCCATCTATGCAACGACCCATTCAAGACTGCCACTCTCGAAGCTATTGAGATCTTTAAAGCTAAGATCTCCTCTCCAGAGCACCTCCTCAATTGCCAAACCGTTTTTGATATTTATTCAATTTTAAATTCTTTATCCGATATCTTGTAATTTTCAAATTTGTATATTTACTTTCCTTTCCATTTTTATTGATACCTTAGTTTACGTTAACTCCGGATGAGTCTTCTTCTAGGTCCGCGTTTTCAATTTTGTTTGTGCTATGACATCACTTTTTCCTTTATATTTCAATTAATTTTCCTCTCAAGGTTTCCTTATAATTTCACTGTTATTGGTTCCTTATCCAACCATTCTCCTTTCAATGTCGCCACTGTACACTTTATATTATTTACTATTTGTTATTTCTTCATCCAATCATGTTCTCATTCTGTACCATATTTTCTGTATATAAAGGCTTATGTCCTCTTGTGTGTATCCTTGATAAAGCCGGGAATAAATGGCGAAACTAGTCGGAAACTCTGTTCTCCCTTTGTTGTGTTGTAATGTCTCTACCAATTTTAACGAGGGATTACTTATTCCTGGCATCAGTAGTAAGTAATGCCCTGATTACTGTCAGTTTCTGATTGGTTGAACGAGTTTTATTCATTTCCACGTGCGCCAGTTTCCTTCTTCTTTAGTCCCGGGCACTATAATTTTTCATTCCAAAAATTATGAAAAAATTCGTACGATCTGTGATGAGGTGACTTAATATCAGAAATTATTTTTCACATCTCCAACTCTAAAAAAAACCCGTCAAATTTGTTAATCGTTTTTTTTTTTCAACATGAATACGGCGCCAAAATAAGCAAAGAAAAATTAGTGTTTTTAATATAGATCTTTTATCTTTTAGAATAATTTTTAAAACGTGAATTTATAAAGTAAAGAGATTAAAAAAATTACAGTGATATGTTTTCGGCTCCCCACCGGGGGGGGGGGGCGTAGCTATGAACCGCTCATAAAGTTTTTTCGAGGAAGAAACATTGCACAGACCGGGTGGCGCAAAAAAAGCCATTAGAAAGTTTGTCTACTATGACATAATGAGATTATAAATTCTTATCATATTTATGCTATAACAGATATCCTAAAATTTAATGCAGAAGGTTTTCAAAGTTATTTCCAAATGCATAGAGCCTTGAACTGAACAGTGGTTACTCTCTGAACATCATTTTCGACCGCACGAATCTCTTTGGAAAATTGCAGTACGAAGATCCTGGAGTGTTGCAGGTGCATCTTTGAATAAGGTTCTGTTGAATAAGCGACTCATTACATTTCTTTACGATAACACGCTGTTCCAAAGTTAGTGCTTCCATTCTGAAATGTAATGAGACATCAGTGAGTGAGCTATAGAATCTAAAAGTTGCATGGTCAGGATTGCTGTGAATATCGAGAAATAAAAAGGTCCAGGAATAGCAAAACGGTGGAGTTTTAATAAGGCTACATATTTAGCTATAGAATGTTCAGAACTGCAATAGAACAGTATCACGAGGAAAACCATTTACGGCGCACGATTATACCACAGTAGACAAATAGTTTCTGACACCTTTTTTGCGCCACCCGGTCGTTCAGAACGGGGGTTATCTTCGAGGGATTCACTTCCATCCCGGAATTCCGAAAACCAAAACAGAGGTTTTCCTGTTGACAAGGCATCCTGTCTTTACGCTTGACATAGATTTCGGCATATCTCAGTTGGCATTGTGAATCTGTTTGAATTCACAAAGCAGTGCTGCTCGAATTTTGATTTCACCATAGCAGACCGTCACGTTTAGATAATAGAATGTGTTTAAATAAATAAAGGGACAGAAGCACTGAGACTGAGGTTTGGTTTAATCAAATAGATTTATTAAACTGTATTCAGTTAAATATTGCTAAATTATTCTCTTAATGTCAGATTAGGAAAATAAACGTTGATTAATTATACACACGGGTTAACAATTTTTATACGTGGGTTCGTCGAACACCAAACGAGGAAACGGCTTGCCGATAAGAGCGACCGTTCCGACAACGCACAGCTAAGGACCGATGAAAGGAAAAATCCTGGATGATTGTCGCAGTAGGTGTGAAGTGACTGAAGAAATGGCGCAGTGATAAAGGGTGATTCTTTTATTGAGAGACCTACTGCAGAAATAATTATCTATATATTTAAGTTCCAAGGGTGATTCTTTCAACAGTTCGTTGGTGAAAACTACTGCATCTATAAACTTCATTTTGGTCTTAAATAAAAGATCTTGGCCTGTAGATTTGTCAAATTTAGTTTTTGTGTCCATGATTACTATTAATTAGCTGGTGTACAATTCAAAATGCTTACACTGGCAAATCAAACAATCCTCTTCACAATGATGTCACAATCAACAACTTTGCTACCACTGATGATCAAATTAACAATTACATAAACAATTAACAATGATAACAATAATTCGGGCAAAAACAGACAGAGATGGGTTATTTCAAGACCACCTAAAGATAAGGCCTGGGAGCTGAAACGTCATTACATTGTTTTACGAGGCCAACGAGAAATGCAAGGCCCTGACGCGGAAAAGTCACCTGACCATAGCAGTCCAAACAACAATGTAACTTTCATTGTTTTCAACAAACGAAAAAATACTGATTGTTAAAAACCAAGATGGAAACAATGATGGTTGCATTGTTACTCGGACTTCTATGGCCAGGTGACTTTTCCGCGTCCGGGCCTGTCTTTTTAGTTGGCTTTGATTGTTTTATCACCTCAGTAGGGAAAATTCGGGGCTTATTATTGGTGGAAATACGAATAACAATTCCCTACTGAGTTGATGGAACAATGTAATGAAGTTTCAGCGCCTAGGCCTTAACTTTAGGTGGTGTTGGTTATTTACCGTCAAATGTTGACGGGATCTATCTAGTATAAAATTAAGTCACTGATAATAAATAAGTCGTAAAGTTTTCATAAAGAATAGCAAAGTCAAAGAAATAATGTTCTCGTAAAAAAAATTCTCAATATTCAATGATTTAACTCGTAACGATAAAACAATCTTGATGCTATTAACTTTAATATTCACCTTTACAATACGCAATAAGATTTATAAGAAAATAGATGAAAAGTGTTCCGTTGATTACACTTGAGAAATAATTATCTTCGCAAGAAAATTCCTATGTTATCTTGGAAATGCGCCGAGAGACCATAGGAGAAATTTCCAGCATTTTTCTTACTAGAAAACGTCAATATTTTACTATTCTCATCGGCGCTGTTTGACTCTTGAAAGTAAGACTATTCCAAAAGAGTCAACCATAGCAAGGTTCTCTTATGCGATTCGACGATACAATAACGCTAACCGGTTAACTGAATTAACCGAATTAACTTTTCTTATCCAATATAATCGCAAAGAATGCTTCTTGGTTAACTGACCTGAGCCTTTGTGTCCGTTAATAAATTGATATCACTATTCTCACCTTGGCATTTTTCTTTGCCGTAGTTCGAGCTCCCATGCGATTCCACGTTCATTCCGGGGAAGCTCATTCTCGCTCATAGGTGAGAGCCTTGCGCTCACCACTTGAGTTATTGAAGCTAAGGCTGATGGTATTGCCTTAGCAAATTCCCGAGATCTTCAAAACTGGTGCAGCTGATGGGCTGCTGCGCCCAAAACATCTTATATGAGGCAAACCCGGACTATGTCTGAAAAGCCTTGGCCTCGAACCCATACCGGTTCTCCTTCAATCTGACACCATACCCGGTTGACTATCCGGGCAGGCATGGGCTTAGCAAGGAGTGGGATGATGAAATGCTCACTTTTTCACCCCCTACGTACACAACTTGAGAACACTTTAATTTTCTCGCTCTCGTATCATTGACTGACGTAATCTCTGTCACCGGCGTTTTTATCACTTTAGGCGGAGCGCCCCGATTCGACCGATGATTATTATTTGTCGAGTAAAATATTCGCGCCTTGAAAAGACGCTCCGAAAAACGCTGGTTACTACAATAAAATAATTTTTTAAAACTCATTTTAAAAGAATAGGTGTGAAAATGCAAATTATATAGGACAGAATCAATTTTCTTAAACCATTCGGGTGCTTTTCATTTCCAAAGACCAGGATGCAGAAATACGCAACATCTTTTTAAATGACCCGATACTTTTAATGCGGGAGGCACTTTTTACCATCTTACCCGGCTAGCGCTCTTGGTATAATCAATGATAAATCAGATGTGATAATTCAGTTTTAAGTATCCCAAACAAGAGTTTTTTTATTGAGAAAGCGCTGACTTTTTACTGGAAATAATCCCAGAACACGTAGTCAATATATTTACTTCCAGTTTGTAATTGCACATGTCTACGTTAATTCTTGTGTATGCAATGAGGTTATCTGTGAATTAACTGTTAAGGTGGTTATCCTTTCAGTACCTTGACATTTTACTTCGTTGCTTCCATTATGTTATATGGGGGACTTTATAAGCGTAGTGAAAGTTGAATAAATTATATGTGCAGATGGGTGGTAGTTGATTAACAGATAAATTTATTAAAATACAAATAAATAAACTGAATACTGCGAAAAACGGTGAAAAAGTGAACAAATGTAAAGCCGGTCCACGCTTTTTCTCTCATCCGGCGAACAGCTTTCCTACTCCGATGTCGTGCCATCGCTGACAGTAAGGAAGGCGGCGACGTCTCCGTCCTTTAATATTAACAACTAGCAGCGAAATAAGAAATAGATAAAATCGCCTGCAAGATTAGATTTCTTATTTCCAGAGATTTCGTGATTAGTCAGTGAGGGGCATTTCCCTTTTATATTAAAACCCTGCCCCAAATAAATCGAGATCAGGAAGGAAAAATTAAATTACGACTATGATATTTTATGGTTGCATAGAATTAATGTGAAGGCCAAAAAATTATGAAAAAGTTTCAGTATTGGCCTACCACTCTCTAAGAATGAAGGCCTATGTGTTCGTTTCAAAAGCTCAGTTTTTTTTGTTTTTTTTTTGCTGAAATCGACTTAAAAATTCATGACTCGAAAAGATATGTTGAAATTTTGAAAAAAAAAATTCCATCTGTACGTACGAGTATGTACGTATTTACGTATGTATGTGACCAATTTTGTGCAGCTAACTCTCTGAAACGGTAAATAGCAGAACCAAACAAAAATTATACATACTTAGAGAGTACCCTCTAAGCATACCCTAAATTGTGCCGTAGCTTAAATTTTATATCAATTGGTCTACAGGGCCGTATCCAGGATGTTATCTTGGGGGAGGTCGATTTTCAAAAATTCCGCTGAATCGGACCTTTTTCCATATTTGGAAGGCGGACCTTATTCCATAATGGGGTAGTCGTCGACCCCCCGCCCCCCCCCCCCCCTGGCTACGGGCCTGGTCTAGCGTTTTTCGAGATATTAATTTATTTGGCTGTAGCGTTCAAACCAACGAACCAAACTCAATAAACTCGACATGTACAAACTCCTCACATTAAACGTATTTCTTTTTGTAAATGACTTGTTTGGATGTGAAGAGCCTTTTTGTCATACAGTTGTCAATTAATATAAGTTATATAAACTTTGTTGTACTCGAAGAACTCGAAATAAGCTCCGCTCACGAAGTACTCGACATATGCATCTTGGCGACATCTATTGGGAATTATTCTCCTTATATATAGATTCGTAAGGAACAAAACTCATTGCGACATCTGTTGACATTATATTTTTTGCAGGCACCAGTTGTTGTTTGTTCCTGTGGGAATGAGACTTTTTCCCGCAGAAAAAAAGTATCTTATATGTTGACTCAGGTACTAAATAAACTTCACACAAAATTTCAACTATATCCTTTCAGTAGTTTTGGCGCTGGAACATATACAGGGTCGGGACACATTAATATCACCACCTGCTAGTATCCGGAATATTAATGTGTCCACCTTTGGCGGCAAGCACAGCAGCTAGTCGACGTGGCAGAGAGTCAGTAAATCCTCGGAAGGTGGTTGCAGGTATCTGGGACCATTCGCCGATCAGTGCATCCCATAATTCCATGATCGTGCGTGGTGGAGTGTCCAACTTGCGGACATGGCGATCGAGATGGTTCCACAAATGTTCAATGGGGTTGAGGTCCGGGGAGTTTGGTGGTCATGGGAGTAGCTTGAATTCATCCTCATGCTCCTCGAACCAGTCGTGGACAATTTTGGCAGTATGGCAGGGAGCATTGTCCTGTTGAAAGGTGCCATCACCCTGAGGAAACACTGTCGACATGAAGGGGTGTACCTGGTCTGCGACGATCGTCAGTTAACGAACAGCATTCAGTGTACCCTCCAGCGGTATCAGTGGACTCAGACCATACCACGAAAACATTCCCCCAGCAGTCACACCTCCCCCACCAGCCTGTCGTCTGCCAATGATGGTGTCGGGATGCCTGTTCTCAGATGCTTCCCGGCGAATTCTCCATCGTCCGTCCACTCTGTTCACCAGAAACCGCGACTCGTCAGAGAAAGCAATCCTTTGCCACTCGGCCGAGGCCCAATGGCGATAATCCATTGCGAATTGGAGGCGTTTTCGGCGATGCACAGGCGTCAGCATGGGTGCTATAACCATACGCCTGCTCCGGAGCCCCAACCTCAAGAGGGATCGTTTCACTGTCTTGGTGCTGACACGCCTAGTGGCCCCACTGTTCATTTGCTGTGTCAGTTGCTCAACAGTGGCACGCCTCTAGGATCGATGGCCCGTGGGGCCACACAGTTACCTCTTCGGTTGCTCGAAACTGTCTGGTTCGTCCAGTCGCGATACACCTTCACAACGGCGGCTCTAGAGCAGTTTACAAACGTGGCCGTTTCTGAAATGCTGCCCCCCTTGGCCCGATACTACCCCTTTTGGAGATCCGACAGGTCACTTGCTCTGCCCATGACGGCGACAATTGCTGTGTTAACGGATGCTACTACACGTCTGCTGTTGTCAGCTTTTAATGATATGCAATGATTTTTCATCTGAATATCATGGGACGTTCCAACATGTTCGAGGAGAGGTGGTCATATTAATGTGGCCCGACCCTGTAAACAGAGATACAGACAAACAGACAAGAATCCTAAAAACTGTTGTTTGAGCTTATACAAAAAATTTAATGCATTATTGTCGCCCCGCTACTATTTTATAATATATATAGATTAATTGACGTTAACCAGGTCACAAAAAAGAAGAGGCGCTATTACGGAATACACTAGATTAGCAGTCGAGCAAGACCAAAAGAAGATGAAATTTTTGGCGCACCTTAGACCCTTAAGGTCGCTCTGATATCCTCCGCTATGTAAATCAAAATGCCCTACAGCTCTTGGAGTTTTTATTGGTACTGGGCTGAATTATTAGAACTGGACTGAACACTGTTCCGGACTGGCTCTTGTTATTCTGTTGCACAGGCAATGCTGAGAAAGTGAAGTCTGCGGAACGTTTCTAGGAGGACGCCGGCAGCGTATCAAGTTTTTTATGAAATGTACATATAAACTTTAATATAAACAATTCTTTTTTTTATGAAATAGTGATTATATATATATATAAAGTTTTTTTTATCTTTTATTTTTGTCTATCGTGAACTTCAAAAGTGTAAATACAATATGCTAGTGATTTAATATAATGTGCTGTGCATAAGCCAGACCAAATATATGTTACTGTCAATTGCACGACCGCGAGAAGACGCCCTTCTTTTTCTTGAGGCCTCTACGCTGCAGCTATCCTACACTTCTTCGTGGTAGCATGGCGTTCTCTATCTCGCCAACAACGGCTAACCAGCCAGTTTACTACTTGTGAAGAAAAGACGTTTCTCCTTCTCGTCGATCCAGAACTACGACATCTTGACGCTTTTGTAAGCCTTCCGCTTCTCACTTTGGTACATTGATAATGTGATATCCGTTTAACACGCTCTGAGAACGTGTTTTCGATTTGTGCACCTGAGTTGTTAGGAAAAAGAGGTGAACAATACCACTGCCGAGTTCCAGTTAAGATAGTAAGACGTGTTTTCGAATATCAATAGACTGCACCTTTGATAATGATACAGTTGAAGCAACCAGTTCGATAAGCAAGAGCATCTCAAAACATATCGATTTGCGTCATTTTCTCAAAACATATCGATTTGATCAAATGTTTCAGGACACTTCAGGAACGTTCTTTTATTCTTCCAGAAAAGCGTTGATGAATCCAGTAACAGATCAAACAGAAGATAATAAATTAACTGAAGAAACTTCTTCAAACATGTTATAATAACAAACAGAAAAGGGAAGAAAATTCCGCGACCTGGACTCGAACCAAGTTTACATTGTTGCTAGACCTATCTTGGTCACGTGACTTTTCAGTGTCGGAGCCTCTCTTTCTCG
This sequence comes from Rhysida immarginata, assembly GCA_023313115.1. Taxonomy (NCBI): domain Eukaryota; kingdom Metazoa; phylum Arthropoda; class Chilopoda; order Scolopendromorpha; family Scolopendridae; genus Rhysida; species Rhysida immarginata. Next base: position 1,308,789 of record JAHWFO010072570.1, read on the forward strand.
TTAGCCTCGGGTTGCTATTACAGAATTAAATCCAACGTCACAATCTTAGTGCTTTAAAAATACATTATTGGCGTCATGTTCAGGCCTGGTAGTTTCTAAAAGGCTGTGGTGCAACGCCCCATTGCAAGTGCAAAATAAGACGAAATCGTTTAATTAAACATGTTCTATTTCCGTTTTCATAACTTTCTATTTATGACATAAAATACGTTTTTATGTGCAAGAAACATGGGGGAAATGGTGCTATGGGATGTGGTTACCCCTAGTGGCCACACAGGCCGTACACCTGCATTCCATGCGTTAAATGAAGTTGTTCAAGAGATCGATTGGCAACTTGCAAGCCCCACTCCTGGCGAAGAGCAGTTTTGAGCCTTGGGATGGTCGTTGGTGGAGGCTGACGGGATTCTAGTTGTCTCCCTGGTGCATCCTACGCATGCTTAATCAAGTTCATATCCGGAAATCTTGCTGACCTCGCCATGCGTCGGATATCCTCACTTTGCAGTAAGTCCTCCATCAGTAGAGCTCTGTGAGAATAAAATCTGGACCGATGGCACTTCTGAAACCTCTAACATGATCTTCCAGTATTTCGTCTCTGCATCTCTGAGCATTAACGGTACATCTGTCAAAGATGTGCAGCTCGGTGCGTCCATTTTGCATGATGCCTCCCCAAACCATAACTCCACCACCGCCATACTTGTCCTTTACCTTGATGTTGTTGGATTCTAATGGGTTTCACGTTCTTTCCAGATAATGGTCAGCGAGAATCCCGTTATAAGCTGAATCTGAACTCATCGATGATTAGCACGTTGTTCCACTGATCGAAAGTCCAGTAACGATTTCTCAACTCCAAATTAAATTTGCACTACGACTCGCAGGACCCAAACTACCATAAAAACCAGCTTCGTAAAGACCAGTCTCCGGTAAACTGCTTTTCTTCTTGCGGCAGCTACAAGCTGATTAGACAGCTGCCTAGTAGGTCAGGTCCTCGGGCGTCTTGGAGATAATTGCAAATACCGGTTCTGCTGAGTGATTGTAACCCTTGGGCGAATTTGCAGCGGTTGGCGTGTAACATCTTCTGTGTCTTGGAACTGTCTCCAAAATCTGGAAAGCATACTCGTTTTTGACTGCCCTTCTTCGTGTCTTTCGATTATTCTGCCTTTCATGCAAGATCAATTTGGAGTCTGTGGCCCATATTAAACCCAAAATTAACAATAACAAGAATTTTTCCTAGCGTGACATGCAAGAGTGTGTAAAATGACCTCTGGCTTACTCTACTGAATAGAGATTGCACTTTGATCACTTTTGCATAAATTTGCATTTCTACGTTATTCCGATTTGTGAATTAACATTGGTTTAACCGTCTAACTGATTGATATGATATTAACATACCAACGTTTGTCGTTTTTCTGGATCTAAACCTTTAAATGTTATTTTTTATAATTATGCTGATTTTTAGAGAAGAAACTTGAACCCGAAACTTTTGAACACGAAAACTTTTATAAATAGATGCGAAACATGCACGTAGATAGTGTACCAAAGATATGCAAAACAATGTTGAAATGATGAAATTATAGAAATTTTCAATTAAAGTTGAATTATAATTTTTTCAGGAGATTAAATTATAGACTGCTTGTATTGTTGAAATTAACTGAGCGCGCGCTTCTTCTCCACCTAATGCTGTTTAACGTTGTGATGTGTCAGTTACTATTGTTGCTTGGGGATGAGCTTTATTATTTTGTTTCGAACACACCAGTTCGTTGCCATCGCCTGCGACTTGAAGGTGTCCATGTATGAGACACAAAATTTTCAGCGGATTTCCTTCGTCAATTAACAAGTGCAAAATTGAAGTGTGATATTCTGCTGTGATACGAAAAGCCCATGCTGAAACCTCTTGTCGGCCACGACTGAGAAGTATGGCTCATGGCTGCATCGGTTCTCTTGCATCATTCAAGTCTTTCACCTACTTGGTTGTTGGAATCGATGGAGAACATGGCGCAAAAAAACGGACCATTCGACGGCCATAAGATTACAAGGCAGGGTATGGTTCGATCAGGTACTTCAACTTGAGGAATATATTGCGTCTTCTCATGTTGGCAAGAGTCGTAGCTAATCAGTCTTCTAAAGCTGAGTTCACAGCGATTTTCAAAACACTTTTTACGGCAACTGAACTTTCAAATCCTTTTGGGCGCTAAGTCACAAGGGCGATGTCAAGTTTCACATGGTCATAATTTTTGTAACTTTTTCTGTTGGTCGTCTTACTCTGGACACAAAGGAACATCATGAAATGATATTTTCTTCAAACTGTAAGTCCGATTTCCTCAATGATATTCTAGTCTCTAAATATATTCGCATTAAACACCTGTCATTTGTATTTTTCTTTTTCAGGATGACGGAAGCTAAACTGAATTGTGCCTAATATGCATGACTGTTATAGAAGTGTACATGATTATCCAAAATTGGTAATAAAATTCAAGCCCAAATTGTGCAGTTCCTTGCCTTCATTTCATTGTTAATCTTCATGTAGTTACTAAACAAAAATATGGAAACACTGCACACAAAAGCCAAATGTCATAGGATAGCTGCTCAGTAACTTGTCGGACCGCATTTGGTTCGACTAAGACTTGTAGCCAAATGTTGAAGCATTTTCTGGATTATTATCCATAGATCCCTAGCATTGGTTGGTAACGGGTCTGGAGTGCGCAGGTACCTCTTCAATGCGACTCATAAATATTCAGTGGTGTTTTTTTGGGGAGCTAACTGACCACGCCACCCGTTGGAATTCTCTCGAATGCTCCTCAAACTAATTCTGTATAATTTGTGTACCACTATTCAGCTGGAAGACTCCATGAATGCGGGGAAACATAGTCCATGAATAGTAAATGGTCCTCAAACTGCCGAATGTAGTGTTATCCGTTCTGGGTTGTTTAAGAGACCAACGGACCTAACCCGTGCCAGGCAAAAAACCGTACATTTGTATGCAAACACCACCAGCCTGCACTTAAGTCCACGGATTCATGGGCTATGTTCCTGGTTCGAATCCAGGTTGCAGAATTTTTCCTTCCATTTTTCAACCGAAAAATCATGTCCACGAACCCAAATGATGCGCTACGTCCCCGTGTGATTGCATTAGCAGCGCTACTCTGATGGGTCTTCTTCTACCTGTATGTTAAACTACGCTGCATATACTTGGCTGGATTTTGTGTGAAAACGCCTATATTGAATATATCAGTGATTTCGTATGCTGTGGCTTATTGGTTAGAATGGGCAATGCTAGTCAGACGCCAGTGGTCGGAGAGCAGTCGGCTTTGTCCATGATAGGTCATAATGCTTTCCAGAAGGTATTCCTTGTATACACGAGACACCGTTGATCGCGGAATGTCGAATCCTGAACAACCTCGGAAAGGGAAACCCCATGGGACACCCACTATCGTGCCACGTTAGAACTTCGATAGTATTCGTCGCCTTGCCATGATCGCAAAGACAGGCATAGAAATAGAAAAAATATACTTGAGTGCAACAATATCCTGCTTTGGTCTTTGTCATAATGGTAGGTGACAGCATTTTTCAATTTGCATATTGCTATCCCTTGACTTTTGGCATTTGAGTGTATTTCTCTTGTGTGAAGCATAGGCCGACCAGATCATTTTGAAAGTGTAAGTAAAAACTCCCGTAAATGGATCGCGTATTGAATTCAGAATTCTAGATGGACTGCTGAGCAAATTCACTTTATGTCAATGGAAAATGAGGCTTATCCCAATACCATTGCAAATATTAGCAAAATAGAATACGAGGATAATACAGTAAGTTTGTTACTGGACATCCATAGAAAACCACGTTACGTGTCCTGATTTACAGGTCCATGATGTCTAACGTAATATAAATAACATACTGGATTCACTTGAAATTCATATTGGTTCAGTATGGGTCGAACCAGAGCTAGACGAGTTAGATGCAAGTGACAATATGCAATCGTAATAAGAGGTATCGCGATACGCGGCTTCCTGCCTAACACACTCCTCAGAGCAAACTGTACATGCGCAGCGCATGTGCTGTGTGCAATTATCACGCGATTGTGGACAGAATTTCAAAAAGGAGTAGCAGACCATGCTGTTTTGGTATTTTGTTTGAAATATGCTTAATATATTCTGTTGCTCATGGATGTAATTCGGATACTAGAAAGAAAAACTAGTATTGTATCAATGGATAAAAAATGATACTTTTCACCCATTCCCTCCGCCTTCTTAATGTAGAAAAAGGAAACTATTTAGATTTAATACGAAGAGACACTGAACATTTCTGAGAAGTCTGACGTCGCGATGCCTCCTATTCTTCAGCTGAAACTATTATTGCTACAGCTTTCCGAAATACCACTTCAAGATCTTCCTGCTAAATTGCCTTTCGCCTGAAGAGGAAGACCCTTGGTTTCGTCAAATGAATACTGTAATATACAGGGTGATTCTGAAAAAGTGCGTATAACTGTAAGCAATGACAGAGGTGACCAGAATGAACATTTTCTTTTAATACAATGTGGGCCTGAATTTCAACGCTGCGATATGAACAGAAATAAAAATGCCGCCACCAAGATCAACAAGTTAATAACTCAGGTTTTGCAACGCTTAGAATAATGAATTTTGTAGGAATAATAGGATACATAAAACTGTATATACTGTTAAAGATTGATCGAATTCCAACGAGTAGTTTCAGAGTTACGCACTCAACATCGTAACACGTGCTGGTAAGTACTCGCATATGAGCACTGGTAAGATTTTGAATGCGTAACTCGGAAACAACTCGTTGGAATACGATCAAATTTTAATGGTATACAGTTTTATGTACCCTATTATTTATGAATTTATTTATGAATTGGGATCCAATGCGTCCATCCAGGCCCTGTATGGCCAGAGGCCGACAAGTTGGGTCCCTGGATGGACCTGGATTCACGACTGCTGTATGATGGTCGCAGCAGCCGGGGGGGGAGGGGGTGGAGATTGGCTATCACGGATGGTCACCCATCCAGTGACTAGCCGTGCCTGATGTAGCTTAACTTCACAGAAGTTAAGTTCAGTGAAATCCCACCAGGCCACAGCTTCCCCCTCCAAAATTCATTATTCTAGGCGTTTCAGAACTTGAGTTATTGACTTGTTGATCTTGGTGGCGGCATTTTTATTTCTGTTCATATCTCAGCTTTCAAAATCGGACCCACATTGTATTAAAAGAAAATGTTCGTTCTGGTCACCTGATATTGCTTACAGTTATACACACTTGCTTATAAGACAACGTCCGAAAGTCAGGGTCTATCAAAGAAACAGATCATTTTCGCCTTAGAAACCACATTCATGAAACTGCGTCTCCTTGAACAGCAATTCTGATTAACATTCTCAAGAACAAATTTTCTAAAGGAGACAGCTCTGCAGAACACTAAAGGAAAATGACAGTGAAAAGGGGGGGGGGGGGGGCTTTATTTTGAATCAACAGGATGCTTCATCCCTCCTCCCCCTGACATTTTGAGTTGCTAGTGCCTTTTGTGGTTTGCAGGACACAAAAGTTGCATTCAATTCCGTGACAAGCTCTGTTATGGAACCCCGGAACAATTAATTTGTATTGGAAAGATGGGCGAAAGGTAGAGAATAAATTGAAGACAGGAGGACGGGGGGATTGGTGCTCGGGTTCATTTTGAACTTCACCTACTGCTCTGTGCGGTTTCCCCCTCCTCGGCATTTTTCGTAGCAAGGGATCCAGCAACTTAATGCGTTTACGAAGGCCGAGTTCGAAGGAATTTTAATTAAAAGGGAAAATCGAGAGAAGCCGGGTTATGTGTGTGCGTCTGTGCGAATCCGTTGGTCGGATTTGGTGGCGAGTGTAGAAGTCAGTTCGTCTTCTGAAAATGTGAAAGGTGGTTGGTCGGTTTGAGGAGGGCGTTTTGGGTGGGTGATGGAGGAGCTCGGTTTCGGTTTCCTTTTCTTACTTTCTTTTTTTCAAGAATTGAAGGGAACCTTTTAGAAAAATTAATTGCGTTACAATTAGAAGTATGCGTCAAGAGAGGAAATTAAAAAGTTTGAAAAGATCGATCGATGGAAGAAGTTAGGGAGAAGACCTGTCAAGTTGATTGAATGTTCCATTAGGAGATGCATTTCAAAGATTCTGAATGAACCGAAACGAGGTGCCTAAAGAGTTTCATATCGATATTCTTAATACACAGTATAACCAAAAGTATCCGGAAACCTTTTTCATGTACCCTATTTCAAAATGATGCATTTTGCCATCGCTCCAGGAAGGTGACTTTCCACATCTTTCGGTACCTTTAGACATTAAAATTGCATTTCAACACAAGTTATGGGTCCCACACCTTAAATCCACAAGCGGAATCCTTTACTATGGACAAGAGGTACCCTTGATCGTACTTCACCTTTGTTCGTTTCCAGATCTACATATGACCGCTAAATTACTGGGATGGAAAGCGGCGTTTCATCACTGCACATAACCTTTGCCCAATATCTCTCGCTATCCTCTATCCAATGAAAGTTGCACTGGGCTTGTTCAATAGAATTTCCAATTTTATTTGTTAGATATTAATTTTACTTTGCAACATTGTTAAACAATTGAAATCGGAAGTTTAACTGGACTCGCCCAGTCTAACTTTCGTTCAATGGCGACGAGATTATTTCACCTTTGAGACTAAAGGCTTCCTCTTTCCGGCCCTTCCGAAAAAGCCCATGTTGTGAACGGGTCGTAGGCCATGAGCTACGGTGAATGAGCAAGCGTCTGGGTCCACTACAAAAGCAGCAGTTACGTCCTTAGTGTGTTTGAGATTCTTCAGCACCAACCGCAAAAGAGCAAGTTGACTCTATCAACACCTCCTAAAGAGAAAGCCTCTGCACGGAAACGTCATACATTGTTACGTCATCATAGTAGTGCATTGTTAATCATATTTCTACCAATAATAAGCTCTGAATTTGCATTACTATGATGATGTAACAATGTATGACGGTTTCCGTGCAGAGGCTTTCTCTTTAGGAGGTGTTGACTCTATACGCTGTTCAACGAAAGAAAAACTGGGCGTGTCTAATTAAATTCCCAATTTCCATTGTTAGACATTGTTGCTAAATAAAATTAACAATGTTTAACAATTGAAATTGGAAATTTAGCTGGACAGTCCCAGTTTTTCTTTCGTTGGACAGAGTATAGGTCGCCCTGTCGTTATTACACCTTTCTGTTCACACTTTCGGCCTCAAGTAGGTCGAGGGTGTCGGCCAAAACACTATCGTTTCACTTATATGGTAACCTATGATAGCTTCTCACTGAAAGCAGGATAACTGGATGATGGAGTCAATGTCGTATTAGCTGCTCTTACACATCAAAAGCGAAGTATGTATCATAGAGGTTGAAACTAGAATAAAATAGGGGTGTCCGAGTGGTTTTGGAAGTGTAAAAAATGAAATATAGAAACAAAGAAAAAACACCGAAGTAGTGTACTTGTTTGGGTTCGGCGATATTAATGGTATGTGAGCATAGGTAATCTTAGAAGGTGGTTGTTGCTTGCAATTTTTTTCTGTTTTGGCAAAAAAGACTCCAAAAATTGAAATAATTACTTAGGAACTTTTATTTATACGGATATGCTAATGACCCTTTGTAAAGAGTACACTCAAGCGTTGATACATTTTTATAAAATTTTTAATGATTTCTTTGAAACTATTTTTCGCGAGAGCCTTAAAAAAAAAAAAAAGAATGACGGCAACTCTTCAACTCTGTTTGTATTTACTAATTGTTCAGCTATAAAGACGTGTACCTTTAAGCGGATGCCCTTCACAACAACCCAATCCATTTATTATCCTCTTCATTATCCAAGATTGGAATCAAACGAAATCTCGTTATTAATGATTAGGAGAGATTGACGGCACATCGGAAATTTCGGATTATTTTTGTTTTCAAAGAACCTCGTGTGCTGGCATCTGTTTGCTCAGCTGCTTCGTTGTTCTCCTTTTTTGTTCTTTCCTTCTTTCTGGGATATGTTGTGGGCGGAGTTTTTGTTTTCTTTTGTGCCCATCGAATTTTTTTTTCAGGGCGATTTTGCGGGGATTCCTCGGCCACCCGTTTATCGATCCGAAACAATTTCGCCAATGCTTCTGCTGCAGGATTCCCGTTTGGTTTTGAAGAGAATCCTTTTATATTTATAATAAAATATACGAATGACTAGATAGTTGACTCTGATTGATTAATTAATAGTATACCATGTATTTATCACTTTTACTGTTGATCTGTAGCAAATAAACATTTATTATACGAGGGCGTTTTGAAAAGCAATGCCTCCATGGCTGTAACTTTTTTATTTGTTAACCGATTTTCAAAATTCTTTTTATTATTATTATTATTATTATTATTATTATTAATACGCTTATATTAGCTTCACTTGTAACTAACTTTGTAAACAAATCTTGGAAGTCGAATTTAACCTACTTCCCGAAAAGGTAGAGAGTTGAAATTTGATACACATGTGCAGGACCGATGACAATGCATGTTTAAAATACATTCTTTCAAATCGGTTCACTGGTTCGTGTTTTAATGGTACTAATTCATTACTACGAATTGTCCAATTGCCACAACAAACAATTCATTATGACGATGGTTAAATGTATCCGTCGTTTATTGTTGTTAAATTAGTTGTTGACGCCGGCCTGAAGAGATGTTATAATAAAACATAAAATAAAGCGTAGCCTATTTTAAAAAAAAACCTTTCTTTCCCTCTTATTGTATCTTATACTCACATTTGTCCTCTATGTAATGCACTATTCACTTTTCGACATAGTCCCGATCCCTTTCCACGCATTGCGCCAACGCGTGACTAGTTGGGTGAACCCGTCGGAGAGGAATTCCGGAGTTGTTGTCGACACCAGGATTGAATGGCAGCTTTGGACCCTCTTCTGGAGTATGATAACGTCCGCCCGCACACGAGTCACCACACACCAGAGGCGTTGCAGCGCTTACAGTTCAAAGATGAATGACTGAAGTTCAAAGATGAAAGACTTTGCACCTTGCCACTTTCACCGCTTCCCAAAGAAGAAAGAGCCCCTTAAGGGACATGAGCTGGTTCTGACGGCGAGGTAAACGCCGCCATTCAATCCTGGTGTCGACAACAACTCCGGAATTCCTCTTCGACGGGTTCACCCAACTATTCACGCGTTGGCGCAATGCGTGGAAAGGGATGGGGACTATGTCGAAAAGTGAATAGTGCATTACATAGAGGACAAATGTGAGTATAAGATACAAAAAGAATTTTGAAAATCGGTTAACAAATAAAAAAGTTACAGCCATGGAGGCATTAATTTTCAAAACGCCCTCGTAGAAAGGATGATTCAAGAATGACAAATTTTTATATGAAAATGTCGAGTAATATCGTAAAAAAACTTGGATAAAGTACCGTATTCCTTCGTGAATATCCGGCAGTCATCTATTGTTCGTATCACAGCCCACTAGATAAAGGCCTGAGTGCTGTTTTCAAAATGGCGGCGCTCGCAGGCAGACTGTCTGTGTGAAATAAGCTGAAATAAAAGAATTATTTCATAAATTTGCTTTAATTTTCTTACAAAATCTAACCAAAATAATTAATATATTACAGGAACTAATTTTTGTAGATTTCTAAAACCATCATATATGGTTTCGAAGTTTTTTATAGAAAAGATGCTTTTTCTCTTCCTCCATAGATGGCTCTACTTTGAAAAAAATGAAACTATATTTATTTGCACGTATGTTGCCATTGTTTTGATTGAAACATAAAGCCATTTAAATAACAAGTTCAAAAACTTAGATTTCGTTAGAAGATTAAAGCAAATTTGTGAAATAATTTTTTATTTCAGCTTATTTCACACAGACAATCCGACTGCGAGCGCCGCCATTTTGAAAACAGCGCTCAGGCCTTTATCTAGTGGGCTGTGGTTCGTATTGAAGCATATGCAGTAGTTGAAGCGCAAATGACGTCAGATCGTGTGCTTATATTTCTTTCAAGATCGACTGTTTATGTCAATCTTGTGGAAAGAAGTACGTGTTTCCTCAAAACTGCGTCAGCTGACGCGAAGTAAGCACTAAAGACAGCTGACATTTTTCTTGCTAGATCAAGCAGCAATCTCTCGGTTGCTCCACTCCGTGCCGTGCAGAGAAGTGTGTTTGCGTTGTTCTTACTTGTTAGTTTTAATATTATTTTAATCGTTTTCTTTTTAAAGATGCAAACAATTTTAACACAATCAAATACCGGGACACTTAGCGTCCAGAATAATTCTTTTCGGGACACCGGGGCAACTTGTGAAAAACTGGGACTGTCCCGGGAAACCGGGACGTCTGGGATCCCTATCTATAATCAAAGGCTGTTTATGATGGTGAAACATGCCCCCATGCAAAGTGACTTAAAAAAAACTGTAATGTATTCGAGCTTAAAAAAAGCACTTTTGGTGCGGTTCATAGCCGCCACCCTCTTTCCTGTTTGGCCAAGAATGCGTTTTTATCAATTTAATTGATTTCAACTGTTTACGCTTATTAATACTTGTTTTAAAAATATGCTAATATAAAAAGTTTATATGTTCTAAAATTTTTTCTTTTGCATTTTAATACTGAAGTCAAATTTTTACAAATTACTGAAAAATTCAATTTTTTTTTTTACCAAATTCTAATAAAATTGGAACCCTGAGAAGATTCTCAAATCTTAGATTATGTTAGAATTTTTTCATAATTTTTGAAGAAGTAGCCATATAGGAAAAAATATTAAAAACTATCCTAGCGCGCCGCGAAAAATTAATCTGGCATCTAGGTATACGGCTAGCTAACGGTAAGTCGATAAGGCGGCCCTACATTATAGACTTTGCGGCAGTGCATTTCCCAATCGGTTAAGCAATCTCGTTAGAGTTATAATCACGGTCTATAGATATTCATGGTCATCGAGCTTCATTGTTAAAATGAAGCTAAAGTTTCTAGCTCTCGGTAGGGCGGGAACTCTATTGAAAAGTGGCGCTGCATGTACGATCTGTCCAACTGCGCCTACACAACACCGCCTAAAGAGAAGCCTCTGCACGGAAACGTCATACATTGTTACATCATCTTAGTAGTGCATTGTTATTCGTATTTCTACCAATAATAAGTCCTGAATTTGCACTACTATGATGATGTAACAATGTGTGACGGTTTCCGTGCAGAGGCTTTCTCTTTAGTAGGTGTTGGCCTACAGCGCCACCCTATCGGCAGACAGAAACTTTACTTTCGTATTCAGTTTCAATGAAAATCGCTATCGCAGGTTGCGGTCGGCTATAGTCTCTTTAGTAGGTGTTGCTATAGTGCGATCTATGCGGCACCTGGCGCGATCTGTTTTCCTTAGCTTCTCGAAGCAATGGAAAATGGCCGAAGCTCGATGACCATGAATATCTATAGACCGTGGTTATAATAGAGCTTTTACACCACGTGACCATATAATGCATTGTGGGTTTGGATCATTGTTAGCAGGTCAGCCATGTTGGATAACAAAAACGCTTTCGCACGCTATTTGCTATGGCAAGGTCAGCGTATTATACGAATCTTCCAAACAACAATACTCAACAACAATACTTAACCGATTTCTTGAGTGAATGCGATGATTGGGAAAAGCGAAACTAGAGAGTAACGACTTTTTTGTGATCTGTATGGCGGCATTGACGTCATGATGACGCGTAGTGAAAAAGCCCTATAAGGTAAGGTTTTGTTTCAAACAAGCCAGTTGCGATATGTAAACCTTACATTATAAATTCTAGGTCAAATGATGAGGCTGGAGGTAAAAATATCTTCAGAAATGAAGTTATATTATTCGTCCGCGGCTTTTAATTGCTCTGCATTTGTTAATCTAAATCAAAAATCTAGTTACATGTATTTAGAGAAATAAATTAGAACAGTGTAATTTAGAACAAATCAGTTGAAAGTAACCATGTGCGAGTCCTATCTTCGACATACACGTCCCAACATTCTTTTCCGACAGTGCTTTTCGCGCTCGTGAGAAATAATCGGGTCGGGTTCGCGACGGAAAGTCTCTTTGCCTTTGATACCTGTCGTCACAGAATTGGTCGTAGTATGAACTAGGCTTTATCGTGAATTACCCGCTTATCTTAGCGGAGAGCTAGAGTAAAACTATTTAATTTGATGCTGCGCGCTAGGGATAATTTTTTAGTTTTTTCAATATGACACATCACACCAGGAAAAAATTTCACACAATGAAAAAACTCTCACATAATCCAGGATCAGGTGGTTTGATTTGAAGATTTCTTCAAGCATCCAACTACAGCTGAAACAAGTCCAGGTTACAATGTAACCGTCATTGTTTCCATCTTAGATTTTCACAATCAATATTTTTTCGTTTGTTGGAAACAATGAAGATTAGATTGTTGGCCGGATTAGATCAGGTGGCTTTTCCGCGCCGAGGCAACACCACCTAGACAGAAGGCCTGCGCATAGAAATGTCATACATTGTTACATCATCATCAAACGGCCAAATTTAGGGTTTGTTATTGGTAGAATTACGATTAACAGTAGCTGCTTTTGTGTGATGTAATAATGTATGACGTTTCTGTGCGCAGGCCTTCTGTATAGGTGGTGTTGGCCGAGGCCTGTCTTTCTCGTTGGCTACGGCAACACTTCCTAAAAAGAAAGCCTGTGCACTGAAAATTTATACATTGTTACATCATCATAAAAAGGCATTGTTAATCATATTTCTACCAATAATAAGCCCTAAACTATGACTTCTTATGATCATGTAACAATGCATGAATTTTCAGTGCATAGGCTTTCTTTCTATAGTCCATCCAGCCTTAGTTTGCGCGAAATGTGATGGACATGTTAATTGTTATGTATTGTTTAATTTTTGTTGTAACAATATCCATCAATTGAAACGGCCATCATATTTCGCGCAAACTAAGGCTGGAGATGTCGGCTATAGGAGGTGTCGGCTACGGCCGATAGCTGAGGCCAACGAGATAACAAGGCCTGGAAGCGAAAACGTGACCTGACCAACTGGTAGTTTCTAGAAGGCCGTGGTGTTTGTAACATTCCAACCTTCATTGTTTCCAACAAAAGGAAAAACAGTGATTATTAATATCCTATATGGAGACAATGAAGGTTGGACTGTTGCTAGCATCCAGCTGGTCAGGTAACTTTTTCGCTTCCAGGTATGTTATCTCGTTGGCCCAACACCACCTAGACAGAAGGCCTCATAATGGAAACGTCATACATTGTTACAGCATCATTAGTCGACAAAATTTAGGGCTTATTATTGGTCGAAATAGGATTAACAATGATCGACTAATGATGATGTAACAATGTATGACGTTTCCGTTATCAGGCCTTCTGTCTAGGTGGTGTTGGTTGGCCTCGGCCGATAGCGATATGACATATTTATGTGCATATAATAGACTAGATAATAAGCATAAAGTTGAAAAAAAAATTCAAAATTAGACCATTCGTTACGGAGATATATCAATAGGATGATATGAACTTAGGAATTCATTCGTTATTCAATATAGCGTTTAATTATAACAATATAAACCCTACTGCAGTGAGTTACAATTTATTAAGTAGCGGAAGAAGGAAGTTATTTATTAGTTTTACAATGTCTGTCTGTCCCCTTCATAATTTCTTCATTTTTTGAGGTAGAAGGTTGAAATTCGGAATGTAGCTCACTATGGGCATGTCTACCTTCACTATTTAGTTTGGTTTTGATTGACCCACTGGGGTTGGAATTACGGGGGTGGCGGTTATAGGGGACCAAGTGATCTGTGTGGTATTAGGTATGTAAAGAAGTAAAATTCGATATGCAGATTCCTCTAGGGAAAATCTACATTACTATGAAGTTCGGGCCAAATTGTCCCAGTAGGGTCGGAGTTGTGGGGGTGGCAGTCACTTTAGAACTATAGCAACATATGACATGTTGAGAAAGTGATGAGAAAGTAAAGAAGATGATGAGAAAGTAAAGAAGATAGGGTTCTTTTATATTTTCTATATACTATGTTTTAGAAAATCAATTTTTTGATAAAAAAAATGGGGGTTGGTTAAAAAGTGCAGATGAAGGGGTAAATGTAGATGAACTCAGGGCTTCCGCTACTTTCCTATACCTTTCTCGGGAGGATTAATTTCTTGTTAACTCAACAAATGAAAGCCATGTCGCAATAGTGGTTTGAAACAGGCTATATCTCATTGCCAAAGACTTCATGTGATTTTGCTACTTAACCGGAACCCTAGAATTTATTAATAAGCACGTGTTTTTATGGTTTCACGCTTTATTCTCATGCATCCACTTATATAACCTCAGAATATTATACACTGTTAACAAAACTGGGCTTATTCAGACCCATCTACTTACATAGCTCACTCAAACGTGCTTATAGTAAGTCTAATTCGCTCACCTATACATGCAGCTAACGAACACATTTGTTTTTCATATTTCATATTTAAATTCCGCGTCAACTTTTTAAGTTTTTTGGTAATGATAACTTGCGCATTCTCAACTGGTTTAAAAAATTTGAATTTGGTATCAGAAAGATGAAAAAGATTAATTTTAAAGCATGTAAACATCTTTATATTATATTGGAGATGTTTTCTAAAACAAGATTTTATAAGCACGAAACGGGTCAAAAAAATTAAAATGTCAGAAATCCGTTTTCGGCTGTATAGGAAATGGAAAAGGTAGGGGGCTATGAACCGTGCCAAAATTTCTTTTGCAGAGTTAAAAACATTAGAACAAATATCTTTAAATTACTTTGCGCGGGGACTCTTTATACCATCCTACCTAGCTAGACTCTTTCTTGTGAAACTTTAGATTTTCTAAAAGTATGGGGGATGATCTACGCCGCGGCACGTGCTTACGAATGGCAGTCTAATTACATATCACAATACGAGACACATGTGTTACATTTTCACATTCTATCTGCAAAGTACACATAAAGGCCAGTCCATTATGTCCACCTAGAGAAATAAGCGCTTCTGTAAAACGGTGACACGTGTCTGTTATACATTGAAAGGCCAAATTATTATGACCATCTGACAGTTTTAAGCAAATCTGTCCATCACGCTATTGTCGTTAGAGGGCGAGACTAATAGAAAAAAAGAAAATCTTAATGCTTAGGTAGTTACCATATAAGTGACTTGTTTGTGAAGATCAAATGCGTAAATGAAGCGATTTCACAGACTTTGAACGTGACATGATTGTAGGAGCTCGGGAGTCATGGAGCGAGTATCAGCGAAACCGCCGTATTCGTGAAATGTTCAAGGGTTTAAAGACTGGACTATCAGAAAAAAAGGGTCTGAACGTGCAACTTGTGGTCGTCAACGATTTTGTTAAAGCATGGACCCCAAATGCATTAGTAAACCCTTCAAGCTAGTGAAGGCAGCGTTTATGGTTTGGCCATAATGCTTATATTGTACGGGATTGGTTTCAGGAACATGAAGGAATTTTTTCTTTGTTTAGATGGCCCCCACAATCTCCAGATCTCTAATCCCATTGAGCATTTGTTAGATGATGATGAAAAAGCCATCAGACAGCTGAATCAACAACCATCAAAGCTCATACAACTGGAAAGTGCTTAATCAAGCATGGTCTCGTGGAGTTCATGCCAAGAAGCATCAACGCATTACTAAAGATGGCCGGTCCGAAGAAATACTGAGAAGGTGGTCATAATAAATCGATCACACAGCGTAATATACCATCCCGAAACAGTAGGGAACATCATGAAGGGTGACCGGATACGTTTGGAGAGCAGTGTGTATTAAAATTTAATTTCTTTTTTTCAAAATATTTTTGCTATCAAATGTAATCTTCTTCTGGCAGTTTTCATTTTGTTTTCGTATTTCCTTTTTGTTACCCCCTCTTTATTACTTTTTCTTCCACCCCCGCACCTGTTTAAAATTTCATCTCAGCTTCTAATCGTTAACGGTCTTGGAATTCCCTTGTCCTGTCGTCCTTCTTTTATTATCTCTCCTCCTTCGTGTCAGGGAGCAGCCAACCAAGTCACACACCTGCAGACGCATACGCTGTCTTCATTGTTATGCACGTGAGAGATAGCAAAGGGGGTACTGAGGTGTCTCGGCGGTGGGATCTCGCGCCAACTTTCTCGGATCCCCCCACAGGAATCGAGTCGAGGGAATGAAACGACCTGATTGCGCCGGAGACGTTTGGGAGGAAAGGCGGCGTTGACGTCACTTCCGCTCGTCCTTGAAGTTTTCGAGGGAACTCGCGGAACCAACACTTCTTCCATAAATCCGATATTCTCTTTTCACACGTTTGAAATTTTAATAGGGCTTAGGTTGAAGGGGAAGGCTTTACAGGTTTAAAAACTCATTTCTTTCTCGCGCACATGCGCAGTTTTTCCGCTGCTGCTTTGCTGCAGTTTTCTTCAGAAGAGTGGAGAGGGACGACGATTAAGAAGTTCAAGGATTTCCTGGTTTAACGTTCAAATATGAACATGTAAAAACGGCATTACTAAATTTGCATCGCTAAGAAATCCCAAGCTGTTGAAAAGACTTCAAAGGCAACACATAGCCATGTGTTGTATGTCGATGGTATATACAAGTTAAATAATACCTTAATAGGCAAGGAATCTTTGATTTACTTATTTACTGAATGAAACCGCAAACAACGCCCCCCCCCCCCCCACACACACACACAACACACCCGGATGCACTGGCTAATGAATTAGAAACATCTATTCGTTGTTATACAATATGCTCCTTTGTCCCATATTGGAGCATGTATGTGTACGAGTTGGCATAGAATCAAGATAAATGTCGAAGCACTTGTAATGGAAGACTAGGCGTCCACCATACATTCCCTCAATTCTCTTAGCAGATTTGTTGGAATAGGATCTCTCTGTCGGATATATCGTTCCAACATATCAAAACATACTCTCTGTTGAGATCTGGACAGAAGTCATTCTTCGTGCTGTCAAACCACAGGTGAACAAACTGTGCACGATGAACAGTAGCATTGTCGTCCACGAAGAAGCCGTCATATGCAGGATAAAAATACAGCATTTGCAGGACGGACTTGGCCGGCAACAATGTTCAGGTAGTCCGTGGAACGCAGCCGAACTTCTATGACTATGAAAGTACCAGTGCCTTATCAGCAGAGGAAAACTTC
Organism: Rhysida immarginata; assembly: GCA_023313115.1. Taxonomy (NCBI): domain Eukaryota; kingdom Metazoa; phylum Arthropoda; class Chilopoda; order Scolopendromorpha; family Scolopendridae; genus Rhysida; species Rhysida immarginata. Next base: position 1,325,917 of record JAHWFO010072570.1, read on the forward strand.
ATATCATGACATTACCGCTAGAACCTTGAATTTCTTCAATGAGGCATGTTGGATCCATTGATTCATGGGGTTCCGGCAAACCCTCTGCCTAACGTGTATCGTGATTTGTCAAACCTTCTTCCATTTTTCACGTTCTAGTCTTCGACGTTCCGGACATCATTATGGACGAACTTTCTTGTTCTTTACAAAAATCTGGGGTTTTTGTATAGAAATGCGATCGCCGATTTGGACCCACTTCAATTCCTGGCGCACGGTTTTGCCAGATATAGATCGGAAACAGCTTTGGTTAAAATCAATTGTCCAGTTTTGCACAATTATCCTGTTTTAAACGACGATGGATTGTCTTTGAGGCACCCTTTTTAGACGGTTTTCCTTTTGCATTTCCTAGAATTATCTTTTTTGTTGTTTTCCGTTCTCTTTGAAAGGAGAAGATAAAAACGATCATTCACTGACTTTATAAAACCATGCATAAAATGAACTGGAACTTTGAGTAAAGTACGCAGTTACAAACATTAGTGGTGATGTCACCGAGCCCGTGTTATATACACAGGGGGACGAAAAGGGAACAAGGGAAGGTTGCAAAATGGGAATTGATGGATTTGCTCTTCGATTAAATGTTTGCATTTGCCGTTAATGGATGGGATCGACGAACAGAGGGGATAAGTGAGGGAAACCAATCAGATGGTCCGGATGGGATTTCAACCCACGACTCTTAAAGTGTTTGGATTTCTCTTCTGGACAGGTTTCATGGACGAGATTATTGGGTTTGCGCAGATCGTTAGTATTGTTGATTTAATGGATTCGAAGTTTTGTTTTACTTTGGAAATGATTTTGTGCGCCTCCGCTTTGTACACCGATGCTCTAAAGGTTAAGCCACAGATGAAGAGACAAGTACGAAACTTTATCTCTTTCATCTGTGGTTAAGCAGAACGATTATAATTTCGAACGTTCAGCAAGTACGAAACTTGGTAATAATACATATAAGGATCGTTTAGTTTAAGCATATAGTGTGGTTAAAACCGGATTATTTGGCGCGATGGAGGGTAAATGGCAGGAGATGGTAAGTGGGAAAGTGCAATACCAAACCTCACCCCGGCGTTTGCAACAGCGAACATCCCTCAACGTTTCTACTAGCCCACTATCTATATAGTTTGGACATCTCCCACTGTGACTTCTAATCTTCACACCGTCTGCTTTAAAGGCTTTAAACAGATGGCAATCAATAGGTTTGTGCTGAGGTGGAGGAATAGGTTCGGTTCCAGTCCACCAGCATCTTTGTGGAATGTACAGCAATACAGACACTTGGGACCACTGCGTCAACAACATGGGTGACCTGGAGTAGGCACAACCGTTACTGCCAAATTACTCGTATACTGTGTGCGCACTGCAGTCTGTTTAATTAACAGTACTTCTGTGAAAGGTGTGGAACTTTGTGCATACGTCAAAGAGATACCGCCCCAAACCATAATTCCATCAACATATCCCCATTTTTCTGATTTCATTGGGAGCGTAACGAGTTCCTCTTTCTCCTGATATCAGGGTTTTCCAGGAAACAATTTACAAATGTATCTGGACTCATCAGTGAAAAATATATTGGTTCACGATCCCTTTTCGATGTTGATGATTTCAATTTAAACCGGCCCTTCTACAGTATTCGCACGGTGGGCGGAATAGAAACTGCTGACCTTCGAACAGTCTGACAGGCATCGTCAGTTAACCGTAGTTCCCATATGCGTAAAAACAACGGCAGAAACCACAAAGCAGAAAAATTTTATGACGTCAGTTCCTGCTTTTTTTCTTTTCTGCCAACACCCACGGAAACGTCATCATAAAAAGTCATAATTGGTAGAAATACGATTAACGATGACTCTTTATGATAATGTAACAATGTATAACGTTCCCGTGCGCAAGCCTTCTCTCTAGGAGGTATTGCTTCTGCCCGGCTGAACATTTCTGCCTTTTGCAGTTGAGTTGAATTCAACTTTGTGGCAGAAAGCAGGGCAGAAACTGGTTGCTCAGCCAATAGAAATGCTCAGCCAATCTCTGCAGTGACGTCCTCTCTCTCACACAAAATAAAAATGTCAGACGCTCAGCTCACGAAGATGAAGATACCCAGGAAGAAAATTGATGTGGAAGTGCTAGTAGAAGTTTTCACAAGGTTTAAAGATACCTACAATTAAATTGAATAAACAGCATTTGAATACAAAAATTCGATACGATAATTAATGAGGAATGAATGAACTGTTGTAGTGTGTGCAATCGTTGTCGACGCGTCGGCTTCGGTGCAGTGCACTAGTATGGTGCAAGAATGACAAATTACAACAATGGATGGCGCTTGGGTAGCAGACTTCTGCTGTCTCATCCTTGTGAGTTTCTGCCATGTGGGAACAAACAGCAGGAAAAAGTTCGCCCTGGTTTCTGCTCTCTTGTTTTATGCTTGTGGGAACCACGCTTAACTCTTGACAGGCTGACATCTATACGGTCCTGTAAGTCGGAAACTCGCCCAATAAAAACTTCTGTCGTCCTATTGACTTTCACCCTTGATCCGCAATTTTTACCAATTAGGCTTAACTTTTCATTAGTAACATTATACATGCGCGCTAACTTTATTTGCAGTGGTTTAGTTCATCATAAGATGAGATGCATTGAAATGTACACTAGGCCTGATAGACAGGCTGGTGAGAATCCTTTTAGTTTTAGAGACTGGCAGTGGAGTCTGGAGGGAGACAAGCACTTGAGTCTCTTGGAGACAGGCACTTCAGTTGAGTTCTTATGGTATAACAGGGCCAGCCAGGACGTTATCTTGGGGGGGGGGGATCAATTTTCAAAACTTCCGCTGAGTCGGACTTTTTCCCATATTGGGGAGGCGGACCTTTTCCCTTAATGGGTTGGTCGTCGATCCCCCCCCGACCCCCCCCCCCCCTGACCACGGCCCTGGTATAAGCAGGTAAAATGCCCGACAAAAGTGCTATTAACAGGGCCGGCTCTACCATAGGTGCAAGTGCACCACTAAAAGGGCGGCAAACTTTTAGGGGCGGTATTTCAATTTCTTTTTTAAGCTTTGGGGGGCATCATAGGGCGGCAAAATTGCTAGATCCGGCCCTGGCTATTAATGGTTTTTCAGATGAATTATAGACTACGATACAATTGGAAGTATATGAATTATTTGGCAGTAACGATCGTGGACATGGAGTCTGAGGGGTAACTGAATCTCGGAGCACGAGGAAGGTAGTGGAGTCTCGTGGCAGGTCTAGCGGGAAACTCGACAGTAGAGTCTAGAGGAAAGCTGGTTTGGACTCTCAGGGCGCTGACGATGATTCTGGGGGAAGCTGGGTGTAGATGGGAAGCTGGCAGGAGGGGAAGGAAGGCAGTAAAGTCTCGTAGCAGGAGAACTGTGTCTTCTGTCCTTTTTTATTGGCTGTACGATTTCGTCCTAAATAAAACTAATAAATAAAATATTTGGATCCAGATCCAAACAAGTGTCTTATGGCTCCTCTTCAATGAGTTCAGTTTGTTAAGCAGTTTAGAAGGACTATTTATTAGATACCGCCATCAACTGTCCAGATTGAGAAAATTACGCAAGTCACGTGGTTTCTCTCGGTTACGGTTGTTGTTATGGTCAGCCAAGCTCGCTCGTTGCCATTTCCCAAGCGGCTCGATCACGTGAGGCTCAGGCAAAAGCCTATGTATGTCGTTGATCTGCTTGTTTGCGACGGAGCTGCGCAATTGGCTGCGGGGTTGTTTAGGAGAGACAAAGTGGCATTGAAATGGAGATGGAAAGAATTCGTCGGCTTAATTGGTCCCTGCCATCTTCAAGGATATCAGTTCATTAGCGATTCACGCGCGACACAGGATTGAAGAGAGAGAGAGAGAAAGAGACTCGAATCCAGGTTAATTTAGATTTGGAGAGAGTGAGAGGCCTGGAAAAACAACACGGGCACGGATCATGTTAAAAATAGAAGGTCGCATTGATTTCTTCCTTTTCTTTTCCTGGGTCGATTAAAAACATTTAGACGAGACAAGAGGCGGGAACAACTACTCGAGATCCTGGTTGATGGATTCAGAAGAGTGGAGGAGGAAGGAAGCAGCTGTCTGAGAAGACCGGTGGACGTTAATTTGGGGGCAACGTTTCATTACGTGACGACGAGATCGATGGTTTCGATAGGGGTCTGATTTATTGGGGTTGTTTTCTAACGCTGTGTTTGCCGACAGTATAGCAGGGGTCCGTTTTACGTTTTCAAGAAAATGTACTAAACGAGACGATTGGATTCATCGTTGGCTTAATTTCTTTCCATGTGAGACGTTAATTACGCACGGGCTGGTTAATGGAATGCGAGCGTGTTATCAGATCATTTAGAAAAGTTCTTGCGTATTTTCAGTAACATATTTGAACTCTTTGCATAACATTCAGTTTAGTCAACAAAATTACCTTCCCTCGCAATCAATAACATGCCCCCCCCCCGCAATCCGGTGAAAGGCGGGGATGGGGGCGAGGGGTTCGGACCAGCAGTAGCTCTTTGTGATGGTAAGAACAAGGAAGAA
>JAHWFO010072570.1:1330858-1348064 GCA_023313115.1 Rhysida immarginata
AGTCAACAAAATTACCTTCCCTCGCAATCAATAACATGCCCCCCCCCACCCCCCCGATGATAACCTTTGATAGGAGCGAGTGGTTCGGACCAGCAGTAGCTCTTTGTGATGGTAAGAACAAGGAAGAACGAGTGGTAAGGGGTTACACTTAATTCGCTGCTGACAGAGCATGGGGGAGCCGTTTATCTAATTTTTGACTTTGTCCAGTATGCTAAGAATGTTATGCACAGTTTCCTCTGTCACAGAGAGTCGTCCGGCTAATTCATGATAGGTCTGGCGTGGATTAGCTTTCATGAGGGTCCTCAATATATCTTCATCAACAGCAGGCAATCGTCTAGAGCGGCAATTATTTTCGGGGGATTTTTCTCCATCCCGGAATTTTGTAACCAAAACGTAGAAAAGGAATTTTTCTTGTTGACAAGGCATCCTCTCCATACGCTTGAAGTACATTTCGCCAATGCCACTAGTGTAACATAACCAAAGTTGAATTGAAAAAGCAATGCTGCTGGATTTTGACTTTTACAGTCACAATTGTAGAGTCTTATTGACCGCTCGTTACTATAATAAAATAATTTATTTAATATCACTCTTCTCAAAGTAATATATGTGAAGATAATTTCTGTTAAGGGGTTCGGATGGTGTTATTTATTGTCAAAGACAGATTCCGCAACAGCCAGTTTCAAAGGCAAGCAGACTTTCCGTCCTGAACATTCTCATAAGCAAAGAGAACTCTGTTGCTAAATGAATGCTGGTGTCTGTGTCGAATATTGGATTCGGATTTTTTCAGCCCATTTGCCCTAATTTACAGTCTTAATCTAATTCTATCACACGTGGAACTATGTGAAATATTAAACAACATTTATGAGGACTTCGTTTTCGAAACGCCTGAACTTATCACCGCTAATAAACAAATAGGAAATCGTGAAGGGAAATATTCCTGAAAGATGTTAGTGATCTTCCGATGACTTGATTATGCAAATTAGGACATTTTTATAAAACATATCTCATAAACGTAATAGAAAGGGGTCAATTTCCAAGACAAAAAACAACGCATCCTTTTCGGATGAATATAGTTTATTCATAAATGAAACGGAAACTTTTCTACATGTTTGAATGTCTGTGTTGATAAAGGTAAGCTGCAGCAGCAGCATTGTCATTAGTAGCAACATACCTTATGACCATAGCAGTCATTTCCATAATTGTGTACTCAGCCATCGTACAATGAATCGCACATGTGTGAATGTGGCTTTTATCCCAGTTGAACAGGAAGATAGCGCTGTTGTAGAAACCTTTAGAAATATGCATAACCGGATGGACGTATGTCTCCTTTCATATTTGAGAGATCTTTTCATCCGATTAAGATTTTTTTGTTCATAATTGAATGTGGAACAAGTTTGTCTTTGGAATTTGCTCCCCATCTATTACGAGATAAATTTTGTATGAGTCCTAATTTGCATAAAGAAGTCATCGGAAGGTCATCAGCAGATAACCCACCCACGATAGTTATCACGTAATTTGACTGATACAGACTTTTCGACCACCCTGTATGTACTGTAAGAACTAGACTCATCTCTGTGGAGATGTTTTTTTGTCTCGGTACTTGAAGAATTTTTTAATTACAGAAGAAGGGGGGAGGAGGAGGAGGACAGGAGAGAAAAAGTTGGATTCAGAGGAAGAGAAGGAATTATTAAGTTCATCGATTGAGGTCCCAGCTGAATGATGTAAGAAATGGTGGAGTAGGAAGTTGAAGATTCCTTTCCTTTTCTTTCCCACAGCAATATCTTGAGATGCCAGCTGCCTCTCTCTCCATCTCTGGAATCTCCTCCTGTCGTTTAATGAAGCTGAATATTGGGTCTGCCTCTATCTTTGCGTGTGTTTGTTGGTAAGAGGTGGGGGTGGGGGGATCTCATGGAACCCCCTATGCACCCCCGCACGCGCACATTTATACACCCCCCCCTTCGTTCTCTTAGCCTTTTAATTAACTCATTGTGATGTCCATTGACGCCAAAGGGGTCAAATGCCTCGCTTTTTCTTCTTCTTCTTTTTTCTGCTCATGAATCTTATGTCGAAGTTTAGGAACTGGAGGAAGCGAGAAAAAGAATGAGTAATAGCTGGAAAATAAGTTATGAGCTTAATTTTTTGTACAAACAACGACATATTAAATGGTTCTTGTATGCGAGGGGATAAGCTGTATGTCCGCCCTATGGGAATTGAAGATAGCGCGAGATACATATAAGCATAACTAAAAAAGTCTTAGAGCTAAATATTGGCCAAGAGCTAAATATCCGCCACGTGTATAAATTTATTTTAATCTGTTTTTATGCAAAGTGGTTTGAGTTCGCGTGATTTAAGTGTGTATTTATTTAAGAAAAAGCTTCATGAGCCTAATCACAGAACTTGATGAGCATTGGGAAAAAGAAGGATCTAACTCACTTCGAAAAGGGTCATCTCATTGTTGGTCGAGCTGGAGCTACAATTGAAACAAAGAAGCAACTTAATGGTTCTCAAACAAAAGATGCGATATAAAATTATTCAACCGTTTGATAAAATGATCTACAGCCGTTTTTTAAAGGAGTTAATTTTAGCTCAAAGACAATCATTCATGAGTGAGATCGCCGTCCTTTAAAATAGGACATCCAGTGTGCAGAAATTAACAAATGATTTTAACCCAGGCTATCCCCGACGCAAATCTGGCAGAACCATACGCCGGGAATTGAAATGGATCCAAATCGTAGTCAGAGAAACCTGACTCTCCTAATTAATCAATCAGAAACGTGAGTTAATATTTTATTAGATCGTCTTCGGTCCGAATTACAGTATGTACACTGGTTGGTATAGGATCACTAAGGTCCTTAAACGTTTGTAAGTCAAAGGAAGGTGTTCAGCAAGCTTTCCCTTAATTCTCCTAGCAGATTTGTTGGAAAAGGATCTTGCTACCGGCTATTCTCGATCCAACATGTCTCAAGCATTCTCTCTGGAATAACTCAAGAATGATTGATGAGGATTTTAATCTATTCCACACCTCATATGTTTAAATTATCAATGAAAATAGGAACCACAGCCTGGATTCGAACCAGGAACATTCAGCTCAATAATTCTCTAAGGGCTTTGAGATCTAACTTCAGGGGAAGCCAAGGTAAAGGACAGAAATCATCTCACTGAACCACTGCTGAACCAACCGTGCGCGATGAACAATAGCATTGTCTTCTTCGAAGAAGCCGTCACATGCAGGATAACAATAAAACATTACAGAATGGACTTCATCGCCAACAGTCTTCAGATAGTCCGTGGAACGCACCCAACGTGGAATAACAGGGGACCTGTTCCGTACTAGCAGAAGAAGCTCCATACTACGATACTATCATCACTGGAATCTTGAGAGGTCTCGGTAAGTCATGCTGGATCCATTGCTTCATGGATCTTCTCCCAAACTGCCGATTCAAAACGACGTGTATCGTGATTTGTCAATCACATAATCTTCTTCGTGTCCAGTCACGGCATTCCAGAAACCAATGGTGGACGAACTTTGGTGTTTTTAGCAAAAATCAAGGTTATGTGACCGATTTGGATCCTCTTCAATTCCCAGTGCATGGGTCTGCCAGATATAGGGCGGGAACGGCCTTCGTTAGAATCAGCGATTTCTCCGATAGATATCGTATCTTCTCCATACAAGTCTAGTTCATGATTAATTGTCTTTGAGTCACAGTTACTTCTTGTAGACAAGACTACGGATCATTTTCTCCAACGGATGGATATTATGGATGTCGTACCTTTCAGGAATCGAGTTACTTGCTTCATTGTTTTAATCTGGTATCATCAATGAGTCCTTTTTCGAAGTCAGTTAGATCAATTATTTTATTCCATCAAGATTAAACTTCTTAAAAAAAACATGCTTCAATCACATGATCTAAAACTATTTTGTTCCTTTCCACATGTTTATAATTCAGTGTAGTTAGCGAAAAGGTTGAATTTAAATTACAGAATCAAAAAGGTAGGGAATTATTGAAAAAAGGATAAGGAGAGAATTTTAATGTCGTGTAAAATGAATAAAAAATTATTTCTTCTAAATTTTAATTAACTCATTCTTGACAGGAATTGGTTATGAGAAACCTCGCTAAATTTTAAATTATTAAATTTAAAATCTTTAGGACGTTACTTCTTGCACATTAAAATGAATTCTGTAGGGACTCAGTCTGAAGTGGCGTCTTTAAGGACACATTTAATTAATTTTTAAAGTAACATTCAGATTATTGAACAGTGGAAAGACTTTGGGTTGTGCATTTTTTTCTCATTTAGAACGACATATTGTCTGGCTATTTTGCTTGCTAAGTGAGAACGATAATAGTGAACTTGAAGCTTACTTAACTGTGTCATTAGCTCATTTTAATGAAACGATTATTATTAAGGCTGTCAATTGATTATAAATAAGACTAAAGGCGATGTGCCCATCTTTTATGAAACAAATTTTTAAAGCAAAGGATCCCCTTTCGGTTTGTTCACGCTGAAATAATCAGGAAAAAAGAATGAAGGGCGAAGTTAAAAAACCATGTTGACATGAATCCAAGTTTTTTTATAATTGTACACTATAACAAAAATAAAACTTTGGCATTCTGTTGGGGAGATCAGGTTGAGAAAAAATATCATATCAACGTAGATTGAGCATCGATTTCTTTCTGTGGAGCCTTTAAGACCATCGTGTAGGAAACGCCCATTGCTTCTGACATTGATCTCGTAGCAAGACTCGCTAAACTCCAGGTATCTTTGAAAATGTTCGTCATTTCATGTGGGTGTCAAGCATGCATCACTGCGAATGTCGGAACTTTGAACACCTCTTGTGAAACCGTATTCTGTATCTTCCAGTTGTTGTACTGTTAAGTTTCGGCTAATAAAGCGCTTTACACTGTTTCTTGTTCGTGTTCTTGCTACACTGTTTTGCAATGAAATTGTCCCACCCACAGGAGTTATCCGAATGAGCCAAAAGTAGGTACACAGCAAGAGATACATCTGACCACACCTTTATTATGTTATGGAGCCAAGACGTGCACTCGTTTGTACAGGGTATCCCAACGGAAAGCGGCATCAGTAGGTTGTGGCACCATATCTAGCGACGATGCATTGTTCCAGCCGCGGTGTACGTGATCATACAGGTGGCGAATGTCATCTTGAGGTACGTCTGCCCAGGCCTGGTAAACCTCTTGTGTCAGTTCATGGAGATTGCGGGGTGATCGTAAACGACCTCCCACCATGTCCCACACGTGCTAAATTGGCGATAGGTCTGGGGACCTCGCGGACCATGGCAAGCAGTTGACATCATGCAGACATGCCATGCTCATGTTTGCCGAGTGCGGTCTGGCGTTATCCTGCTGAAAGACTGAGCCGGGTATGGTGTGCAGAAAGGGCAGTAACACGGGCTGCAGAATCTCTGTGACGAACCGTGCTGCTGTCAGGGTGCCTTGGATGGTGACTAAAGACGTTCCGGTATCGTAGCCGATAGCACCCCAGACCATGCACATCCCGGGTGTTGATTCACGATGGGGATACCGGATGCATTGTTCATTGGCACGTTCCAAAGTTCCGCGCCGCACCCGTCTGCATCTGTCGTCGGTGTCCAAACAAAAGCGGGATTCGTCGCTGAAGACCACCAGGCGCCATTCCATTCGCCAGCCCACTCGTTCACGACATCATTGCAGTCGTATCACGCAGTGCTCAGGTGTCAAAGGAAGACACAACAATGGACGCCTGGCAGACATTGTCGCGGCGTGTAACCGGCGTGCTGTTGTCACTATTGACACTGGAGCAATACTGTGAATAATGATGTTGTGGCGCAGTTGCCGCAGGGTGATGGTTCTGTCCGCTAGCGCTGTTCGCAGTGTCGGTACGAGCTGACGTGCTCCTCCGGGCTCCAGAGCCTGGTCTTCTAGCATGTGTGCCTTCCTCTCGCCATTGCCTCCAACATCGGCCTATCGTCCGTGCGTTCCGCGACACATGAACATCAATCCATCTGGTTGACCATCCAGCCTCGGAGAGGCCAATAATCCGACCTCGTTCAAAGTCCGTTAATTGCGTGAACGGTTGTCGTTGTCGTCGTCGCGGCATTGAGACCGTTGTGCGGATTACAGTACTGTACGTTCACGAGGCAGTTGCTTCCTCCCTACTGCATTGAACGTCTCGCACAGGTGTCATCTGATGAGCCTATACATGCACCTGGACACCCACTATCAACCCAAATGTCCGTGAGCATGCATCTACCTACTAGCCGGAGGTAGACGACCCCCCCCCCCACTAAATATGGATAAGGTCGGATAACTCCTTGTTGGTGGGGCAATTTCATTGCAAAGCAGTCTATGTCTTTATGTCTTACCTATCTTCTGCCTATCTCTCCTCAAATATTGTACGTGGAGTTTTGAAACATTCTGTATATGAAAAACTTTCCATTGTCATGACGGAATGCGTCTTTTATACTATTATATTGGTGAAGCGAACAATTTTATTGTCTTTTTCTTGGAGAAAATCCAAGTGCTCTAACTTGAATTGGGTTGTGATAGAAGCAGATCTTGTTTCTGGACGCCTTCGGATTTTAGGCTTATACATTGGCAAATTGTATTTTATAAAAAGCAAAACGTAGATCTTTTGCTCTAACACACTGTATAGATACAGAGTATGCATATATAGTAGATTGTTTTGAAACTTTCCGGTTCATTCTGTAGTTGATCCTCAATTTGTATGAAGAAAGTTGGAGCAAACTCAGGATTCGTTTTCTTTAATAGAATTTTGCTTATACATGAATGAAGTTGACTGTATGTTTCGTATATTGTTTCGAGGGATTGATCATGAATCTATATATTTTCTTTTATGCAATGTAATAAGAGTTTCAAATTTTAAATAGAGACTCCTTTGTTATTAAGAGTGATTCCTAACATAGACTCCTAAAACAGACTCTTAAAATTTTGCGGAAGAATAAGTAAAACGTTTTCGTCTTCTGTTGAAAGCGTCTATAACGCGCCACCGGGCGGATTGTTTAAATTTTCTTTATTTCAAATGTGTAACCAGTCAGGATAATGACCCTTATCATATCTTGACAGTACGAAAAAGACTTTCTTATTGGTTATGTTTAAATTTTGAAAATTTTCAAAAGCCTTAATTTAGAATTTCCTTATATATACAGCATCCGTATAATTCGCTTCGGGTTTTACGTGAATATTCGGAAGCTGAAGTCACATTCGGCCGCTGCCATTTCTTCCATCTTTTACGAGAAAATAACGAAAATAAGCCAATAAGTCTGAGACTGTATTTTGCGAACGAGCGCCGGACACCAGTCCGTTTCTTCATTCCCTGCTTCCTCAACCATTCCTGCACACACATTGCTTTCTGACAAAGAACATTTTTGATGCTGGCATATACAACATGGTGGGAATGGTCCAATCTCAAACGATTCCCACGATGTAGGCAGTGCAGAATTGTCTAAAATGTCGAGGTACTGTCCGCTTCCCACGAAAATGCCCCTGCGTTGTTGAAAGTGGTCACTGCACGCGCTGCAGTCGTGGATGCGTCCACAGCACTGATAGGGAACACAAATACGAAAATGCATGGAGTGTAGGCAGGGAAAGCAGCATCTGGAGCCTGCTGTTAACTTGCACATGGTTAAGGTTCCCCCCCTATCAGTGCTGTGGACGCATCCACGACTGCAGCGCGCGCAGTGACCACTTTCAACAACGCAGGGGCATTTTCGTGGGAAGCGGACAGTAAGTTGAACATTTTAAATGAAAAAGCCATAATATCATGACACGGCCTCTTCCGAACTTGACAGTGGGCACCAGGCAGTCAGGTATGAAGCGTTCTCTGGGTATCAAATAACATCAGCATTTTCTGACAATTTCATTCCTGTAAACAGATTTGAAGCAGCAGTTATGGTTCAAAAGTTATAACACATTTTGTTTCATTTTGTAGCAGGTAACTGAAGATGGCTTTGACCACGGAGGAGAGAATTGAGGTCATTTTGATGTCTGGAGAACGAAGTTTACGTGTCATAGCTGCAGATTTTAACAACCGGCATCCAGAAAGACCTCCAATTTTACACAATACTGTCAGGTGCTTAATTAAGAAATTCTGAGAAACTGGGACTGTGGTTGACAAGGCACGGAGTGGCCGTCCAATAAGTGCTACTGACTAGACAACCTCAACATTGGTTTTGGCGTTCTTCGTCAAGAGCCCACAACGCAGCACACGACGTTTGTCAGTAGAATGAGGAATCAGCCAGTCATCGATCGTACGAACCTTCATGCTCATCAATGACATCCATTCAAATTTCAGATACTCCAGCACCTAGCAGAGGATGATCCAGACAGACGTATGCAGTTTTGCACGTGGGCCCTAGAGCAACATCGACAAGATCCCTCTTTTGCACAAGGTATCTTGTTCTGTGATGAGGCAAACCTTTATGTCAGTGGTGAAGTCAACCGTCGCAACCACAGGTATTGGAGTGACCACAATCCACACTGGATGGAACCTTCCAAGGTAGTTGGTGACGTAAAGGTTATGGTGGTATGTGGAATATGGGGTACCCGTGTAATTAAACCCATTTTCATTGACCAGAATCTAAATGCTCAACGCTACCTGGAAATGCTGTAAGAAGTGGTGTTTCCCTCACTTCTGAATGAAGATAGCACAGCTTTCCCTCTTTCAACAGGATGGGGCTTCACCACTCTACGGTGCAGATGTTCGTCAGTGGTTAGATGTTCAATTCCCTAGTCATTAGATTGGCCGAAGTGGTGCTGTGGAATGACCCATCACCTGATCTCACACCACTTGACCCTGATCTGTTGGGTCATTTAAAGCAACTCGTATATGCAGAGAAAATCAAAAACAGACACCATCTCCAGCAACGCCTGCCAGCATTTCTGCGGAAATCCTTCTACGAGTGCATGACGATTGGATTCAGCGCCTTCAAATGTGCCTTGACCAAGAGGGACAACATGTTGAACACATTAAATGACTGTCCTTTATGGAGAACAGTCCAGCCTGTAATTCCAAACAAAATGTGTTGTAACTTTTGAACCATAACTGCTATTTCAAATCTGTTTACGGGAATGAAATTGTCAGAAAATGCTGATGTTATTTGATATATCACACGATCCCCTTTCCATTTTAAAAAATTGACTTAGATTCAAGATGGCCGATTTCAAGATGGCGGCCATGTTCGGTAGATATAGTAAAATATAGACCACCTCACCCACACCATACGGGAATATTCAGATTTCCCGATTCCTGCAAGGTTTTCGAAAAAACAGGGTGTACTGCGACTTTTGACTCACCCTGTAGATTCACAATAATGACATAGTATTATCTTACCACACCAATCCCTGACTTTTGACGGATTGTTGCAACTTTCTTTGTTGGCCATATAGAATGGATAGTATTAGACTAGAAACTCTACCCGTCGCATGACGGGTGTCAACCGTACAGAAATGAAAGCGGAGCATCAATAGTGTTCAAAACTTATATTCTGCAACAATATAGGCTACTGTTCATCTGCATATAAAATAAATTGGGCTAGTGCGAGTCGGTCTCGCGCATCGAGGATTCTGTACTACCATGTAATATACTTACCAAATATGCCAGGTTCTGGAGGGTGTGGCACTGTGTTCTCGATTTCGGCTTTTATATACATGTAATCTATAATAGCTTAACTGTCGAAATTTATAAAATAAGCGCTTTAAACAAAAAAGTTTTCAAATTTAAATTAACAGATCACCTGAAAAAAAGATTTTATGTTTGGCGTTGCGCAAGTCCAACTCACACTTGGCCAGTTTTTCATTATTTGTTGTAATACTTTAGAGTTTGAACTAAAATCATGCCAAGTTTAACGCTTGTATGTATAGAATAAAAAAAGCAACCAAAAAGAAAAAAACTGTTTACATTTTTTATTATTTGTTAGACAATCCGCCATAATAACATATACTCTGTGAAAATTTCAACTGGCTACCTATTCCCGTTTAAAAGATATTGTCCTTAATGGTCGACGCAAAGTTTGGATAGGAGAAATTCACGATCTGTGAACTGGGTTCCCGGCTCCCATTGGGCTTTCCATCTTGACAACTTGGTTGTTTTTAAGACACCTAGTGACAGCATGGCTGTGCAAGTGTCTGCGATAGCCCAGTTGGTAGAGGCATCGACCATGACAGTCGAGGTCCCTGGTTCGAATCCAGGTCGCAGAATTTTTCCATCCATTTTCTAATTAATATCATTTAATCTAGGCTTCTCAATTCCGATGAATGATGACTGTGTGTACTTGATGTGTGTTTTGTAAGTCTGTACCAATTGCTACAGCTGGACTTCCGTTTGCACCGATGTCACACATGAAACTTCTCGACGTTCTCATTTTCTTTAGTCTCTTAAGAGGCGGTTTTAATGATGTTGCTCTTTTAGATTTCAACTTGAGAATGATATTAATGCATAGATATCACGTTTGAATTCACTGAGATGACACACGCTGCAACATTATGAATCACAAACGGTTCCAGTAATGTATGCTTCAATTTATATTTCTTTAGACATCATAGAAACAGTATTTTGCAGGGATATCCGGAAACGTTTAATCACATAGTGCATTATGCAAATTTTCCTTTTGAGAAGGGAAACCGGGTTAAGTTGACACGAGGTACGTTGATACATTGTGGTTTACGTGACAAGGCGCATGCATAAATTTTTTAAATCATCACCAATGAAACGATTCTTCTTCTTTTTCAAAGTTTGTGCTCGGTTTTTTTAGTTACACGACAATGGAGGGAAGGATTTGTTGTTTGGTTTAACCAGTGCGAAGTAAATTTCCACGTAGCTGTTCTAGTCTCAATGCGCCTTGTAAGTGAACGTGGAGAATTTCTTCAGAATAATAGCCTTCTTAATAATAATATGAGTAAATTTTGGTGTTTAATTTTTTTCGTACTGGCCGCGTGTGTTTATACAGATGAAGAAAACCGTAATGGCGTCAAGTGGAGCAAGATGAGACATTTCTCATGGGATAGGTTAATACACTGCATGCACATAAAACAAAACTGTAGTGAAAGCGATTAGCTGTGCTGAACAAAATATTTAGAGGAAAGGTACATTCACACTTTTTTTTCTATTCAGTTTAACAACAGAAATATTATCTTTTAATTCCAGTGAAGCCTGATGGAGCTCAAGTTTAAATTTCTTTAACTTCAAAATGTCAGTTTTTCACTCCTGATATTTCTCTGCTCATTATCTCAAAAGGTTATTGAAATTTCTTAATTAAGTTTGCTATACTAAGATTTACAGTATCAATTTGCCTCAACATGGCCACAGAGACATCTTCACATAGTCGAATAATTTTTTTTATGGATAATAGGCTTCATACATCAATATGACTATTGGCCAATTAAAACAAAAAACAATAACCTGTTACCTCAAAAGTTAAATAAAAAAAAATAGAAAAATTAAAAACTGAAAATGTATCAACCATCCCTGGTCTCCCCTGTATAAAACAAATATCACTATTTTTCAAACATCATAAGATTCATTTTCTTACTCTTCTGGTAACAAACTGAGTCCATGGGATTTTCAGAGGCTTTGTTTCGTTTCCATTCTCTCCTTCTCTCCCTCATTCTCTTCCCATTTTCCTTTCTTTCTAATTTTTTGTCCTTTCTCGTGACATGGAGGAAAGTGGTGGGTGGTGGTAGTAAAGTGAACCCTTCTTAATGCCGTCGAGATTCTTTTTTCCTTGTTTCTTTCCTTGGTGAGGTCCAGCAACCGCGTTGGTTGGTTGGTTGCAAGGACCGCGGGCGAAAAGTTTCTCCCTGGGGACGAACTCATGACGCCATTCACTTTTTTCTTTCCTCCCATCACTTGTTCCTCACTCATTCGTGGGGTCCCTCCAACTCTCTCTTTTCTTGATCCCTTCCTCTAATGCCGTAGAGTGGAATGGATCGCACCTTGGAAATTTAATCCCATTCATCAAGACCCCCCAACCAACCAACGACCGACTGTCCTTTCTCTCGGCTGGAACTAAAATCCTTTTTTATTACCGTTGAGGGAACAGAAATGTGAGATAGAGAGATGAATGTACCTTGTGTGATGGAAGATTATACATGAAATGTAGACAGCGGTTTTGAACAGTGGACGCCATAAGCGTAGATAATTCGTGTAATGAGTTCTGTTCATCTCACTGTTCTGTCATTTAGCAAATAACTCGCATGAATAAGTTGCGATCCTGTTGGCATTATACAGCAGTGTTCATAATTGTCTGCGTCCGTGTATAAGTACTGTTGTTAGAATATTGATATTACTAATACTACTTAATCTGTTAAATCTATCGCTATGAATAGCTAATTGCAATCAGTAGCTATACTTTGTTCAACGAAAAATGAACTGAGCGTGCCCAGTTAAATTTCTAATTTCAATTGTTATAAAAGTAAAATTTTAATGTCTAACAATATAAATTGGAAATTTAATCTTACACGCCCAGTTCAGAGTATACCTGCTGTTAAGCCTATTTTTGTCAGTATGTAGTTCCTATTAGGTGTACTGCTATCAATAACTAATTCAGTAGGCCTATTGTCATCAATAGCTAAGTGCTGTTAGGCTTATTAGAATCAATGACTAATTTTTGTTAGGCCTTTTGAGGCCAGTTGCTAATTGTTATCAGTAGCTATTTACCGTTAAGCCTATAGTTATGAATAGCTAAATAGTTAGTTGCTGTTACGCTTTTTTTTCTATAACCAAAGTCAATAAATAAAAATGGTCTTAGGACTATCCAAAAAGTTTCTAATGTAGACCCTCGATTAAAGATAAATAGGTGTACAGGCTCTGCCGAATTGTTGTGAATTTAAAGCTCGGTTTCCCAAAATGCCCGCATATGGCGCTGAGAACAGAGAGCCTGACTTAACCACTTTTAAATTATTTCTTAATGACATTAAACGTTTATTTCCGCTAAGGGTAATTTACTTTCTTTACAATAATGTCATCTTCACAGACAAATTAGAATTATTTATAGAATTTCACATAACACACAAAGTTACAGTGACTATATGAAAACTCGTGATTGCTGCAAAGAACTATAGCGTTCATCTACAGTAGTCTCTGAAACGTTCTGACTGGACACGTAAAGAGCGGATTTATATAGTCTCACTAATCACGATGGACGTTGTTTTGTATCAACAGAGAGCGGAAAGTTTGGCGACAACCCCATAAAGCATTGAAGCCAGCATACCCTATCGTGAAACCCAAGGTTCAAGTGATGATGCCATGGTATGGAGCTACTTCTGCTAGATGAAACTGGTTCTTAATTTCCATAGAAGGTCGGGTGCGTTCTACGGGCTTCCTAAACACTGTAGCCGATTAAGTCCATCTTGCAATGCCACATTTTTATCCTGAATGTGACGGCTTCTTCATGGACAACAATCCTCGCGTTTGGTTCAGCAGTGTTTTAGCGAGCACAAAGATGACCTCTATCTTTACCTTGATCCCAGATCTCACCCCCATAGATAATGTTTTGGGTCATATTGGAACGACGTATTCGATAGCAAGAGTCTCTTCCAACAAATCTGCTGAGAGAACTTAAGAGAATGCATGGTGAACGTTCATTGAATTATAAGTTCTTCAACACCTTATTGACTCTATGTCAACCCACATAGTACTGTAATTCTGCCAAAGGAGGTCCAATATAATATCAAACACATATTTCTAATTCAATGGCTAGTGTCTGGGTACTATTATGCACGAATAATGAACACTGACGTCTTTCGAAAAGCCAAAATTGCTTTAAGAAACTTTTCAGTGTTAATGTTTTTCTTTACTGAGATAAACCCGGAAAGCTCTTTCGAATAAAAGAGACCCTGTTTGTATCTTTAAATCCATTAAATGAACTGAATAGGATCTGCGAAAATCGTTGAATAGTTTGTTTGCCAAAACGCTTGCTGTTTCATAATTTACAGAAACAGGAAATTCGATCGACACAATACGGCAGTTCTTTTTCCCTTCTTTAAGTCGCTTTCTTCCTGAGAATTGATTTCCCGCCATTGTTTCGAAAAAGAACCTTTTGAAAGGAAAAGGCGTCTGTGTATACAATGGTGTTCACGAGAAACTCGTTTGAAGGAAAACTTTTCCAAATTATTGTCCTCCATTGAGCGTTAGGAAGTCCGCAGTTTTGAAATGAGCTATCGGGTTTATCCTGAACCTTTTTCACAAACCGGAAGTTGGGTTTTACTCTGGATGCTTGGATGCTGCTATAACAAAAGGAGAGAGATTATCTGCGAAAAGTGGATTGCGTCCACCCAGTGCCACGACCTCAGGTTGTTGTTGTTTGGTGGATTTGCGGTGGGGAGTGTTGGGTTCGATTTCTCCCTCGAGAGATAGTGAATCTGCGTTTACTTGTGAATTTGAGTGTGCGTGTGTGTGTGTTCGTGCGTGCGTGCGTGCGTGCGCGTACTGGAGGAAGGCTGACGATGATATTGGGCAACGCAATTCAGAGAAAGGTGATAACAAATCGGAGTCGTTATCGGTTACAAAATTTTAGATAAAAGTTTGAGGTTCCCTTCTGATAAAAATTTGAACATGTGGATATCGAATATCGGATTTTTTTTTATCATTTTAGCCATTCATTTTGAATAAGCTCTGAGATTGAGCTAACTTTTCAGCAACTAGATTGCTTTAAATGGAATGTACTAATGAAAGAGCATTATGATTTTCTCATTCAACAGGTATTTATCTTACATTCTAATAGCACGCTTTATACAAATTATATGAATTGATGAATGACGCCGTGTGATTAGCGATGAATGTAACAAATTTGTTGGGGAGGCCATTGTAAATGATAACTGATTTATTAAGTTAGTTCGTCTTCCAATTAGGTATAACTAGAAAATTGCAGCTGATCAAAGTTTTGAAAGTGTAGTAGTAAATCCATACAAGTAGTTATCATTAAAAACGCAAAATACAGTCCACTAACATTTGACAATCAAATGTTTGTTGAGATTCTTTTATGTTTGTTCAAGTTACCTTAATACAACTATCCTACCATGATACATGCATTATCCCAACAGATGGATTGCTCCTTAGAATTTTTACGTTTCGGGTCACCTAAAATAGCTAGTCTACAGCATTGATATACTCCAAGTGAACAGTTACTCCAACGGATAACTGATGCGGCCAATCAAATTCGCAATAACGATGCCACAGTTCATAGTATTTATGATTCGAGAATGTAAAAGTGTACAGGCTCTCAAGGGACACATTTTGAGCAGTTGTTATTGTACTACTCATTTTGAGACATGTAAATCGTATATAGGATCTAATCCTTTTAAATATAATAGACGCTGAATGATCATTTAACCTAAAAAAGTCTACAGATCCAGGATTTACATAAAAATCAGGTGTCGGGTACTCGAATATATGTGCTTTTAGTTAGCCATGGATGATAAACATACGAGAGGAATTATTATAACCACCAACTTGTAACCCGAGAAACCGCCTTACGCACCACTGACATCTAAACAGCGTGGGGGAGAATCAATAAGATGCTAGAAGGTATCAACTGATATTCGGAACCATGCAGACTGCAATGCGTCCAACAACTGCTGAAAGGTACGTGGTGGAGGATCCATGGAGTGAACATGGCGGTCCAGGTGATCCTAAAAGTGGTCATTTTGATTAAGGACTGTTGGAGGCCGGGGAAGTACTTGGAATTCTTAGTCATGCTGCTCCAACCTTTCTCGGATAATTCTAACCATACATGTTGCACTTTCCTGTTGGAATATCCCCTCCGCCCCGAAGAGTACAGTCTACATCTACGGATGTGCTCGATTCGCTATGATGGATTAATAACTAAATCGGATGAGAGTGCCTTTAAGTGGCATCAGTAGACCCAGACAGTGCCAAGAAAATATACCCAAAGTAAAATTCTGCGACCATCAGATTGTGTTCTTCCAACAATGCTTGTAGGTGGATACTTTTCGGAGGTTTCCCGCCGAATACGAACACGCCCATCACTCAATTGAGCAGACAGTGAACCATGAAAGAAGCCATTCAGGAGAGTTTCAGTTCCTGTAATGAAGTGCAAATTGCAGCTGTGTCTGCCGATGAACCGTGACCAGCATAAGTACAGTGTACATAGATCTCTTTCTGAGCCGAAACACAATAGCGTTCGCTGTACTGTCCTTATCGACACGTGTATAACAGCCTCCTGGTCATTTGGGCTGTGAGTTGCATTGGTGCATGGAGTACACACATCTTCGCGGTCGATTTACACCTCTTACATCAATGGTGCGTGTTGCTCCGCAATTTTGACGCCGTCAATTGGCAATGGTACCGATTTTGGTATCATAGTCCATTTTAATCACAGCGTGAAAAGTTCACTTACTTACTTACTTACTTACTTACTTACTTACTTACTTTTCAAACCCGCTTATCCGTTGGGGTCGCGGGAGCAGCAGCACTATGGAGGATCTCCAGCGATCGCGATCTTCCGCCATCAGGCGCATATCCTCCCTGGTAATACCCAAGCGACTCGAACCTAGATTCTCCATGTAGTCTAGCCACCTGGTTCTAGGCCGACCCCTGGGTCTCTTACCCACCGGCTTGGAAAGTAACAACTGCCGACCAGTTTGCGGCATACGTATCACGTGGCCATACCAGCGATATCTCAATGCGGAGAAGTAGCGGCTCACTTAAAGACTCCCTTATTGTGCTGCTGTGCACTCTATCTAGTAGGGAAACACCGGTACCCGGTCATTTGGCCGACGGACATTCGACTGAACGGACATTTGGCCGAACGGACATTTCACCGAACGGACATTTGGCCGACGGACATTTGGCCGACGGACATTTCACCGACGGACATATGACCGAACGGAAATTTAACCGACGGAGAAATTCATTTAATGAAAAAAAAATGTTTTCAGGAGGTTATTTCGTATAACAAATCTTATGAGACAAATCTGTTTAATTCTTTCTACTAAGCAAGCATATTGTATGCACCTATAAAATTATTCTTTTTTGTATGTCTTTTTAAATAAATGTTTGTTTTTATAACGTTAGGTAGGTTAAGATGGGAACCAGACAAAATGCAACTAAGGGTCTTGTATTATTTAATAATATCAAGTCTTTTCTTGTATGTCTTTTTAAATGAATATTTTACTTCTATAAAATGAGATACTCATTAGTGATGGGCAATATTTGATATTAGATCGTGGTA
>JAHWFO010072570.1:1353064-1369712 GCA_023313115.1 Rhysida immarginata
AGAGAGAGAGAGAGAGAGAGAGAGAGAGAGAGAGAGACCGTTTCCCTATCTGAAGCCTCAGAAGACACAGACTTCCACCTAAGGGGGTCCAATCTGCAACATACTCTGCCAGCCGGGGACTTGTGAGTATCCCCACTCCCGCCTGGGCAGTCATGTTAGAGTCGACACCTGAGTAGAAGAGCTTTCATTCTCCTTCTAAGAACCCGGACGTTTCGTAGAGGTAATAATACCTATGATATCCAGTCGATATCGTTGGCTTCCTCCACTAACTCTGATTCCTTTCGTGTCATGGAGAATACGTTCCAAGTGCCGATTGACAACACCCGATCCCGTTGTCGTTTTATCCGTTTCCCCTCCTGGGTAAAGGCATGCCCTGCCCCCGACCGTTTCCCCAAGCGCATAGCGAGACTGGTGGGGCTTCTCGGAGACATTGCTCTGAGATAACAGCTGGGAGACTGTCGACTATTCTTCGAACGAGAGCCTCTGCCTGACTCCCGAACGCGGGTGACTTTAACCTGCGCCACACCCTATGCAGTATGAATTCTCTCATTCGTCGACATCATGAGATATATGTTTGTTTGGATACTCTTCGTCTCACTTCTCAACCATGAACTTTCTGGTAAGGGTGACCCTAAAGTAGCAGTGCTACAACTAGCATAGCTCACAGAATCCCTGAAGTACCCAAACCCCTGACCCATGGTAAGGGGGCGTCCACTCAGGGGGAACAGTTCACAAACAGCATAAATTTGGAAAGGCTCGTTTTACTGATGACAGCAACGATTGATATGTGTGCACAGTAAAGCCTCTGCCTTTTCATTATTGGCTCTATGCCGCTGGAGGCATAATATGTGATATTTATAATAATGTGGCTCGACTGTATATTATCAGGAAGATAAAAGTTAGAGAAGCAGAAACACGACGTCATTCTGGTGTTAGCGTACATAGTCTAATGAAGAGAGACCGGCTTAATCAGGTCGATCCGTCAAAAACGACATATATCTATCCACAATCAGAAACAAAAAGACAGCTGAAAGCTCTAAGCTCTATTTATGATGGTTGGGCTCCTGGGCAATAGCCATAAGTTAACACTGTCCACACGAAACGACATCTTGTCATGAAGAAGAAAAGACTTTGCTGGCCAATGCAAAGCTGGAATGAAATGATTTTGAACGACGAGTCACGCTATACTTGATCTGACCTAATGAAACTTACCTAACCTAACCAAATCTAAACTCCCCAAATTAATGTAACCCTATTGAACCTAAACTAGCTCACCTATACTAACCTAAGTTAGGTAAGAGCGATCATGTCTACCGAAGTATTTTGTCCTGTGAAATTCGACGATGGTCGTGTAATGGTCTGGGCTTGCTTCTAACGGTTCGATCTCGATCTACCAATAGCGGTAAATGTAACCATTAACAACCTGGACAAATTATACTCTACCTACTCTGCGGCAGCATTTCGGTGAAGGAGCGTCTGTCTATGCACGTTACCACATACACCACATAGCATTAAATTTTAACGCCTGTTTTGAAGGCATGAAAATACTGGATTGCCAGCTGAAAGTTTCGGCCTGAATCCAAAAGAACATATCTGGAATGAATTATAATATTGACACAGAAAAAACTTTGAAGGAAGAGCGAGGTTAACTCTGCTATCAGAGTACGCTATAGCGCTTGCAGGCTGTCATTTCGCCAAAGTGTACCATCACTAGATATTGGGTTCACTAGATGTATTTATGTATGTATTCATGATGATTAATCTGTGAAACAAAACCATGACTCCATTGACGCTTTTGGAAATTTCGTTTTTTCAAACATTTAGGGTTCGAATTAAACATTTTTAAATATCCCAAGATGTTATAAATGCGCTAATCTTTCGATTTAAATAAAGTTTCATTGACCGCAGAGTTGTCCTTTAAAGAAACTGAATGTTGAGTGTTTTTTATGTGCTTGTATGCTGTAGTCTTTTCTATCTTGTCTCATCAGTTGATTATTTTTTTATTTTGCAGGGTCTATAAAAACAAAAAAGGGGAAACAAACAACGCTTTTTAATTTCTCACAACATCCACGATGGCGGCGTTCGTTGCGAAACAGATGATGGGCAACAAGCTCAATGCTGTCAAAGGTAAGGACACTAATCTATTGTATCATTGTTATGTAACATCTGACTACTTATCTACACTACTCAGATTAATTAGGGGAGCACGGGATTGTGGCGATATTATACCAAGTAATCAGACATACAAGTACTGATATACAGGGTGCGTTCACAAAATTTCAAGACTGATTTTTTCATGAGTAGGGGAGGGCGCGCAGACCAGTTCCACCGACAGGGTGAAGTAGTGGCGGGTATCAGCTAACCGACAGCATCAGCGGCAGTTACTTCCGAGACGCTGGAGTGAGCAGATCGCTAGTGGAGTGAGTGGGTGTCAGTGACCCCCGTCGAAAACTCGGAGAGTGCGTCAAAAATTTAGATTCGAAAATGCTCCGGCGTTTGAAGGATCGAGTCCGCCGCGTCCGCCAGGAGATCAAAGACAATTGGGTTCTTCACCACGACAATGCGCCCTGACACGTCGCTCGCCGCCGGCGAAGTTTTGGCCAAGTTCAACGTGGCAACACTATCCCAGCCACCCTACAGCCCCGACCTAGCTCCCAGCGATTTCTTTCTGTTCCTCCGAATTAAGGGAAGCGATTCGACAGGCAGCTTCGTCGAGGTCCCTTGACAGCCTTCCGTGCGAAGAGTTCCAGGGAGCCTATGAACAATGGAAAAAATGCTGTGTGTTGATGGCCAAGGGTCATATTTCGAAGACTTTTACTTCGCTGTATAAATGTTTAATAAATTTTTAGTTCTGAGACCAGTCTTGAAACTTTGTGAACTCACCCTGTACAGTATTGGAATATACCACTAGCAAATGCGTTAAGACGAGGGTGCGGTATGATCTGTCAGTTTGCTGCAATCATTGTCTCTGTTTGTGGGCATTTAAAGATGGTTTACAGAATATCATGATTTACCAGAATCATGGCTATTGGGAGGCTTGAAGCAGGACAATCTCGTCGGCAGAAAACGGAATCCATTGGAGGGTCTTTCTGCGCACGTAGACCCATGAAATGCAAGATTCTATGCGGCCCGGCGAAACTGAGCTGAAGACCTTTATCATGAGTGGGATCGTGCTGAGTGGAGTCAAGCATTCTTCTCTGATGTTCGAAATGCAGGAAAGAGCGAAATATGCTGATTCTGGATGGACGGTCTGGGCTGGGCTAATAGGGGTGAACGTACAGAGCTGTACATCGTCGTAATGGCAATCTGATCGTCCAAAGGTACAGGGATGAAGTATGCTCTACAATATTTGGTGATGGGTTACTTTTTATCGATGATATCGCGCGACCTCATACAGCTCAGCTAATGGACATCATGCTTCAACAGGAAGATATCAAAAGTATGAACTGGCCAGCATGTTCGTATTTAAACCCGATAGAGCATATTTGGGACGCCCTTGATAGACGCCTTGCAGCTAGGTGAACATGAGCTTAAGACCGCCCTCATGGATGAATGTCGAATTCTACTCCAGTTCCTGATCTATTCTACACACTTACCACACACGCTTTTGAAGTCCAACTGCCAACTTCGAGTAAAACATTTTTGTCGTTTTTACAACCGTGAACAGATATGTCTATGACATGTCTTTGTGTGCAAAATTTCTAATATTGGTTAAGTGTTCTAATATGCTGTTTTCCTACAATTATTAATGATTAATATCCCTTATTGTACCTATTAATAAAATAATATTTATATACCGTAACATCAGCCATAAAAGATATTCCATAGTATTTCGCGTGCTTCTCTATTGTTTTGAGCAGTGTGTTTGTTTATGCACTGACGAATAGTTTTGAATCGTCCTTCTAAAGTTACATGTGTAGAGGATAATTTTTCTCTGAAAAACATAAACGCGTTTTTTTTTTTGCATAATTAATAGTTGAACATGCTCTGCTAACGTCACTTAAGGATAGCCGCTTCATCCTTTTTATCTTTTTTCAATTTTTTCTTCCCACTCTCTCCATCTATCTTAACTGTTTCTTTCTCCTACGTCATCATGAGTTATTCATTGGATTGATACTGGGTAGGAAGGAAATTCTTGGCGCCAACCCCGCTTCAGCAATTTTTCTCCGGCTTGGTTGGATGCGCACGAATCCCCAGCGCACTTTCACCCACCCACCCAATCTTTGTCTCCCCACTGACTTCCTTATTTCTTCGATCTCTGATCAAAAGCAGCCTCCGCCAGACTACCACCAATCACCTTGCTTCAGGAAAGCGAATGCAATGTAGATAAAAAAATAAAGGAGAGAAGAAGAGAGAAAAAAGGAATCTAGGAAGGAGAAAAGAAAGATGCTGAGGTATGGGTAGGGGTTGTATTAAAATTTGATTCGAGGTAAATAAGTAAGAAAGAGCGACGTTTTAAATGAGAGCGCTAAGCGACTGCGAATTCTCTGGGGAAATTCGAAGGGAACTGCGTAGGTTGAATCATGTCAAGATGCCTTCATTGGCTATTATGTGACGAATTTCGTCAGACATATTTTTTATTACATTTTATATCGTTAAAAATATCTAAGTTTATTTTCGTTAACTAGTTCAACCCCCTTAAAAGTAAATTCCTTGTTTACTTAAGTTTCCCACCACGCTCCTGCTAAGAAAATAAGCACACCAAAAACCTTGTATATTCAAATATTGAAATTACCTAATTGAAAAAAGAAATATTCTAAGAAATCTTGTAAAAACTCTGATCGTCCAATTTAATTTTAATTTATGATTTTTAAATTATGAATTTTAAATATCTTAGTATATTTATTTTTTTAATTACACAATATTTTAGAAACTATATTTCTTGTAACAAAATTACTATACTTGTCTTTATTTTTTATTAAATTGCTGAATTGTACATCTGTTGACACCCAAGAAAAGAAAAAGCAAGCCCCATGGAAGAAATTGAGGTTGCATATCCAACTCCTTTAACGGGTGAATCTGTTGTGTTTCCAAGAATTATTAACAATGATCAGGCAATGATAGAACGTTCTGTGGGCTTGGCAATGACATGCGAACTCGTACCAATGGTGATTTTTTTTAGTTTTTGTAAATTTAATAACTATCACTTTATCTACTACCAATTCGTCGCGACCAGCTCTTCTCATTTCAACATCTTCAAGTGCTGTTTGTCCATATACAACATCAGAAAGGGTCAACTTCAACAAACGTACTGCTGTTATTTGTCCATACAGCAATATCAGTTCCAGAAGAACAACAAGAAAAGTGAAGTAAATATTAAAACTGGACAAATCACACAAATTTTGAACGTCTGGACTTTGTGGACCTTAAAAATCGTTATTTTAATTTATCATTTTAAACATTTGAATTCTATAACATTTGAATTCTATAACCAATTTTCCATTTGTATATAATTACCTCCTTATTTAATTTATATCATTTAATGGATTTTGCAGGTGTCTCACCTAAAGTGAACGAATAGCTAATTTCTAAAATACAAATCTGACAGAGTACTTTCAAGGGAAGAATTATTTTGCTTTTATGTGAGGGGTTTTTATGTGTATTCCATTTCCAAAAAAAACGATGCCATTTTTCGAATATGGAAGTCAGTTTTGAAATGTGCAATGGAAATCCCTATTTTAATGGTATTTTCAAATCGTACTCAACATTTGAGAAATGTTTTATTCTTGGTGTTTTTTCAATTGATCCAACCGTTTAGGAGATAGAGGCACTGAAAGTGTGGATTTTTTAAAGTTTTGTACCCAATTTTATCGATGAAGACAAAGAGATAGAGGGTGGGTCTTAGACATTTTTATTCTACTTTTTGATGGTCTTTAAGAATCCGAAATCAGAATTTCAAAAATCCAAAAATTTCTTGTACACACGCAGAATCTTTAAACTTTAAAAGAAACTTATACAACATACGTAACTGTTCAATTGAGTTTTTAACGGGGACGCTCATTTCTCTAGGCTGGTTCTTTTTGCAATGATTTTTTCTTTAGTTTTGTATACTATTCACTTAACTTATGGGCTTCTGTTCTTAAAATTCGAGTTAATTTACAGTCCAGTGTTTTGAGGTAAAAGTGAGCTGGACGCCTTTCGGATGAGTGCGTCTCAAGATTACGTAGGTAAAATTTAAAAAGAAAATAAAGACAAACAACTCATCCAAGCTCCATATATCTCCCAGCCTTAGGCTTTTCTTTTGTATTTTACGCTTGGCTGGCTCCAATTGGAAGAAGAAGAAAGGTTGAGTGGCTTGACCAGCCACTAAAGGGTAAAATGAATAAGTTAGTGGGGCGTCGGGTGGAAAAGTTTCGTCTCACTACTTTCTTCTTCTTTTATTAACAATCAGCTGTTGGTTTGGAAAAAGAAAGGAAGAAATGTCATCCCGGGCGATGGAAAACTTTTTGGCATGGCGCCTACAGAATGGTGTTATCAATTTAGTAGTACATACTTAGGAGCAATCTTATTATTTTAAGTTTTTTTCCCAGACATACAAGAGTCACTAAAAATTATGTGCAGCATTATTTAAATTTCAATTTTATTCTAACCTTTGCTATTTGTAGCAGTCTTCCCGCTTGTATTAAAATTTAACTCCACCCATTCCAGATGGACAGCAGTTTGCTCGCTCTTTCTCTGGAGGACAGGCAGCCTATCACTTAATGAATGACCAGCCTAACGCCTTCAGATTAATCGGCTGGTCATTCTTCCTCGAAAACTCGATTGTATCCTAGAGTTCACTGGTAACCTGATGCTGATGTACATCCCTTTGTTGGGCTTTGTGATAGATGAGGTCCCAGAAAGGCTGAAATTAGTTGAATTGACGCGGGTCCAAATTGGCAGATTGTTGCGATTGAACTTCATTATAGAGTTACTGTGTTAAGAGAAAGAGTGGGGAACATTCTCAAGAAGGATCTATGGAGACGATGATCCAGTACGGTGAAAAGGGGTAATTACGAGATTCTGGATTATCCTCGCAACGATAGACGACACAATTAACAATGTGCAGCGCATCCACAAAATGGCTTTTGGAAGACAGGAGTGTAGCTGATAATAGCATACCACCCTTATTGGAAATTGGGGAAGCAAGTGTATGCAAAAAATGTTTCTGCCAGAGGGTTCCGAGGATGTTGACAGATACCCATAAAAAACTCAAACAACTATGGAAAGAACGGTAGAAATGACTTTCTTGCAAGAATTGTAGCGGAAGGTGGTATACGTATGTCTGTACTATTTTAATTCTGAAACAAAAATCCAATCTCTATATTTACACCAGTATAGTAGTCTACAGGGTGTCCCATTTAACCTGACAAATCAATAACTCGAAAACTACGCAACATACAAAAAAAATTTAAAAAAGCTATCCCCAATGATACAAAAACTTGACCCACCAACTTTGAAATTTTAAATGGGGAACCCCCATTTTTAATTGCAGATTAGGGTTTTACGCTAAAAAATACATACGTTTTTTCTGAAATATTTTTTTGATTCGTGATAGATGGCGCTGTAATCGCACAAAGTAAGATCTTTTTGCTATTCTCGAGAAACACAGTTTGGATTGAAAAATTAAAAAAAAACACCTGTTCGCTATTTTTAAAAAAACTTATCAAATAGTACGTTTCTGTTCCCTCGTGGTGCTGTTTTAGGTGAGTCCCCTCGCCTCTCACCATTCAATTAAATTAAATGGTCAAAATGATGATATGAAACCACATTTATTCTGTCGCAATTCAAGCTCAGATCTTCAAGCAATTGTGATAGTCAAAACTGTGTCTGTATTTGTTACCGTTCAAATTATCATCAATCGCCTTATGGTCCGATTAGTTTAATCGCCAATTATTCCACACTAAATATTAACCGACCATGATGCTTTATTTCACGAATCTAGTATGGGTTTTCTACATTCCAATAATGCATGTTATGGCGGTTAATAAATGTTCAATCAGATGAGCAAAAAAGTTCTGGATCATTTGTATTCGCTCAACTGCCCATTGACAAAATATTAGTCGGTTTTGAAAATCATCGCCATTTAATTCCTGATGCAAGGACACATAATACGGATGAAATTTATGTAACTTTAGCATTCTCCAAACTGTCATACGAGAAATTATTGTTGGTGCGATATTTCTCGGACGCTCGCATGTAGATTATGAGCCACTGCAGCTAGTACTGCTATTTGATTATTTTCTTCAAAAACAGTAGCTACACGCGTTCTTTTTTTCGGTTGCACACTTCCGTCAGTAGAAACGGTTTAACAACGCTAACAAAAAGAGAACGTGATCGTAGTCTTTCAGGAAAACGCTCAGCATACACATTGACAGCATCGTCGAAATTTCTCCTATATTCGCCATAAATGAAAATCATTTCAATTTTTTTCTTGTACAGTTCCATAATCCATGATCCAAAGTAAAAAAGAATGACAGTGGCATGCAAAACTTGAAAAAGCACCTCTCCTAACTCTACGATCTTCTCTGAAATACCATGGGCTCGGACCATGGAGAGACGCCACCAACAAATTAATTATGAAAAATGTTATTTGGAGCGATTATAGCGCCATCTATCAAGAATCAAAAGAATTTCAGACACAACTTATGTATTTTTAGCGTAGAATACGTTTTTTGTTTAATTTTTTTGTATAATGCGCATTTCTCGAATTATTTTGATTTGTCAGTTTAAATGGGACACCCTGTATATCGTGGTCATTTTATCTGCATTGTTTGTGCACAACTATTATTTCAATCGGAATAGTGTTTACAATTATTGCCAAAGTTAAATGTCAGATGGTGCAAGAAATGTCATAAATTCAGTAACGGGCCGTCCAACAATTAATTAAGGCTTAAAGGAGGTAGGGGTGTTTTGGACAGCATTTCGCAGCATTACAGAAGGGTAAGGGGAGAATAGGTTTCGCGTTACGGAACTCTTTTTCCGAAATTTTAGAATAAATTTATAGCATGGTTAAAAATCATATGAGAGCATACTGAAAAATAATGCCTCCTAATTTTTTTTTTTAAATGGGTCTACTTTTTTAAGTGAAACAAAAGTGGTAACATTGTACATTCTTCCTGTTGATAATTTCATAATTACTTTTCCACATAATGGACCTGGCGATGAATACATTTCTCCCAATGTGTGACCAGTTTCTTGATAACGTCACTGTAGAATGTTTCACTTTGACTGCAAAACCACAGCCTCACTTTTGTTTGCACTGCATCGTCAGAATCAAAGTGATGCCCTCTCAGATTGGGAGCATTTAAATTTCGGATGGCGTCACGTCAGGAGTGTACAGAGGATGATCAACAACGGTGAAACCAAGACGGTGGATCTGTCTTGTTCTCACTGCACGGTATGCTGACAAGCGTTGTCATGCTGTAAGTGAGGCTGCTCATATATGGACTAAGATGTTGTCCATATGTGGATTAAAATGTCTAGCCTTTAAGTTTTTTAGAGTTTCACGATACCTTACAGAATTTATGGTAGCGCCTTTAAACAAAAATTCCGTATGCACCACACCTTGACTATCCTAGCCAACTGTAAGCAGGAGTTTTCAGCTGATGGCACAGCCTTGAATTTTGTAGCGGAAATCCGTTTATGATCTCTTTGTTTTCGGGATCTAAATGGTGTACCCAGCTTTCGTCATCAGTGATAATAAAATTTAAAAATCCACTGCCTTCACATTCATAGAGCAGAAGTTACTGTTGGCTAATGTCCAATCGTCTTCTGTTTCATGTCAGGAAGGAGCAGTCGCGGGACCCATCGTGCACAAAGTTTCCGGAATCTCAATTCTGCAATTATTGCCTGCGCACGCTCCCGTGATATGCCACACTTGACTGACAGCTGTTCCTACGTTATTCGATGATTCGCTCTAATGAATTCATTGACACAATTCCGATGAGTGACGTCAGTTGCAGTACGTACCTTTCCACGTCGTCGTTTGTCACACAAATTGAGAGTTGCACCAGGTTCATGACGAGCACGGTATTGATATTGACACATTTTCAGCAATACCGCCATAAACAGCCTTCATTTTTCTATGAATGTCTATAGGTAGCACATTTTCTGCAGTTAAAATTTCATCGTGCAGAAATTATATATGCTGCTTCATGCGCGCCAACATCATGCTGTTACACGCGAGACAGACAGACAGAGAGAGAGAGAGAGAGAGAGAGAGAGAGAGAGAGAGAGAGAGAGAGTTTCAATAATATTTGAGTTCCAGTCATCAGGTGTCCTAAAGATTGGTGAAAGGATCTGATTTTGGAAAAACCTCTTGGTCCCTCATGCCAATAGGGTTGCTCAGTAATGGTTTAGATTGTGTTCATCTGGCTTTCAAAAGTGAGCGCTATTTGTGCATCCTTTCTGACGGGTTACGCTAATTCGTGTCCTCCGTTCATTCTGACGGGTTGGCCGCATCAAATAGGCCGTTTTGCGCTATACAGCCCTGTAACCATGAAATTATAATTAAGCTGATATAGAAAAATGAAAGGAAAAATTCCGCGAACAGGGACCACGAGTGTCTAACTCGTCGTCTTTACCAACTGGTCTGCCGCGAATACTGGTACAGCAAGGCTGTCTCCAAGTGTCCTAAATATTGTTTGGCAGTCAAACTGAAGCCCAATGACAGGGCAGGCATAGGTCGCAGGTTGGAAACTCCTCATTTCTGAACTATTAACAAACTGATGAAAATTCACATTATTATGGAGATACTTATCGGTTTTACCCGTCAAACTATCCGTCTGTCCCTTCACGATTTCTACATTTTTGACGTCGAAAGTTGAAATTCGGAATGTATTACTAAGAGCATGTGTTACTTCACTATTTAGATGGTATATACAAGGTTGGTTTTGATTGGCCCAATCAGGTCGGAGTTACGAGAGTGGGAGTAACTTCACTATTTAGATGGTATAACTCGTATACAAGGTATATACATACAAGGAGTGAAATTTGGTATGCAGATTCCTCTAGGCAAAATCATATTATTATGATGTTTAGGCCAAATTCTCCCAGAGCGTCGGAGTTGTTTTCAAAAGCAACATATGGTATAAGATATAGCATTCAATCGGAAATTAAGAGAAACGAAAAAAGAAAAAATTCTTTTAAATTTCCTAAATAATATGTTCGAGATATTCGTTGTTTTGTTAAAAATGAAGATTAAAATGTGCGGAGTAAAAAAATAGATAAACTCAGGGCTTCCGCTACTTTCCTATACCCACCTTGTTGTGCTAGCACTTTGACTGCTTAACAGTCTTTAGGACACTTGGCATTGGATTTCGCCTCTCCTCAAGTTTGAATTTGATACGAGACGGTGGACGTCCACTGTAAGTCTTCTGTCTCACACATTGGAGACCTTCAATGTGTCGCCATGGCAACAGATTACCGTGTTTAGAACAAAGTAACAAAGCTCATCCCAAACAACGTTAAAAGCTCATGCAATAATCTGATCTAAAACTTCACAACGTTAAACAGTATACAATAGAAAAGAAGTGCGCATGCAGTATATTTCTCCAACAATATATGTGTTTACGGCACCTTGTATTTCCTTCAGTTGATATTCTGAAAAGCTGCTCACTTGTATACCTTTATTACGTTCATTCATTAAACATTGCTGGCCATAGAAATGGCTACATCCTCTTTTTATAGTGGATATTTCATTAAACCATCACAGGCGGATGGTACAAATGAGCACAAGGGCTTAGCATTTGACGCATCCGCAAAGCATGAGATAAAATGGGATAGAGCAACCTTTCTTAGCTATACATGCAGCGATGTGACGAGGCATTCCATCATACAGGTGGCGGAAAGCGTCCAAGCTTATTGCAATTGCACTCGTACATCATCCAGTGTTTGGGCAGGAGGTTGACGGAAGAGCAAACGTCGCTTTATCAGTTCCCATAGGTATTCAATACGGTCCACCTCTTGTACCGGCTCAGGGGGTATACGCTCTTAATGGGAACGAGCATTATCATGCTGCACAATAGCGTTGGCTATGGTGCGCAAAAATGGCAGAAAATGGAGACGCAGATTCTCATCGACGAATCACTGCAGGATCGTTGTGTTGCCCTCTGCGACGCCAAACCCTGACGTGGCTGAAGACTGACTCAGCGAGACCCATCGGACAACGCAATGCGTCACCATTCCTCTGTCTAATGTTGACGTTCCTGGCTCCTTTGAAGATGTGCCGAACGATGCTGAGGGATCAAAGACAAATGAGTAGTGGACGACGTGCCTGTAGCTCAGCCTCATTCAAACGGCGACGAATGGTTCTTGTTTATATCGAGAAATGCTGTACAGGTCCCACAGATTGCAGGATTTCTCCGGATGTAGTGCAACTTTCTGTTACCTCATATCTTCTCTATCTATAGTGACCCTGGAAAGTCCAGGGCCAACTCTACATGACTTAGACCTTTACGTACAGACACTGTCTCACAGTGTGATACAGGCCCAAGATGCGTGGTTGTACAACCATGATTTCGTGCAATACGCTCAAATGGGTCTGGGTAGTAATATTCTTCGAGAGCACGACGCCATGGCTTACTGATCTGCCTCTTAACGTACTGAATTCTGACCTTCCAGCCGGTTGTATAGCCTGGGTAAAGATTCCAAGCGCCCTTTCTATTACGTATTGCAGAGATCCATTCCACATTACTGAGATTTTATGTTCAGATTCCTGCGAATGAAACAACACGATGGTCACAAGTACAACCTTATTGTACATGTATTACATTGAAGATACAGGGTGTCATTATCTTTACGCCCAATACATTACTTACGTCTATAAACTCCCTCCCATTCCTTTTATGCAAGCCTTGGGCACGCATTCAATCATATAGATCATCGGGAATATCTTCTTGAGGAATATTATTCTATGCTTGTTCAACAAGTAAGGCTTAACCAGGCAAGAGTTGCAGGCAGCTGATGGGCACCAAATTTGATGACAATCGTCCAACCAGTTCCACACGTACTTGATTGCAGAAAGGGTTCTTGCCAGAGAAGTTAACGAATCTGCTTTAGAGCATGTTGAGTTACAAGAGCCATATACGGACGGGCCTCCGCAAACACGAAACATTAGCGACAAACACAATTATCCCAGGACTACAATTAAAACATTTAATGTCTTACGTGTATGTAAATTGTGGAAATCGTTTCACAGTATGTATTTTAGCCTAATTCGCGTTACACACGTTTGCTGAGCTCATCTTGCCCGTCTTCTGCTTAATTTCGTCACAAGATTTTATTATTTAGAAAATTCTTTAAACTCAAATTTTCAAATTTTCAAATTTTAAACTCAATTTTATCGATGAAGGCAAAGAGATGGAGGGTCGTCTTAGAGACATTCCTATTCTACTTTTTAATGCTCGACAAATATGGCAACAGAACGAGAAAAATTATACACCGCATGGGTTTACACGATGGAATCTGCCTCCCACCTGGTCTCAGTGCCACATATATAACTGTCACTCATCCCCAGACAGAAACGACTTTCATCATTGAACATCACTGATCTCCATGCTTTTCTCCAAGCAGCCCGTCTTGGCACCTTGGCGCCTCATCTGATGTGTCGTGGTGTAAGTGTCAGTCTCGCCAAAGAAACCTGCGACCACAAACCTGCTTCCAGGAGCCGATTGCGGATGATTCGAGCTGTCCGATATAGTGTGAATATGGCTCTGATTTGAGTGGAAGTGACTGTTCGGTCTGATAAAGTGGCCCTTCGAATGCACCGATCCCAATATTCATTCAAAAGTCTGCATTGCTTGTCACATTCATGGATACGCCGATTGAAGTGCTTGTGGGACGGATACAACACTTAATAAATATCCAAAATTACTACTTCAAGTTGGAAGCATTGAACTGTCTCTCCCTATCTCTGCGTCTCTCCCCCCAAATGTCAATGTTCCTCTTCGAGGCATTTAAATTACCTTTTAAATAATAAAAAAATTCATTTGAACTACATTTGAAATTACACGTGGAGTGAATGTCATCTAAACAGAGAACAAAAAAAAATTAACTTACCAAATTGAAAGCAGCAAAGTTTTCACAAAGCAATTTGAAATGAATACAATTTCAAATTTGAATGAATACAATTTGAAATTCTCTCACAATTTCAAAAATGACGCACAAGTAATGTTTTTCAAATGAACATCAACAAATGATATGAATTAATTATATATTTGATATTAAAAAAAAAACAGGCAATGCTACATGTGTTGACAGTTTTGATTTAAGCCCACTGAAATCTTCCGTTTTTGAGCCACTCCCTTGCAATTTTATGGACCATCGCCAGTCTGGTCTTGTCTAAGTACGGCGTCCCGAATATTATTAAGTAATAAGGACCAAAAGACGATCCAACCTTCATTCCAGGGTCGCAATTGCAATATAAAACGCGCTTACCAAGTTGCAGAAGCAGCTTCGAAAGTAAAAACAGAACCGCTATTCCTCGGTCACTGTCTGGTCATCGTCCCCTGCCATCTCCGTCGTTTTCAATAAAGAGTTCAGTCCCTGAAACAAAACATGCATGTTGTGTAGATTCTTACTATTAGATCGTAGCCCACGAAGGTGTTAAGTGTAGGCAGTTTGAACACTGTCTCTTCATCACAAGTAGATTATTCAATTTTGAGTTTGAACAGATGAAGAGAATCCACTGCAAATTTGTCTCGTACATCGAGACATTCATGCCATTGTCATTCTTAGCCATGGCAATGGCTTCTATGTTAAAATATATTGCATACACATTTCTTCTCCATTTGTATTGAACATAGCAGCTCGTTTCCAAACCTGGCAGTTGTAGTGCCATAAAGGTCTCGATTTAAATGTACAATGGATAATTAACAAATTCAAAATTGAATTTGTGGTAACTCGTGACGATAGGGGAAGTCCAGGATGGAAACCTTTATTGGATTGGATCTCGTACTAAGAACGAGACAACATTCTTTTTTTTTCAAGGACTTGTAGTATGGCTTATTGAAAACGATCGACACGGTGCTGACCGACGACCAAGGAATGACCGAGGAATAGCAGTCCTTTTTACTTGTCACCTGGGGTGTTTAAAGGCCGATTGTCGACGTGTCCCGTCGTCTGACGGCAATCACTGTAGCAAGGTGTGGTCCAACATGTTACTGATTGCATTTTTCATATAGGATACTTGGAGGGGGCGTCCGGATACTTTTAGCAGGGCAAGGTAATATTATCGCTATCTGATACACTGCCTGACAAAAAAGTGAAGCACCCAGAAGGAGTGGTCCAGTATTATCGTATTTCGATATACATGCATAACATTGATGTGTGAGTAAACGATTAGATTCACAAGGATCTGTAATGTCTAGAACGCTCACCAGAGTGCATTCGTGATCAACTGCTCTGAGTCCGACAGTTACGCAAGACGTTCAGAGAGGATTACTGTACTGTACAAAACACCTGCGATGCCTCGCAGACGCGTTAGACCTCCTATCCACCAACTGACAGCATTTGACAGGGGCACATTGTGGGACTGCATGAGGCTGGTTGGTCGTATCGTGCAATTGCCAGGCACGTGGGCCATTCAGATGTCACAGTGGCCCGATGTTAGAATCAATGGGTACATAAGGGCACCCATGCACGTCGTGCAGGTTCAGATCGACTAACAAACACCACCCCAAGGGCGGAGCGCCGTATGGTGCTCCAAGCATTAAAGAATCTCATAGCATCGGCACCCGCCATCCGCGAACATGTACTGGAGACTCTACAACACCCCGTGAGTTCCCGCACAGTGTCTCGAGGACTGGCATCCGCCGGATTGGGGTCCTACCGCCCCATGCGTCGGTTGCCATTAACACCACAACACCAACGCCTGCGTTTAGAGTGGTGCCTTGCCTGGGAGGCATGGACAGAAGACGAATGGCGTCGCATCATGTTTAGTGATGAGTCCCGCTTCTCCGTGACCTCCGTTGACCATCGTGTTCGCGTTTGGCGGCGTCGAGGGCAGACAGCACAACCGTCCCATAATGTGGAGAGACACACAGGCGTAACCCCTGGCATCATAGTGTGGGGAGCCATCGGATATGCGTTCAGGTCACCTCCAATAGTGCTTCGGCAGACTTTGGCGGCACAGCGATACGTCACATACATTCTGCGTCCACACGTCCACACGTCCTACCCATTCTGGCAGAGCACCCTGAGACATTGTACCAACAAGATAACGCACGCCTTATACAGCATGTTGAGGTCCTCTCGTGGCTAGCAAGATCCCCGGAGCTCTCATCATTGAACACGTGTGGGATGACATTGGAAGGCGACTCCGTCCCAGTACCAACCTGCGTGATCTGCAACAACTGTGAACTGACTTGCCTCAGGAGAGGATCCAAAGGCTGCTTGACACCATTCCGAACCGCATAAGGGCATGCATTGGGCCAAAGGGGGCGCCAAACCCTACTGACCTGGCGCCAACATTCCACCTGTACTGTCAACGGCGTTGTCTGTTTCATTCCATATTGTAATCAGTACAATAAAGTCGCATGTTCTTTCATCATATGTCGTTTCATTCACTTTCAACCATTCCTTCTGGGTGCTTCACTTTTTTGATCTTTTTTATAAGATAACAGGGTACACAGTCTAGATTTGTGAGTAAAGTCTAATCATGTAGGTT
>JAHWFO010072570.1:1374712-1391740 GCA_023313115.1 Rhysida immarginata
TTCATAATTGGTGTCCTGTCTTTAGGTCCAAATAACGACTCAAGGGGAACAGATTGGGGGGAAATGAATATTGATTATTTGGTTTTAATGTCCCCTAATTCAGAATAAAAACATTTCGCGTCCCTGGGGGTAAATGGGTAAATTTTGAAAATTTTAATTTTGTAGGGGTAGGGATTAGACCCCATGTGTTATTTAGAAAGTTGTAGAGCATCATGTAAAATGTGGATTTAGCAAAAAACCCGGTGAAAAAATCTCATGCCCTGCCCCCTTTATGTTTTCTGTATGCAGATAACGAATCGCACTAAACAATTAGCGGAGTTTTCTATCTTATTCGTCATTTTAAACCGTCACAAAACTCAGACCAAGATGAACTTGAGCTATGGTTTTCAGCAAAGCTATGATGTTACTGTAGACACCTGTGCCGCTTTGCTTTTAATCGGATCAGTAGCGCCAACTGTATGACTAAACGGGTACTACTTTCTGCACTGCCCTCGTATGACAATATCATCCATATATGTAATTAACTTATCAAATAAAATTACTTGAAACAAACTAAACATATATAACGGAAAAAAGCGAACTAGAAACAGAACAAACATGTGGAATCCTTTTAAAAACCCTACGCATATCATCAGGATAACTATATAAATATTGGATACATATCTTTTAACCAAAAAAAAAGATTTTAACAATCTTAATTGTTCAGTAGGCGCTCCAATGAAAAAAAAGCGATAAGTTTGGTGTCATTTGCCCTTTAAGCACTCTACCACACAATTATAATTACAGTACACTGGCCAACGATGAAAAATTATCTTGTATGAATTTGCGTTATTCTTATGGTTTTTAGTGTGCTGAATCCGAATCGCTCTTAGATTTTTTCTATCACGTCACGTTTCCAAGTTATGCGTCGGCCAGGTGGCCGAGAGGGCTAGGGCGTAGGCTTTCTTGTCTCGAGTCCACCTGGGCGTGGGTTCGAATCTCGCCGTGGGCATGGATGTTTGTGTTTGTCCCGTGCTGCGTACAGATATAACTTGCATAAAAGGCGCAAAATGATCTTAGTAGTCGACGCCAAAATTTCTAATAAACCAACCAACCAAGTTATGCACATATAGACTGCATTGTTAAAGTAATGGATGTGAAGAGAAACGGCTGCAATATTGAAATATCCAAATATTTGGGCCACAAGGAAATTTATCAGGCTCCATACAGTAAACAATTTAAAAGTGTTTCATTGAAAAACAAGAAATCTGTGAGTGATTGAACAAAACTGACGTCAGATACGGATTCAGCACATGCAAAAACATAAAAATCAGATCTTAATATTAAAGAGAGCTTTAAAAAGTTATTTTTTGTTGGCCTGCCTTATTAAACATAAATTGTTGATTATCTACTAACTGCTGCATATTATTTAAAAACATACTAGGAGTACTTACAAACATATGAAAATTATTATTATTATTATTATTATTATTATTATTATTTAAATTTCTTTTTTAATTAAAGTCCATATATTTTAGAGTGTCCGAAAATGAAAGATCGTTTACATAAACGATTTTTGTTAAAAAGCTTAGGTGGATTTAGCCTTATGTGTCCTAGGTGTAGATCATACGTGGATTTAGTCTTAATTGTATTCGAAACTTTCCAAATTTTATAAACATGATTTCTAGCAATTGAAAGATCATTTATATTTTCGCTCTATCATGGTTTAAACTAATGTGTACGATGCCGAATATGGCTGTTTACAGTCGTTAAAGTCAATTCATTAATTTCTTTCAATAAATTATTAATAGGACATGGATCATCTAAATCTGTACCTTCAGATAAAGGCTTTTGAGAAATTACACTAACAATATCATCTACTAAATTATTTTTCATGTTTTGTTGTCTTTCAACCGTGACAACTTGGTTGTCTTTAAGACACCTTGTGACAACTTGGCTGTCCGGGTGTCTGCGATAGCCCAATTGGTAGAGGCGTCGGCCATGATAGAAGAGATTCCTGGTTCGAATCCAGGTCGCAGAATTTTTCCTTCCATTTTTCAATCCAATAAATTAGTACCTCCTAATGAGTGTTGGAGACAATCTCCAGTTTATAATTATTATTATTATTATCTGGTCTAACATTCATATATAACTCCTTAAAAGAATTTAATAACATAATATTATTTGTTTTCTTTATATCCGATGTTATACTAATAGGTCCATTCACCCTTGGGGATTTCCCATAAAACCAAGCCTTCTGGCCATATTTTCGGGTCTTACTTACTTAGTTTTCAAACCCGCTTACCCGTTAGGGTCGCGGGGGCAGCAGCCCTATGGAGGATCTCCAGCACTCGCGATCTTCCGTCATCAGGCGCATGTCCTCAATGGTAATACTCAAGCGACTTGTAGTTTAGATGGGATATTACCTCAGTGGTAATACCTAGATTCTCCATGTAGTCTAGCCCCTGGTTCTAGGCCAACTTCTTGGCCTCTTACCCACCGGTTGGAAATTAGCAACTGCCTGGAAAGAACAGTTTGCGGCATCCGTATCACGTGGCCATACCAGCGCCAACTGATATCTCTCAATGCGGAGAAGTAGCGGCTCAACACTTAAAGACTCCCTTATTGTGCTGCTCTGCACTTTATCTAGTAGGGAAGCACCTGCCACACCACTCAGAAATCTCATTTCGGCCGCTTGTACCCGCGATCACACTCTTTCGGTCATTACCCAAGACTCATAACCATAAGTGAGAATGGGGACAAAAATAATTTGAAAACAGAGAGCTTGGCTTTGTTCCCTAGCTCACGTTTCGTTGCCACGGATCGCCACAGTTCTCGTCTGACACAGCTTGCTGCACCGATCCGAGCATCCATTTCTCTATCCTGCCGCCCGTTACTCGTGAATACAGTTCTTTTCGGGTCTTTCCAGTTTAAATTCAAGTTATCATCAATTTCAATATACATCCAATAAGACTTTGACATGTCCTTTCTTAACAGTCTGACACACTTTATAGAATCTATTCCGCTTTCTTTTAACAAATTATTAAAATCATGTTCCATTATATCAATATCAATTTTACCAACAGATAGTCTGGCCTTTACACAAAATCTGCCATTTTAATTTTAACAATGGCATTAGGCATATTACGATTTTTTATAATTTTAAAATCCTGTAATAAACTTTTTTCTATTTCTTTCTTCTTTATTTCTGACGGCAGTTGTTGTTGAA
Organism: Rhysida immarginata; assembly: GCA_023313115.1. Lineage (NCBI taxonomy): Eukaryota > Metazoa > Arthropoda > Chilopoda > Scolopendromorpha > Scolopendridae > Rhysida > Rhysida immarginata. The sequence continues at coordinate 1,377,921 of JAHWFO010072570.1, forward strand.
CAGGCTGATTCTCCTTATTATTATTAGTATTCTTATTCTGACCACCACACTAGATCAGGAATTATCATGAGTTCTTGACTTAAGATTATCAGAAGCAAATAACATCTTCATTGCCTCCAACAGCCTTCACACCAATGGGATCGTCCAATAATATTTTAGGTTCCAAATAAGCAATGTTTTTTCCACTGTCTCGTGTTAATTAGACGAAGTAGCAGAACTGTTAAAACACCATAAATATTATTCTTAGTTTTTACCATCTCCAGCTGAGAATCTAGCAATCTCCATAATACATCACATCGCTCTTCATCACCTTCACTCAATCCTTTTCTGAACCATTAGTTGTAAGGTAAATGCTGACTGCTTTACAAACTGTTCACATTTATCGAAATAACTAAAGACGATATTACGCTCATCAACTGTAGACGTTTTCTTCGTAAGTAAAACGCTCACTGAACCTTTCAAATTACTAATTGTGTCACTTAGCTGTAATAAAACTTCGCCAAGTCAGGAAAGGCATTCGATGCGGGCGCATCGGACGGAGCCATGTAGACATTAGCTCTCTTCCCTACCAAATGAGGTCCAAATGCTTAAAGAAATCAGTTAATAGACTGGCGAGAAGACTGTAGTGTGGATAAGGAATAGCCTCATAGCGCAATTGTTGGAAGTGTTGACTAATATATCCCTGCTCAACTCATTTTTGATTGATTGCATCCAGGTGGATGCAATATTAAATGGTTCATCATAGTTCAAGAACGAAAATCGCAGTCACCATTATCTCCTTTGATTTATAAAGGGTTGGTTTCAGCATGATTTTTGGGGCCTCATCGGCAATTTAGCCATCTTGCAATCCATTTTTCGTCAAATGGCACTACTTTGTTAAAAAAACAAACAAACAGCGCTTTTCTGCTCCGGGAGAGCAGAGCAGCACAACCTTCCATTCGATCTTTGTTCTATTGAGATCATGGGGAATCTACTTACCAAGCTTCTTCACTTTTCTCCATTAGTCTTCCTAATTCGTTGTTGAGGATGGCTTATCTTTAGTGTCCACGCGGTTCATTTTCGAGGGTGGTAGCAACAGAGAGGAATTTTTGGGACCTAAATTGTTCAATTTACGACCGTGCTAATTTCCAAATGCTTTGTTTATGTTTCTCGCTATTGCCTCTGCAACGCTATGGTGTTCACATTTCATCCATATAGTAGAAATTGGTCCCCTTCATGAACGTACCGTTCCAGATGGATCTTCGAACGTTGCTAAGCTTCAATATCCTAAGTGCGTGAGGAACACAGCGCGCCAAAAATTTACGCATCTATAGCCACTTCTTAAAGATTTTGAGGATGGTCCCCTAAAAATGATTCCTTGCTCACATGCAAGGATATTTGTTGTAGCTTCTCCACGTGTCAACTGCCATCCACAGAGTAAAAAACTAGCTGCTGAAATTTCACTTTTAACTGCGGAAATCTCATAAACGGTTCGTTATTCGAACCTTGTTTATATGAACTTTTGTTATCATCTCGCTGTGGGGAAGTTTGTGACCGGAGTTTTGATACACCTTGTAGATATAAATGGTCAACGAGCTTTCGATATTTCCCATTGTTTCGAGAAGCTAAGGAAAACAGATCGCGTCAGGTGCCGAATACATCGCACTAGGGGCGACCGTGACCTACGATAGAGGTATTTCATTGAAACTGAAAATAAATGAAACTAAAGCTTCTATCTCCCGATAGAGTGGCGCTCCAGGTACAGTTGGGCTAAAGCACTTTATAACAAGATTTGACCTAAACAAATTAACATTACAAGTTTAATAAAAGCTTTTAAAAAAAGTATGGACAATTCATTGTTACAGGCAGTCATTTTGATTCCTGCTTCATAGATGATTGGTGTGTTTGGCAGCAAATTCAAACTTCAGAGGGGCATTCCTCTCTTAACTTTTGTCAAAAAGGAAGTATTCAATCTGCAAGTTTAAATTTTTTGCAAAACTAAAAACAATCATCATAAAAAATAGGAATGAAATAGAAATCAAAATGGCCGTCTGCAACAATGATTGTCCATACTTTCTTTATACAGTGCTTTAAGTTGGGCCGATTGTACACGAAGCGCCACGTTTCAGTAGAGCTCCAGCCCTATTGGGAGTTGGAAACTTTAGCTTTATTTTTCAGTGGAACTCGATGACCATTTATATCTATACGAATAACATTGCCCTATCTATGATGATGTAACAATGTATTACGTTCATTGCGGAGGCCTTCTCTCTCAGTGGTTACGATCGTTAGAATAAAGCGCGGTCCAAAATACAATGGTCCGAAAGCTCCATTGTAGCTCCGTTGTTAAAGAGTGGTTAATGACAAAAAAGCTCGGTGGCAGTCTAGAAGATTTGCTGCGATTTACGTCCGTGCACCGAACTCTTCAAAAATGGACGCTCACTCCGTTTAACATTATGTAAGAATCACGGTCTAGGTCGTAGTGCACGGCCGTAAATCACAGCAAATTTTTTACAATGTACTCTCAATGCTACCGCGCGCTGCCACTGAGCTTTTCTGTCATTAAAAAACTTTTGACAATGGAGCTTTCAGACCATTGTATTCTAGACAGTGGTATAAAGCTATAAATTATAGTTCTTTGTTACGTTTTCTATAAAGCTATAATACGCCCTCTATTGGTGGTTTTTGCATTTGCTTTTTGCTTTTTTTTTTTTTAATTTGTTCAAAAAAAAGAGGTAGAATGGGAAGTGAAGCCGTGCTAATTTGTTGAAATAAAACTGATCGTTGCGTTTGGTTCGAAAATAAATAAAAAATATAAAAATGAGGTCGCTTCCTCTCCTTTTAACAATGCATATAAGTTTCTTTGTATTAGGGTCATTCCACGTCAATTCAGGCAGAAATTTTGTAGTTTTGGCACTTGACCTCTTGGATTTTAATGAAATTTAGTATATACAGTTGCCCTAGGGAGTTGGTAACGAATGCCAAATATTATTTTTTTGCATTTTTATGGAAGTTACGGACATACAAAATTTTCGAAATTTGAGTGGGGGTCTTATCTATGAAGTACTGTAACTTCGGTTGTATTTTACTTAGAAAGATGTGATTGGTGACATATGAAAGCTCTTTAACTGTAGATTCTATATGAAATTTTTAAAATTATATTACGCATGCGCAAATACTTGAATTTAATAAAAATGTTCTATATATGCAAATTTCTCAAATGGTGGGTAATTATTTAGTTAAAAATTATTAATATCTTACACATACTTTCATAAAAACTATATAAACATTTCAAAACTGTGTTTTGCTCCGTTTTGAAGATATTAATTTTTAAAGCTCGAGTTCCAAGCCACAATACATCCGTTTGTATGCTACAATTCTTCAGATGGACAAGGCATCCTAAGAAATATAAATTTTGTGGTAATAACCGACTGTCTTAAACATTCTACAGCAGTTTTTTATTCCTTTCAATGTGAACATTAAGTTTAAAAGAAAATTCAATAAATGTAGAGAAGATACGAGGGCTGGTCGAAAAGTAATGCCTCCATGGCTTAACTTTTTTATTTGTTAACCGAATTTTCAAAATTCTTTCTGTTTGTAATAATTACATTTGTCCTCTATGTAATGCACTATTCACTTCTTGACATAGTCCCCATCCCTTTCCACGCACTGCACCTAGGTGTGACCACTCAGGTGAACCCGTCGCAGTGGAATTCCGGGGTTGTTGTCGACACCAGGATTGAATGGCAGCTTTGGACGGCAGCTTTGAATGGCAGCTCGCCTGCAAACAATCGTCACACATAGAGGTGTTGCAGCGCCTACAGTTCAAAGATGAAAAACTGCAGTTCAAAGATGAAAGATCTTGCACCTTGCGACTTTCACCACTTCCCAAAGAAGAAAAAGCACCTTAAGGGACATTCAATCACTGATGATGAGATAAAAGATGCCATTCAATCCTCTTATCGACAATAACTCCGAATTTCTGCAGAGTGGGTCTATTTCGCCGCATCTTATGGGAAGGGGCCAAGTAACGGAGTAGCTGCCAGAGCTAGCCTTCAAATGCACCTAGAAAATCAAATACAAAGTCCAAGGGAATAATACGATTTCTGTTACGTTTCAAAGGAAGAATACAGGCATATGAAAAAAGATTACAGGATAGATTCGATCAGCCAGAGCTGTGAAACGGACATGAAATTATCATATGGCGTTACCTTTACCTGAATCACGTGTTCAGAATGAGATGATTCAAAACTTACTCTACAGTGTTTGGTCGGAGCACAGTGTGCCAGAATGCTTCAAAACTTGGCCAAAAGTGATTTTTTTAAACTTCAAAATTTCCACCAAGTCTTTACTTTTCTTTGAAGATAAATGAACACTCTTTTAGTAAACATGACACCCATAGGAGTTGGACCCGTCTATATTTTTACAGGAGGGGTGAAAGTTGCTGTTTTAACTGACTGGTTGGGATTAGAGAAAACTTCTGTAATTCTATCGAGTTTTATTATTGTAAAATCTTAAATTTATTTTGCATTTTTGGAATGGATGATTCTACATTAGGTACTTACATTGTATTAAGATATCGTATGATCAGTATTATAAGAATATAATGTATTATGATATTATAAAAAATATTTTGTGTGTAATCTAAGCTGCTCACTCATTTAGTTAAGAAATTTTGTGTTTATCGAGATCAACAAACTTACTGGGGCTTACTGGGGTTCAAAATTTCATTTTAATAGCATACTTAGAGTGTTTTTAATGTTGTGTAAAAATACTAGCTGCGAATACCTGCGAATTTTATAATTACGATAGTTTTAGTGTTCTGATGCATAGTGCATTTTTTAGCACAGCTGTGCATACAAGTTGATACCGGTAGATCCAAATTGAAAAATCTCTATAAATGATTGAAACAAAAAAGTTGGTAGTGAAATCTATAAATATTAAAAAGTATATATTTTAATTTTCTGTGAATATATGATACTAAAAGAAGATTATATAACTATACTTCCCTATAAGTAAGTTAGTTGTATAGGGAAGTTCTTTAAAGCAGGTTGGCAAAATACGCCCACGACAAAAGAACTTTTCGAAATTTTGCGCTCACTTAAAGGAGACCAAATCGATCAGTGCTCTTTATTTCAGAATCATGTATTCATGATAAAAATGAGATACAAAATGTAAGGCAAAATTTGTATACTTTCTTCTCAGTAGTTTTCAAAATGTGGGGAAGGTGTTACCGAAAAAAGAATTTATTTCTTTGAAAACACTCTTCATGGTTAGGAAAAACTGTTGAATTCATACCTACTCATAGTAGACCTCAAGAAACGCATTCTGGACGTCCACGGGCTACATCTGAAGAACGTATCGATAGAAGCAAACGAAGAAAGACTGAAGCAATTCGTAAATCTTCTACGCCAAATGAACTGGCATATACTGCTCGCATGAAAGGGAAAAGAAGAAGCTGCCAAGATTATTACGGAGGCTACAACCACCACCCCTAAAAGGGCAAACAAAGTAAGTAAAAATCCTGAATGAGAAACCGCACCAAATCCTACACTCCCGATGAGGTACTTTCGTTATTTGTGGAAACTGACCTAAGCAAACATTAGTACCAGATACTAAGAACAAGTGCTTCTAAAAGGTACAAAAGCGTTCATTAGAAGGGAACACACTGGAAAAATTTCAAGAAATTCTTACAATGAATATTTATTTAACTTTTTGTTAACATCAGATCCTGTGATCACTGGCATGCGCCCTACACGAAAAAAAATCCCTAAAGAATCTCCTAAAAGAGGTTATAGATCTTCTTTTTATTCCAGATAATGGATTAAAAAAAGACAGTGGCAGTAAATATGAAATAAGGAATGTAATGGACATTACTGTCAAGAAATCATATATATTAAAAAATATATACAATTACATGTATAACTGGAACGCCTTTTCTGTATAATCCCATTCGGGGATCTAATGTCGGCCTCCAGCCATACAGACCCCGATTAGGAAACTCTTTTTTTCAATAAATAAATAAATAAATAAATAAATAAATAAATAAATTTTATTGTAATAAAAAATTTTTCGTGATGTTTATTTACTTCTTGTACTCATTTTTATATACGTTTGCTTGAATTTAATATAATGTTAAAAAATTCGAAATAAAATATGCAATTTGACTTTTGGCCAGGTTTTGAGGCAACCTGGCCCACTGTGCGGAGGTGGAAATGCCCGCCACCGGTCTCACGACGTCGGCTAGCGCGCAGTTGCATGTTGTGAAACACTCCGCTCAATATCGCTGGTGAGATTTGCTAAACTTCGGTTGTGGTTTCCTCCTTCAGCTCAAGCAAAGTGTACGGATTGTTTGCATACACTTTACCTTTCAAGCCATCCCAAAGGAAGAAATCGAGAGATGTGAGATCCGGCGAGCGTGCAGGCCAGATGCCACGCGAGATGATTCGATCAGCAAAGATGTCCTGCAGAAAGTGCATTGATGTGTGCGCTGTACACGTTTCCATGCACTACTGCACACTAACTTTTGAATCACCCTGTATAATGAAGCCTGTATCAACTTCAGCTGCCTCTGCAATTCATCTCGTCCTTCAGGGTAACTCAGAAGTGACTGACTCTGAGGAAGTGTAAAGTAAATATACTTTCTTTATTAATTACAATTCGACATCATAATGCAAATTTATATTTTCCAATTAAATTATCTTCTTATTTAACAGGTCCTCAATACTTTTCTGACTTCTGAAAAAAAAATCTGAAGTTCTAAGAAATATTTTTCCTATTGATATAGGCTAATTATTATTGTAATGCTACTATCAATTTTATTTTTTCGTGTAATTGTAATTAATAATACTATTTATATAAATAATAAAACGTAAATAAATGAATGGTCCCAAGGTTACACGCTTTCTCTTCCCTGTACGAGTAGTCAAGTCCCTACTACCTGACTCCCGCTGCTTGGAGCTCAAGCTTTAAAAATTAATATCTTCAAAACGGAGCAAAACACAGTTTTGTCTTTTTTTGTATTGTTTTTATGAAAGTATGTGTAAGATATTAATAATTTTTTAACGAAAAAAAAAATACCCACCTTTTGAGAAATTTCCATAAATAAAATGTTTTTATTAAATTCAAATATTTGCGCATGCATAATATAATTTTTAAAATTTCATATAGAATCTACAGTTAAAGAGCTTTCATATGTCACCAATCACATCTTTCTAAATAAAATACAACCGAAGTAACAGTACTTCATAGATAAGGCCCCCACTCAAATTTCGAAAATTTTAAATGTCCGTAACTTCCATAAAAATGAAAAAAAAAAAAAAATTTGGCATTCATTACCAACTCCCTAGGGCAATTGTATATACCAAATTTCATTAAAATCCGAGAGGTCAAGTACCAATGCCTGCATGAACTGACGTGGAATGACCCATGACCCATGGTGCTCGTATGTTACTTTTTTTGACCGTTTTGTATACATGAATTGTATTAAAATTTTCCTTTCTTATGAAGCCACAATAATACACATTTTATTATTATTATTATTATTATTATTATTATTATTATTGAAACTTATTGCTAATTTTAGGGCGAATTTTAAGGATTTTAATCTTGACGATTTCGAAGATAAACGTTTTACGTTATTCGAATGATTGCTCTATGATTTAATTCTCCAGGTTATTCCTTGTTCTGCGTCTGTTATTATTAGCTTCATTATTTCTATTATTATCTTTGCTTTTAGGTTCCATTCAATCATTTTTTACCAATTTTTTTCTTTTTTTTTTACTTCATTTATTAATTACTTAATTTATCTTACGTATTTTCTTTTCCTTATTTTTTAATTAGTCTATAGTTTTAGTTTATTATACGTGTTTCATTAACCCCGTTTTTGGGCCTCGGCCTGTTTGGGGGACAACATCGGGCTCTTCCTTCCGGTTTATCCGGTGGGACACTCCTGTTGTTGTTACATTATTATTATATATTATATTATTACAACGATTATATAAATTTTACCATGTTTTGATCATGTTTGGTGGATGGAATCTTGTAATCAATATTTCAACCTCTTCCACTAATCCGATCTTGCTGAAATTCTGTACACATACGTAAAGTCGGTGACGATGGATGAATCAAAAAATAAATTCCAAGAAAAGCGTTGTTTGAAAAAGTTTTTTCTATCCGTTATTTTATTAATCTTCTAATTTTTAGCATTTTTGATGTGACGATCATTACATTTTATATAAAATAAAAGAAGAAAACAATAAAAAAGAAATGTGAAACAACTGACTAAGAAAATAAAAATTAAAACAATTAATAATAAACAATTCGAAGCGGTGGGGAGCAGCGTTGCCAGATGTGGTATTTTTTTTAAAGCCCTTATCCTTTGTTGGACATTGTTAAACAATGCACAAAACAATGAAAACAAAGACAAGAGCTTTAAAAAATTTACCACATCTGGCAACGCTGGTGGGGAGGATGTCTAATTAAAGTAACAGCCATTAGTTTCCGAACCAGGTGCTATAGAGTTTGAGGCGCTGTTTTGATTTATATCATTGTACCAGTTACGAGCTTTGCTTTCCATCTTATCTCTTCCCTATCCTATCTTTACACTGAACTTCCCCTTTCTGATCTGATAGATGGGGATGCAGGGGATAGGGGTTGTGATTGGAAGAAGCATCTGCAAGTGATGGTTGTCGTCTCCAGAAAGAACCTTTGTCAGCTTGAAACGCGACCGACGTCGAGTTCTTAAGAAAGATTTTGGACTGTTGAACTTTTTATTTTCGTTCGAGGAATATTTTTTTAAAAAAGAAATAATCAGAAGAAGGAAAAAAAAGATAAGAAATACAGAGAAACCATTTTTTCCATCTTATTATTGTTTCTTTTTAAATAAAAATTTATAAACTTTTAAAAAGGAAATGATTTTGGTTTCAGAGTAGACTAGACCATAATATGGAATGCAACTTTGAGAAAAAATTATTTGCTACCGCTGAATACAATATGAATTGTAAATGCATGAAATTTGAATTTAAATACATTTTTTTTTCATTAGTTTATCAACATGACAATCCTTCCATGCATAAATCAAAATCTGTAACTAGATGGTTATAACGCCAACTTCGTGCCCGTCCACTTGGAAAATACTGTCTTCTTCATCAGCGTGTAAATTGGGAATGCATTGTGTACTATATAACAAATCACGGAATATAAACTGTGATAAAATACAGATATTAATAAATAACTTAATAACCAATTAGAATATATTATAAAAATTTTAAAAAAATCAACTTTTTTAATGAGCAAAGCCCACATCAATAGCAGGGCTTTCTTGTTTTACGGGCTTTGATACTGGATAAGACAGGATTTTCGGCCCGTATTCTACACGAGAACGATGCCCATCACCAAAATAAATAAATAAGAAATAAATTTTTGATTCATTGTTTTGTGCGTGTGCATAGTGAATGAGCTATCACCTATCGTTTTGAAAAGACGAATATGTTGTCGCAGGACACAATCCCGGTACATCTAACCAGTTATGGGCCCTCTGCCGAAGACTTTTAGCGGTGTACGGGAACCCATAATGATGACCGCACACACTCTCACCCCAGGGCACTGTCATAACATGTTCAATGATGTTAACGGGGCTGGACCGTGTCTCACGTTCTCTCCAGATGTATACACGTCGAGAATCAGAGGCCAGGCTGTATCGGGACTCATTCGAGAAAATGGCCTGACTCCATTGTCCTTGTGTCCATGCTGCATATTCGGTGCACCAAGCTAACCGTTCCCTACATTGTCCCTGGGCAACACCTCCGAGAGAGAAAGCCTGCGGATAAAAGGTGTATACATTGTTACATCATCATCAAGCGGCTATTGTTAATCGTATTTCTACCAATAATAAGATCGGCCTCGGTGGCTCAGCGGTTGACTGATTGTCTCTGATGCCCGAGTACGCGGGTTCGATCCCGGCCGAGGACGACGAGGATTTTTCAGGGGGAAATCCAGAGATCACGCACTTCCTTCGGAAGGGAAGTAAAGCCGTTGCTCCCGTGTAGTCGTTTGCCAGCTGCACGTTAAAGAACCCTTGCGAGGCAAAATTTGCGGCCCCTATAACGCCGTCCTGAAATGACCATAGCAGTTGAAAAGGACGTTAATACCAAACAAACCAACCAATCCAAACCAATAATAAGCCCTAAATCTAATGATTCTGATTATGTATACACGGTAAACAAAGTTTTTACCTCATAAAGAATATTAATAATAAAAAAACTGTTAGATAGATTTTTGTATTATGATCTTCATCTCAAAAAGATTTTCTTGACTTCTTTAGTACTGCAGTTATTTCCATCCTGTCGGAACCGTATCCACAATCTTAAAAATGACGTTAATTGACACGTTCAGCGCCCGAGACACTTCAACCTGGGACCTGCCTGATTCTAGTCGTTCAAAATTCACCACTAGCAACCTGCTTCAATCCGTCCTCTCATTTCACTCTCTAAATGGACACGATGAGCCATTAGCAAAATTATCGAATGCTCAATTGCCAATAAAAGTTAAAGGTCATTGAGTATGTATGTCCCATCACCAGTGTGCTGCCACTTGTGTATTTAATGATGGAATGGTATTTACGGGATCTACAGAATGGCCTTACCAAGTTTGGTACCGATCGGATATGCGGAAGGGTCTCATTGTGCAAATCCCTTAATTTAAGGACACTGGTGTAGTTCTTCAGATATATACATAATTTCCTACAAGTAAAAAAAATGCTGAAGACAATGACACTTCCTGTAACCCTTCTCATGCAGAAAAACTATACTGCGACCAATCCCAACTTTGGCCTAAATCCTATTGGTCAGGCACATCACCATGCGTAATAACACGAAAGCGGCTTCATTGCCTAGCAACGAGCCACCGATGTAAACAAATGTTGAAGCACGAAGCGAAACTACAATGACTAGAATAGAAACTATTCCAGCCACTGTAGCGAAACCATAGTTTCAGCCATTTTGGTAGGGTCGCACCGCATTCCAGGAAAATACCGCATTCGTGGGGTTTTCCCCGCTAGTTTTTCTCCTCTTATTTTAAACCAATAAAAAGTCAACAATCGAATGACATGAGCACTATCTCATGTTGCGTATTCATTATTTTCTTTGGAAAGCGTTGTTCGGCTTCAACCAATAGCAGTTAGGCCAAAGTTGGGGTTGGTCGCTGTATAGCTTCTCTCCTAGACCCTCCAAAGGCTGAATACTACGAGTCAAAAAGTTGGACACACCAGGTCATTTCCTAGACAAATCTTTTATGATCTGAAAAAGTGTGAATCTGTCCCGCGAAATGTGGGACACTTGGAGCGTCTACTCTCCCAACAAAATGTGTTCAATTTCTGCAACTGGCGGCGCGCTTTCAACTTCTTACACTCTATAGACCGTTAGCTATTGATAACGCCAGGCGTAACAGCAATTAGCAACTGATATCAATTAAGTATTGATAACAATAGGCATGACAGCTTAGGCTTTATTAGTATTCTAACACAACAATATAGAGTGAACACAAATGATTGAAGCGGTTTCTTGATTTTATTGTAGGTGCATTATTTAACATATCATCACGAAAGTTTACAAGAACAGAACAACTCACCAAGTTTTTTTATTCTTTTTAAATGCCCGGCAGACGCGATCTTTTGCTCAAATTGACAGAGATATGGGATGAACTAGATTACGGACATTTTATCTGTAGAGTGATTAAAGGGGCGCATATCGCAAAAATACTTGGCGAGTTCCTCTATGTACTTGTAAGTTTCGTGATGATATGTTAAATTATACACCTACAATAAAATCATAAACACTTCAACCATTTATGTTCACCCTGTACTTTTATCCGGGTGCAGAGAGCCAGTTACGCATCACTCCTGTACATCAGTCCTTTTCGCACGTGAAATGTCGGATGCTCATATCTGTAAACACCACCACAACGTACGTGAAATATCCCAGAAACGTGGGCTAGGAATCATTGTAGTGTGATCGTACAGAAACGATGGAAGTGCTGCTGATAGAAGAGGTGAAATGTTATAAACTTATTAAAATAATAGTATGTAATATCTTAAAATATATCACAGTATTAACAGTTAAAAATGTGAATTTTTAATATAATTTATACAATTTAAGCAAAACGTAACTATAAAATATCCCTTTTACCACAACATATTTTACGAGGGATGTACATTTCGACAACTATATGCCATCATTCAGCCTTGGTTTTAAATGAAAAATAATTGTTTAATAAACAAAATATCCAATTAACGCACGAAAACTCCAACTCGTCTTTTAAAATTATTGAGAAACCCTTAAGGTAAAACACCACTACTACAGAGATCAGGGATATACGAGATTAAATGCAGCAATTGCCCCAAGGTGTATCAAGGTCAATCCTTGGGAAGTATTATGAAAAGTTGAAAGAACATTTGGCTGATCTAAAATATGGTAGGCATGAAAAATCAGCATTGGCAAAACATGTTTATTCAACTGGGCACATTTTTCAATTAACAGATTTGAAACTCTTGCATTCCATCAACAATCAACGCATATAAAACTTTTTTTGAAAGTGAGCGAGTTCTCATTGAATCAAGACTATGCACCCATAGGTGACTCACCCCTGATAGCATGGATTAACTCAATATCAAGATAAAAGAAGAACTTCAAGAAAAGAAGGAAACCTCCCCCCCCACCCACACAAGGAGCAGTTCTAACCATTTGATTGACTGATTATATTCTACTTGATTTTTATTCTATTTTCTCCTCATTTCATTTCAAACCAGGGCTGAATGATGGCAACGTAGTTAATGCAGTGTTACATGATATATTGTTTATCCACAGTTTTTATTCTTAGTTATATTCTAAAACCTCATTGAGAATCGTATGAAATGCCTGATTACAAGTTTACCCAGAAGACTAAATATTAAATGAACTCAATGAACTGCACGCTTAACACTTGAATTTATTCTCCGTATGAAATACTGACAGAAATATTTGAGAAGACATTGACAGTAAAGTAAAAATTTAGCTTTTGTTAGTTATAGTTATTTGGTTTCTTAAATAGGTCTGCGATTAATATTTACTTGGATCCAGGAAATTACTACTAACAGTAGATAGATTCTGATAAAATCCATGAAACCAATATCCAGATGTACGGCAAAACCCGATGGACTTGATCGATCGTGTTTCACAAAGCAGCGTATAATGTCAAGTCCCAAGTTGCTTATGACTAGAGAGGGATCCAAAATGTTGTAATAGTATTCCAATGGATATTTGGGTGCAATTGCTGTATAAAATGCGCTTGCGAAATTCATAAGACAAAGAAACCAAAACGGGTTCTCCGGGGTCTCCTGGCCATAGTTCTTGATCTCTTTCAACAAATAGTATAGTCCTTGACACAAACAAAAGACGCCTGTGGTGTAGATTCCAATTACAAGATCAAAGCCCATGAACGTTTCCAGGATGGGCATTGTAGATAGATGATGGACGTACGTGCAATCTAAAATTTTGAATTTGATGATAATTGACTGAAGTATACTGTAAATTTATTTTTCACATATCCAGACCTTCATGTCATGGCAAAGTATGGCAAGGAACTGCCATCTTCAAAACAAAGTTCATCTCCAAGCAACACTGTTGTGTTCAACAATGGGAAAAAGTGCGCATGCAATATATTTTAACAATACAAGTAGTTTTGGCGCGATCCAACGATATTTTGAAAAGATACTGATTCATAATACAGGGTGATTACAAAAGAACTTGACACTTTTAAAAATTTATTACATCAAAGCTATTCAGAATATAGACACACCACATACG
>JAHWFO010072570.1:1392140-1404992 GCA_023313115.1 Rhysida immarginata
TAATAAGTAATGTCCCGTTTCCTTTCCGTTTTTGAGTGGTAAAACGAGTTTTTTTTTCATTTACGCAAGCGTCAGTTTCCTTTTTCTTTCGTGCCGGGCACTATACAACACCTCGACTGGCCCCCTCAGTCCCATGATCTTAATATCATTGAACCTTTGTGGAGGATTTTGGAGTACCCGTCGCCTGTCAATGGCATGTGGTATAAGCCCTACGTCCATCAGAGGTATTTTAAAGAAAAACAATTGGCAATCTGTACAAATTGCAACTGCAGCATCATCTGTCGGAAAATGACCCTGATCGTCGCCTGGAATTTTGTGAATGGGCACTGGCACAGCTTGAGGCGGATCCCACATTAGCCACACAAATCCTCTTTTCCGACGAAGCCGAGTTTTAGGTTCAAGGGGAGGTAAACTAACAGAACTGTCGCTATTGGTCCCCTACCAATCCTCACTATGTTGACTCTTGCAAAATAGTCGGGGATGGGAAACTAATTGTGTGGTGCGGAGTATTGGGCGCCAAATTAATTGGTCCATTCGTCATTCCTGGTACCCTCAATGCTGAACGGTATTTGGGTATGTTGCAAGATCTCATCCTCCATCCATCTTGTCCGAGGACGATAAATTTCCACTCTTCTTTCAACAGGATGGTGCGCCACCCCATTATGGAGTACACGTCCGTACGTATATGGATGAACAATTTCCTGGACGATGGCTCGAGCGTCGTGGTCTCCGGGAATGGCCAGCACGTTCACTCGATTTGACTCCCTTGGATTTTTATCTGTTGGGTCATCTCAAAGCCAAGGTCTACGCTGAGAAGATCCGGAATCTTGGACACCTGGAACAACGGATCTTTGCAGCCTGTGCGGAAGTCTCACTGGACACTCTGTTAAGGTTCTGGACAATTGGGTGGTACGGCTGTACACGTGCGTAGCACTGTACAATTGCGTGGTGGTGTAGAGCACGTGGAGCACCATATGTAACAGTGAGAATCGCCATTTGGAATGCCTGTAACTGTTGAACGAGTTAAGATATGAATAAACAGACTGCACCATTGTTTTCCTTGGGAAATTCTAGCCCGAAATCATGTTCCCTATGACCCCCTTCCCATTTAAAGCTCTACGGTGCATCCAAGATGGCGGCTTTCAAGATGACCGCCGTCCCGGTCACCTACACCATATGATTTCTCCCAGACCTGATATGTTCCCACAAGGTGGTTATCCGTCAATTTCCACAAACACGAATTGTGTCAGGGGTGGTAAGGGACTTATGGCCCATCCTGTACATTCCGGTTTTACAGGCCGGAATTCTCGCTATCCACTTATGTAACTTCCGATGACATAACCACGTAAGAGTTATTGCGTAAGCTCATTTTCGTGGTAACTGACCTGGTAAGTACTCATTAATGTCATCACCTGAATTTTCCATTTCTAAGGGGTGTCCCGGTATTTTTGGCAAGGTGCTGTTGATTCGATCCAAAATTTCTTTTCCTTGTTTTATGTATAATTAATTGTTTACGTTGCGAGAAAACAATTGTTTTCTTGGATTTCTCAAAAAAAATCTTCAGGGACCACAGAAAATAAACAACAAAAATATCAACTTCCATGTTTACTTGTTCCTAATCTTGTTCTGTTTTTGTAGAAACTGTTTTTTATTTTTAAACGCAGTTCTCAGAAAAACAGAGAAACCTTGTCACTGGAGTGAAGCTGCGCATGCGTGATAGCCGACGCCTTTGTTCCCCTCTCTGTCGGTTGCGTCGTTTCCATGGCGACGCCCTGGGTGGAGTGAGAAGTGAGCCTTCTTTCTTTCCATCTCGTATTATTATTATTATTATTACTATTATTATTATTATTATTAATGGCACGAGGCCCATGCCCATATGTTTCCGAAGACCCATCTCTTCTTTCCTCGTTTGCACGCGCTTCCTTCTTCCAGCTCACCACGCTATCCACTCGAGAAAGCCGAAGATAAATAATCTGTAAACACACTGAACAATTCCGGTTTAGAATGGGAATTTGATTCTCGTTCTCTGGCTCCTTCGCCTCGTGAGAATTGTCGTTTTGCATTCGTGCCTGTAATTGGTTGAGAGAGGAGCCTGTGTTTGCATTCCAGGGAGTAGTGGAAGACAAAGCGGTTGAAGGATGATACATGGCTGTTTTCTTGTAATAAATCGATCCAACACGATTTATTCAAACTCCAGAGGGTTTTGGCGGCTGTAGAAGTTCGGCTGCTGTCACGTGACTTCTTAAGGATGTTTGCCTGACTGATTCTTACCAGTTGAGGGACACCAAGATCCTTGTTCCTTAATAAAATTGGACCATTTAAAAGGCTCTTGTCAGAATAGATAAACTGTCGGTAAACTGAAGGAAAAGAAATGCTCCTCACGCAGACTGGAACATAACCAAATCAGGCCAATAGAAAGAGAACTAGCAATAAACAAGATTGGGGAACGGTGATATGTATAATCCTAATCATATATGGGCCATTCGACCCAGTGACGAAACTTTAGGGTTCTCGACGGCAATTGTATCAAGAAGTATACCAAAGACGGACGCTACCCCTTGCTGTTTGGCGAAGAGGTGGCTTGTACAGTCCGTCTACTATATTTTGGCGGTTGACTCCTGGTAAATCTTAATCCATGTAGGCTTGACTCCTCCTCTATTCCTGCTTTGACCTAATTCACTACATGTATAAAACAGGCGCTTGCCGTTGGAAGCTACGGACTAACGTGATTGGCTGAATTTGAACTATAACATTTATCGCTAGACAAGATTCATCCGCCAAGTACTGCATGCAGTTACAGACCCTGAATGCCAGTCGCATGCAATTCTTTCCGCAAAGTGTTGTAATGCACACTGACTACTGTTGCCTATTGGGACTTCTTGTTGAATGACCTGGAGTGGTTACTTGCGTTTCAACGCCCATCCTTCGCGAGTTTTGAGGATTGTCTGATGTGCATGTTCCGATGCCTGTGATAGTCCATTTCTTCGCATTGATATCACAAATAGTTGAATGTGGCGCTGTGATAAATTTCCGGAAAGTTCACGAATAGACATGCTCGCAATTTGGTACCCGATTATTACTCATTAAACCATTTTCCACTTATGACAACTTTACACGAGCAACGTTACACCAACAGTATAACAATCACGGAAGTTGTTGATATCCAATGCGCAGGTAAGATTTCATGTAGATTAGGAGGTATCCGTTCCATTATTAAAGGATGGTGTGCATGTTGGCTATCTTCCCAGAAGCGGATGGGATAGTTCAGCAGTGGGACAACATGACATGTCCAGAATTATCCGCGAATGCTTCGAGAAGCGCGACCAAGATTTCCAAGTACAAGGCCATCGATATCAACTTCTCCAGCTCAGGGCTGTAGAGGGTGTTCTACAGGCGCAAATGATATGAAACAAACTCGAAGAACACACAATGGAAATAATACGCTTGCCATTAGTAGATAAACAAAAACTGGTAAAAAGGTTCGCCGATAGATAGCGCTGCACCCCGACAAATCGTTCTACAAATGTTTAGTATGTCCCACTTGTGTTTCCAGAATGCTTTTCATGCGCAAACCCTTGTTTTCCACAGCTTAAAGCATTATGTATGCATTAATCCCTAGAACATGTCGACGAATGCTCTCTTTCAGTCGTAGCAAGGTTACGGACTTTTCGCAGTAAACCCGATTCTTTAAGAAACTCCATAACGAGAAGCCATTGCTGATGGAATAGGTTTCTTGTAACACCTGTTGAACATTTCAAGCAATGTGGGAGATTCAACTTCCTGCATTCATGTTGCTGAAATTGTGGAATCAGAGTACATCTCCCTCGTTTCTGACGAGTCACCTTCCATATATAGGTACCTTCTTCATACAGTAGGTATATTGCCTTAGTCTCAGTTAATGCACATGAGATCGCAATTAGAGTAGCCTGTAGTAAAAGAGTAGTGACAACTCATAGTCGGCGCCATGTTGTGTCGAACTTGTGGCACGAATTACTGGCGTTTAATTGTTTTTCCATGCATTTGGTATGATAGCTCAAGAATTTGTGAAAATATATATAATTGTATCATCCCAAATGCATGGAAACAACAATCAAATATCACTAATTCCTGTTACTAGTTCGACACAACATGGCGCCGACTATGAGCTGTCACTACTCTTTTACTACAGGCTACTCTAATCGCAATAATGTTACAGCGCCACCTATCGGTGACCGTTTGTACCAATTTTTGTTTATTTAATAAATGGCGAGCGCATCATTTACATGGCGAATTCTTCGTATCATTTGCATTAGTAGAACGCGCTCCATAGCCCTCTGAATTGATGAAGTTTAATTTCGATACCTTGTATTTTCATGGTCCCCTAATTCCCTAGACCTAAGTCCAGTCGAGTACTTTTGGGATCGCAATGTTTGCTCTATGGTTCCTCCATCTCGCATCTTTCAGTTGTTGTCTGACGCATTGTAGTCTACACGATTTTAGATATTGGTGAACATCTTCAAGCATCTTACTGACCTTCTCTCATGCTTTAAGACGTAGAGACTGAGAGTGGGGAAAATTACGCTTTATTAGGAGCTTTAGCATAAAAGCTACTTACCGGGTCTTTCAAAAATGACCGGTATACCGGTATATTTGAAAAATCAATAAAAACTAAACGGGTAGCGATAAAAATACACCGTTTGTTGCAATATGCTTGGGGCAACAGTAAATTTTCAGGCAGACAAACTTTTGAAATTAGTTCACGGTGTATTTCTATCGCTGCCCGTTTAGATTATTCAAATATACCGGTCATTTTTGAAACACCCGGTATAAGAATGCGCCCTTGGTCTGTACGTTTATCCGTCCGTCCGGCCGTTCGCCGTTTACACAATAACTTGAAAACGGATTAACTTTTTCAAATTCTGTTTTCAGAAATATGACCATCAAAGTGTTAGCTGGGCCGTATCAACTTTTCAGAATTTTTCGTGGACCCCTTCAAGTCGAATTCACGTGCTAAAACAATGTGTGTAAAGAATTCAAAGATACTGGCATGTCATATAACAATCGATTTGTCAAGAAGGAATATATTGTTACTTTCTGTTCATCTTTTAAGCATTATTGACATCGGCGCGCGCACGTGAAATCGCTTTGTCGACGCACGATTGCTCAAGTGCTCATAATCTATACGCTTATTATTAAGTAGCGGAAAAATGGAGCTACTTATTGGTTTTATTTTACACACGATTTGAATCACCCTTCATCATTTCTACATTTTTTGAGGTAGAAGGTTGAAATTCGGAATGTAGCTTACTATGGGCATGTGCACCTTCACTATTTACTTTGGTTTTGATTAGCCCACTAAGGTCGGAGTTTTGGGGGTGAAAATTAGAGAGGACCAAAAGGTCTTAGTGTATAGAGGAGTGAAATTCGGTATGCAGATTCCTATAAGCAAGATCTCCATTATATGAAGATTTTTTTCCCGAGGTATCCATGCCCTCTCGACTCGGTGGCAGAAATGCATCGAAAAGATGGGGACTACATTGAAAAATAGTGTACCAACTCTATCTGTAATAAAGGAGCTGTAAAAAAATATTTCCGGTTTTCATTTGACTGACCCTCGTAAGTAGAATAAGAATGGAGCTACTTATTGGTTTTATAATGTCAGTCCATCTCCTTCATAATTTCTACATTTTTTTGAGGTAGAAGGTTGAAATTCGGAATGTAGCTTATATGGGCATGTCCATCTGCACTATTTAGTTTGGTTTTGATTTGTATACGGGGGTGGGATTCAGAAAGGGCAACATATCTATGTGCTATTTAGGTACGTAAATCCAGTATCCAGATTCCTCTAGGCAAGATCTACATTACTATGAAGTTTAGGCTCAATTGTTCCAGTGGGATCGGATTTGCGGGGGTGGCAGTCACTTGGTCCTTAGAACTATTGCAACATATGGCATGTGATATATCAGACGTTCGGAAATGATGAGAAAGGAAAGATACGAGGTTTTTTACATTTTTTACATATTACGATCGAGAAAGTCAATTTATTGGGGAGAGGTAAAAAGTGCAGATAAAGGGGTAAAAATAGATGACTTGCCTTATCCTACTCGGGAGGCAGGGGGGGGGTTATTTTTTTTTTTAATAAACGTATATATGTATTTCTGCTGCACTGCTAAAGCTCCTCCTTGGAATGTTTACAAGATTTTATTGAGTTTTATAATCTTGTTTAGCATTGTTGTTACTGAAGTTTGTTTGTCGTATCTAAAGTGCGGATTTTGGGGTGATGATATGTAGTCACTTCTGGATATTGGATCATTTAGCTTATTGGTCCCAAAGGAGTAAGTGTTGAATAAACTGGAAAATTGGACATATCTAGTTTCCTTTCTACATAGTTAGCTTTAATTAAATTTTCCCGTTCTAAGCTTCTGTTTTCCAGAAGTGTCTTTCTAGTGATTGGGCGTTGCAACATGGATTCGGCGCTTAGTCTCAAGGGAAAAATACAGTCTGCCTAGGTTTGCTTGTGTGAACTAAGAGGGTAATCCTCTCAGGCGTGATTTTCGCAATTAAAAGCCTGAAGCTTTGTCGTGGGATATAAATGAAGATTACTGGGAACGTGACGTCATTATATTTGGTGCGCGATTTGTGTCTTCCGTGAGGGTCTCTTGTTGATGGGTTTCCTGTCATGCAACTGTAATGAAAGAGGCAGTAAATGAGGATGAGAGAGTTCATGATGGGTTCTGCTGAATCAATTGGCTTATTAAAGTCGGTCGTGTCTTTCATATGCGTGTTAATGGTATTGCTCGATGACTGTCTGTAACGCTGTTCTCCTAAACCCATCTGTCTAACAGTTATTACACTACCTTATATTGTTACTTAATATGTATACATTCTGGCCAATGAATGAGAAACGTTTGTTTAATATTTTGTTGGACCCCTTTATCCGAATTAGAGCATGCATGCGGGTTGGTATACAATCAGTAAGCTTAAATAATAATGATTATAAATTGGAGATGCTCTCCAAGCATAAGTAATGATTTTTCGATTGAAAAATGGAAGGAAAAATTCTTCAACCGTGACAACTTGGTTGTCTTTAAGACACCTTGTGACAGCCTGGCTGTCCAGGTGCGTGCGATAGCCCAATTGGTAGAGGCGTCGGCTATGATAGTCGAGGTTCCTGGTTCGAATCCGGGTCGCAGAATTTTTCCTTCCATTTTTCAATCGAAAAATCATTATCAGTAAGCTTTGTAAATCAGCAGAAGACGAAGTGTTCAACAGATTTTCCCTTAGATCTCTTAGCAGATTTTTGGAAGAATATTTTCCTGACAGATATGTCGTTGCAACATGTACCAAATATTCTGTATTTAAACAGTCATCTTCCTTCTCGTAAAATCACTGCTGGACCAACGGGCCCACGAAGAAGCCGTCGCATGCAGAATCGAAATGCGGTTTTGCAGGATGGTCTTGGTCGCCAATATTGTTCAGGTAGGCCGTGGAACGCACCCGACCTTCAGTTCATATCAGAGACTTATTCCATACTAGCAAAAGAAGCTACATACAATGGCACTATCAACATTAAGTTTTCTCGATAAGACATGCTAGATCCATTGCATCATAGGTCTCCCGCCAAACCATCTGCCCACCATCTCTGCAAAGCAACGTGTGTCGCTTTTTCAAGTGTGTACGCGTTCAGTCACGATTTTCCAGAAACTACCCGAGACAACTGTCCTTTCTTTACAGAAATCTGGGTTTTCATTTAGGCATGCGACATCCGATTGGATCCGGTTCATTTCCAGACGCATGTTCTGACTGATATTAGTCGAAAACACTCTTGGTTAAAATCAATTGTTGCATACTGGATGTCCAGTTTTAAACAACGGCAGTGTCACTCATGATCGATTGTCTTTGAGTTATCACAGTTAACCCTTTTGTGTCGTATCGTGGTATAAATGGTAGATTTGCCAAAGGAACCTTCGAGCGCAGTCTGCTTCCAAGAGATGATTGCGGACGGTACGAGCAGACAGATGTGATGTGACTGAGGTTCTGATTTGAGTGATTTGAATGCGCCGATCCTCAGCGTTCATTTAAAAGTCTGCAGTGTCCTTCAGTCAGATTCTATCAAGTATGCGGGTGAACAGCTCTCCTCTTCCCACTCACTGTCTTTAACAACGGTGGACCATCCTGCCTCCCGAAGGTCCACTAGGCGACCGTGCTTAAATTCGATTAGCTGGACCAATGGTGAACGGTGAGGACTTCCACGCATGTTCCACGATCTTAGCAGTATTGGACAGCATAAACAAATGCTGGCATTTGGTTTCATCATGATCTGGCAGATTGCTCTATACACATAAAACAAGAACATCTGGTATCTCCTGCACTGAAAATCGGTTACTCCACGGTCTTGAAAATTTGAACTTGCTTGAAAATCGGTTGCTGTCTGTGGAGACTATCAGCAATGTGACATCACTCTGTCAGTTTTCACTTGTCACTAGTGTTCACGTGTCCGTATATGATTATCATGATTTTAATCCATATATTTAAGTTGCAAGGGTGATTTTTTTGACAATTCATTGGTGAAAACTACTGCATCTATACACTTCATTTTGGTCTTAAATGAAAGGTCTTGATCTGTAGATTTGTCAAATTTAGGTTTGGTGTCCATTATTACTATTAATTAGCGCTAATTTACAATTCAAAATTGCTTTAAGCACATGCGTAATAATAGGATAAAAACTGAAACGGTTTTGCATTGCTGTTGCACGTTTAACCATTGTTGGCGACGGCTTGAACAACACCTCTTTGAAAGAAAGCCAAACAACTGAAACGTCATGCACTGTTACATCATCATATTTCGACCATTGTTAACCGCATTTCTACCAATGATAAGCTTTAAATTTGGTCGACTTATGATGATGTAACAATGTATGAATTTTCAGTTG
This sequence comes from Rhysida immarginata, assembly GCA_023313115.1. NCBI lineage: Eukaryota > Metazoa > Arthropoda > Chilopoda > Scolopendromorpha > Scolopendridae > Rhysida > Rhysida immarginata. The sequence continues at coordinate 1,401,053 of JAHWFO010072570.1, forward strand.
TGAGGCTTTCTTTCTAGGGGTGCGTTCACTTATTCGTTCGGAGTCATGCTCCGAGTCAATGTGATCACGTGATCAAAGTACTAGCGTCATGGCTCAGAGTGAACACAACGTCGTAACAATCAAAGACTTTGATCGTTATAATTATTTGTGTGCAGTATTGCCAATTTAGCCTTTTTTTTCATGCGCTTGTCTTTTGTTGGACATTTTTAATAAAAATTAAACAATGCACAGCAACCATTTACCATTCATTTACAAGTCTTCAATTCTCTTCATTATTCATTGGTGATCTTGTTATTATTTATTCTTATTATTTGTTATTTTATCTTCTCCATTTATAAATGAATATAAAATCATTCATTAATAAATAAACATATTATACTACTACTTCATAAGTTAATGTATAATGCGCAAAATAATGAAAATGCGCTTTTAAATTGGACACATCCCTGCTAAATTGGCAACACTGCTTGTGAACGATTCAAGATATTTTTCCCCTCTTCGCAACCTCCGGATGGCACTTTTGGTTATGGGGAACCTTTAACATTAAGTTATTTTTTATTAACAGTAACAAACAATAACATATTTTTTATTTTTTATTATTTTTATAAAAACAAAGTTCTGGTCATAATTGTAATTTTAATTTATTATCACAGAGGCTAGGGTGGCCTCATGCGTATAGATGGATTGAGCATATAAAACTTAATAATTATGCTGAAGAAATTGTCTTGAATCAAATTTTCGATCAATTTAAGCTAAATTTTCGTTTGTATCGTGCCAAGCCTACAACAATGGAAGGCTAACCAATTATGGTAAGCTATGGTCGTGCACTTTCGAAAGATAGAGGCGGCCATGTTGATAGTTAAACAACGTACTGTATGTGCCAGCTTGAAGAAATAAAATCTTCTCTTGTTTGTGTGGTTGCCACGGCTCCTAACAAGCGCGCTCGCAAACGATATCTCATTGAAACAAAATTAATCATCGTTGAAGTTGCAACTTTGTTGGCACTCTTCATTGTTGCGTCGTCTTTCTCATTAAATTTTTTGACTCCGATGACTCCAGCTTGAAAGCAGGAGTTAAGGGAGTTAACCCGAGTCGCACTCCAAGCGAATAAAGAAACAAACTCCGAAAGACTCTAAGCGTACCCTGATGTTGTACGTCAAGGGAGTTAACTCCGAGCGAATAAAGAAACGGAGACCAAATGACTCGGAGCAAATAAAGAAACAGAATCCGAATGACTCAGAGTCACTGGAGTCATTCGGAGTGACTCCAAGTGAATAAGTGAACGCACCCTAGAAGGTACTGGCTTGAAGCAATCGACGGAACTGAAAGTCACCTGAGCATTGTCGTCTGAGCAACATCTACATATTTAAGTTCCAAGGTCTTTCGACAATTCGTTGGAGAAAACTACTGCATCTCAAAACTTCATTTTGGTCTTAAATGAAAGATCTTTGTCTGTAGATTTGTCAAAGTTAGCTTTTATGTCCATAATTACTATTACTTAGCGGTAATTTACAATTCAAAATGCTTACGCTGGCAAATCAAACAATCCTCATCATAATGACGTCACAATCAACAACTTTGCTACCACTGATGATCAAATCAACAATTACATAAACAATTAACAACGATAACAATAAACAACAATACAGGCAAAAACAGATGGAGATGGGTTGTTTACCGTCAAATTTTGACGGGATCTATCTAGTCTTTATATATATAATTCTTCTGTGCGTGTGTATGTGACTAAACTCTTCCAAAACGGCTGGACCGATTTTGATGTAATTTTTTGTGCGTGTTCAAGTGGATTCGAGAATGGTTTAGATTCACAATTCGATCCACTACAAAATGTTTTTTTAATTAACTTTTTATTTATAAGTTGTTCTTACCTGGAGCTGAATGGGAATTTTGCCAGCTTTAAAAAATTGTGACGTTTGCTTTGTTTAATGAAGAATTTTGCGATTGTTCCGTGAAGCAGCATCAACAATGACTGCAAGTCTGTCGCGCGAGAATGCAGTGTATCTTTTATTTTTCATCTAAATGGCACTTTTTATAGCGTTAGAAACAGTGACGTCGTTGTTTGCTTTTGCGATTATTGCGTGCAACAGCATCAACAGTAACGGGAAGTCTTTCGCGCGGGAATACAATGTATCTTATTATCTAAAAGGGCTTTTCGTGGCGACCAATACACTATATAAAGAAGCGGGTTGACTGACTCATCAACGCACAGCAAATCTACTTAAGCCACAAACTCGAAACTCGGTGAGGTAATAGGACGGATAGCATAGAGGCGTGCTAAGGCCGGGTTTCTCGAAATTCGGACCCCTGCCCACCCAGGGGAGCAGAAAGGAATTGCATGTTCGGTTGCTTGGCTCCGCCCCAATAAACGCATATCTTCGAAATTTTGCAGGAAGCTTTCTAACTACTGTTCCAAAAAAATTAGTTTCCCCGATTTTCGATATTCGAATTTTAAGGGTGCGAAAACTGATAAAAATCGATTTTTCGGGGGTGTTTCACAAAATTTTCTGATTTTTTGATGCAATTTCGCGGGAATAAAGATAAAGCAACGAAATTCGGAGGGAAGGTTCTCGGGGATATTTCCGCTTTGTGAGGGGCACCAGGAGAGTCCAAAGATTGGCCCCCAGTTTTATATTTTTGCCGTTTAACTCCAATGCAGTATTTCGCGAATAAAAATAGGTCTAGAATAATGATATTTGGTACGGTGATGGCAATTAACGAGATCAAATGTCTGTTTGGTCCGTTTCTTAATTATCTGGATTCAATTTTCTGGTATTTTATGTTTTCCAGATTTTTTCCGGATTATTTTATTTGGTTTTCCTAAATTAACATACAAACTGGCATGTTGAAAGCTTAGTTTGTAAATTGGTCATAAAATATCGATTTTGTTATTTGATTTAAAATTTATTTAAAGTATCCATGACTATTTTTCGATTTATTATGAAGTAGCTGATATACTCGGCGTTGCTCGGACTCTTTGTTGGTGAAATGTTGCAATTTCTGAATGTGAATATACAAAAAAAGTGAACATTATTCTTCACCTTTCATCTCCGGCCCTGTGTCAAATTCACTCATCTAAAGGGCCGGTGATCATAGAGGAGTGAAACAGAATACAATAAGAACATTTTTAAAAACTTTGTCTGTCTGTTTGAACACGCTAAAATCCAAAACTACTTGACGAATTTTCATGGGGTTTTCACAAGTAATTTGAGGTTAGTTTGCGGCAACATATAGGCTTACGAAAAAAAAATATCTTAATTTAATGTCTTGGAGTATGCTCCCCTTAGAAGAGCCAAAAGATGGCGCTTCATCAGTTGATTTTTAGAAGACGCTCATACATAACAATAGCGAAACATTACCGGGTCTGCTAGTATATTATAAATTCTGTAATGTACGCAGGTAATGAACATTTATACATCAATGCATATGCATCATTGTTGCTTTGGGATGAGCTTTGTTACTTTGTTTTGGTTTAAGCGCAGTAGTTTGTTTCCATGCGTAGCAATAGCATTTCTATATAAATTTACAGTGGACTGTCAACAAATTCAAAATGTGTTTGAAGGGCAGTAATTATGAGAAAAGAGGTAAACCTTAGTATTCAGATAAACCTTAAATAATACATAACATGCCTTTTTCGTTCCTTTCAAGGATTGTATTGTGTATGGAAAACGATGAAGACGACGCAGATTGATGATCAAACGATGGCTGTGGAATCGGAATCCATTTACAGTTGACCCTCGATTTTACGGACCTCAATTTTACGGATTTCGGATTTTCCTGACTTATTTTCTACTGAAATTTTTTGTACTTTTGTGTTGTGTAGTCTACTTTTAACTATTTAAAACTAAACTATCCACTAGTAAGAAGTTACGCTTACAGCAATTTGTTTTTCGCTCAAGCAAGGCACGCGCGTCATGTGACTACG
>JAHWFO010072570.1:1405092-1423380 GCA_023313115.1 Rhysida immarginata
CCCTGTAACCTGCTAGTCCAGGCGAGGAAATGTTGCTCCCAAGGTCTGCTTTGCCTTCCTTCCTTCACTGTAGAGGAACAGCTAGGGATGCTCGCTGAAGTGGCATAATAGGTCTTGGTTTTGTGTCTTGGCCCGTCGTAGCGTGAGACTGTGCTAGACGTCTTCCGCGTCGAACCACAGCTTTCTATCCGACGAGGGTTTCTTGGGACATTGTTGCCCTCCTTCGTCCGGGAAACTGGAGAATATCTACTTCTCTTTTAGTCGTGGCCGTATACGCTCTCCTTAGGCAATTCCTGACGAGCGTGGCGAAATGCTCCGTCGTGCGGCTGAATGGCTCTTATCTCAACGCTGGTTCGCTGTCTTCCATCGCCATCGGATATCACTCGCTTATTTCTCTTCCAAGACGTTTTCCCGCTTCCGATCTTATCCAAAGCTAATCTCCTTCTCCTCTTTCTTCCGGAAACCATCGACGTTCTTCGTTTCGGTCGCCGTTTTTACTTGCTTCCCATTGGCTGAGTTTCTTTGAGGTCACCCAATGAGCAGCCGGCACAACCATCTATCACAGCGGGGTAGGACGATCGACGAGCAATCGTTTCTTTGCTCTTGAACGCCTTCGAAATTGTTGACACTCATGCAGTGATGTGAAGCCACTGAGCCGCCTTGTTGAAAGGGGCAGAAAAGGAAGTAATCAAGTGAAGCATACGTTAATTTTGTGTAAATTAAGACATATCAATCATATAATTCAGGTTCTCTTTTTTGTATTTTTAATTTGTTATAGCATTTAACTTTCTAGTAAAACCTTATTCAGTAAGAACTTTGCTTATAACAAGTTCTTGCGATGCAAAAAAGAATCCGAAGTACAAAGTTTGGAAAAATTACCTGTATAACGAATGCAATGTGAAATGAAATACAGTTACAATGTTTTGACTCGTAAACATATATATTTATTGGTGAGCTCGTAAGTGGTAAGCCTTCGAGCTTTTTATGTCACTGCCAACATGGCGGGTTTATGGCTTCACTCCAATCAGCGTGCAGTGCAATCCAGTTGTTTTTTCTAGGTTATTGGAACTGACTCGATTTCAGAGAACTCACTTTTAATAATTTGCTTTCCTTGAAATGACGTCACTGAAAATTAGTTAAACAAGATAAGTGAGGAAAGTGAGCGAAAAAAAAAAAAAGGTTTTGAATGTGATTAATGCTCTATGCTCATTTAAGGCGTAGTTCCCTCAAATTGCTTAAATGGGCTATCCAGACACCGGATTTAAATTCAATTGAACCGATGTGAGATGTGTTTGAATGCCGCATAAGAATGCATAGTCCTTCAGCCACTAATCGTCTAAGGTAACTAGATCGTTTAAAGACCCCAGTGGCCACATGTCAGGCAAAAGGAATGTAAGATACTTGTCGATAGCGTTCCTCATCGTGTTGCAGCAAATGTTGTAGCAAAATATGGTCCAACATGTTACTGGCTGCATCATTTTCATATAGGCTACATGAAGAGGGTTGTCCGGATACTTTTGGCTGAACAGTGTAAGTATTTTTTTCGCCATTTGCTGGCTGTTATTCCTATTGTACGGTTATTGTTATCAGTAACTATTTGCGGTTAGATCCATTGAACGAGAGGCCAAATTAATGACAAACAAATACATCGCTTTATTGGAGAATAGTGTTCTGTCAATAATATCATGTGGGTTGCTGAATAAGAGATCCATTCTGTTCATGGAAGGCAGGATCTTTGGCGCCAGAAAAGACTAAAAATTGGTAGTCCAAAATTGGCATGCGAAAGTGGTGGGCCTAACATGAATCCCCTAATACACAAATGTACAGTGGTTGAACGTGTGGTGAGACGACGTTCACCGAAACTTGCTTTCCGTTCAGCTGTTACTGTATATTCGTGGGTTAATTCTCCATAGGCCAAGAAAACAGAGCGCAATGATTCCACGATATTAAAGGAAGAAAGCGAGCGGACATATAACTTTTAATCTGCATATTGTACGATCTGTATCACGTGATGTTATAAAATAATAGCCAATACTCGAAAATTAGAGTGTCTATCCTCTTTTGGATTGTCTCTGTAGAGGTTGAGGTGCATTACTGAGAGTTACACAGGAAACACAGCAGCTGCAATTGTACTATTTAACACACGTTTTTCCAGGATTGTATTAATAGGTCCAAAAATCCCGATAGAGCTTTTTATTTCCGTAACTGCTCTAAGGAATTGCCTCATGTACCCCCGCAGAAAGAAATCGAGATGTGATCGTAGGCTATTCCACGGTTACAAACCAGACCAGAACATAACTCGAAAACGTAGGATTTTCGGACATATGTTTATATGAACTTTTTTTCATGGTTTGGTGTAAGGAACCTGTCCTCGAAGTTTGTAAAAGTAGTTTTGAAACACCCTGTATATCAAACCGTGACAGACAGGTGAAATCCGACACGTGGAATAAATTTCTGAGAAAATCTTCATGTTATTTGTTGTTATGTCAGAAGACCCACTTTTCATTTGAAAAGAATTGACCTCCATCCGATATGGAGATTTCAAGATGGCGACCAAGCTTTTAAAGTAGTCCAAAATTGAGATCCCGATTTGATATTGGTGTATTGAAATGTAGAATATCGAAAACGTTAATTTTTATCATTTATAATCCCAATTACAAAGGAAAATGGTAATATTATTTTTTATTACACTATGTGACATTGAAAATGCAACACCATGAACGCGTGCATAGAAAATGATAAAAATCAGCAAACAGAAAGAGACAGCAATGAACAGTAAGTGATGTTTATTACAACATGATACACCTATGCGCTGAGCGACAACAATGTGTGATCAGTAGGTTCTAGGACCTCCGTGGGCGGCGATACAGGCAGCGATACGTTTATGTACAGAGTCAATGAGCGTGCGGATTATGTCAGAGGGATGGATGTCCATCCCCTGTCAATCATTTGCCAAAGTTCGTCTTCTGAACGCGTCGATGGCAGTGCATACAAACGACGTCTAATCGCGTTCCAGACGTGTTCGATTGGACTCAGATCAGGGGAGACTGCTGGGGCAATTTGGCTGATGCGTGTCGTGTGCGGTTGGGCGTTATCCTGCTGGTAAATAGCACTGGGCAGTCGGTGAAGGAAAGGTAGTGTCATCGGACGCAGAACCTCATCCACGTGCCTTTGGGATGTCAAAGTGCCATCAATACGGACCAGAGGTGACCTGCTATTGTAGGAGATTGAGCCCCAAACCATGATGCCGCGTTGTCGCATGGTGTGCCTTCCACAGTTGCAACCGGATTAGAACTGTCACCACGTTGGAACCAAACTTTACACGGCAACTGTCATTGCTGAAACAGAAGTGTGACTCGTCTGAGAACACCACCCTGCACCATTCCACTGTCCACGTGGCTCTTTCTCGATACCATTGCAAACGAAGGCGTCTGTGACATGGGGTCAATGGTAGTCTTCTTATTGGACAATATGAGTGCAGGCCGCCGGCGACCAATCGACGAATAATGGTCCTGGATGATATGGGAGCATCTAGGGTGTCCTGAACATGCAGCAAGAGGTCGACGGAAGTGGCCTGGGGGTTCGTCAAAGCTTGCCGGCGGATGCGTCTGTCCATACGTGCTGACACCATACCTCTTCGAGAAAGGACCGACCTGCCCTTTTGAGTCCGATCATCATACCCCTGGTGAAATCGTTTGTCTGCTGTAACTGCCTTGGTTGACGACGTCCTGGTATTCTCTGCAACTAAACGTTTTCTCAGCAACCCGAAAAAAAAATCGGAAGACTATTTCTATACAGACAGAGTAGCAGAAGTATTGCCAATTATGCAAATTCATTCCGTTATATCGCATTCAAAATGCGCGGGAAAGCTGCGCAATTCGCATATTTCTCTCCATTCGTTCATGGTGTTGCATTTTCAATGTCACGTAGTGTATGTATTTTAATTACAATTATACTATTTAAGAAAAAATTAACTAACTGCTGAAAATAAACACTGATGTAGAATTTTCCTTTCGGTTTTGGAAAACAAAAGGTTCTATTGGACTTTTGCACCACTCTGTGCAAAAGATTTACAAGCGATTAATTAAACCAAGTATGGGTTAACATTTGAAGGAAATAAATGGTGACAAGAATAAACCATTGTATGCTGTTTATTGTTGTGAAGTTTTAGATACCTTTGTTGTGGATAAGCTCTCTTACTTTGTTTTGAATTTAGCAGTCTGTTGCCTGGCAAAGACACGAAGGTTCCATGTTTGCAATGCACTTCCGTCATTTGATAACACATTCAAAATTGTGAAGTTAACTTGTGGGGAGAGAGGCAATCCAAAATGCCTCTCCTGGAAACCTTCGTGGGATACAACCTAAAAATAGGCGTCTACACAACGGCCCTATTCTGTTTTTTTCGAATGTTGTATATGTTTTATTACTATGTGATCATATTGAAAAATGAGATGGATCAAACCGAAGACCCAGCTACGTATGAGAATATGCAATTTTTGCAACAGAATAAGCTATTCTTCTTTCTGTATTTGTCAGCAGGTCTTGGTCTTATCATTGCAATTACGGAACGCAGGTTCATTGATAGACTTGGTTATACTCTTCCTTTCATGATGACGATGGCATTTGAATTTTTAATGTGCTTTGTGCAACTAAATTCATCAGGATACGTGATCTTTGCTTTAGATATCAACTTCTTAGACTATATTAAGTTATACTTACTTTTGATTGTCATTTCTTGGCTGCAAAAATCTTCCAGGTACTAAACGTTTAAGAAAACAAACAAGTGTACTGGCTCAAGGAAAATTCATCTATATACACAAACTGTTTTCTCAAATATCTGTACCAAATCTCTGTTATTTTTAAAACATTGTCAAAGATAAACTAAAATGTGCAAGTATATCTCAAACAGTCAATAAAGTCAGGCATTGAACATGCAATTCCTCGTGTTCATTTTTAGTCTTTGAATAAGAATTGTCTTCTGGCTGTTCGCACCTTAATGCAAATTATTTCTTATTTAAGATCAATAGGCGGTCAAAAATGTTAACACCCAGTTGAGTTAAGCATGGTTCCCACGTGTGTAAAAACAACGGCAGAAACCACAAAGCAGAAAAATTTTATGGCGTCGCTTCCTGTTTTCGTCTCTTGTACCTAACTGAAAATTTCTGCTTTTTGGAGTTGGATCGAGTTCAACTTTTATGGCAGAAGCCAGGGCAGAAGCGGTTGCTCAACCAATAGAAAACGATCTCTGCAGTGACGTCACAGTGACGTCTTCTCTCTCTCAAAAATAAAATGTCGGACGCTCAGCTCACAAGGGTAAAGAGGCCGAGAAAGAAAATTGATGTGGAAACGTTAATAGAATAGAATTGAAATATAAATTTATTAATAGAAATTGAATTAATTAAATTAAATTGCGTGAACAACAGTTGAATACAAAAATTCGATATGATGATTGATAAGGTATGCACCTATGTGCAGTCGAAGCCGGCCCTTTAGATCAATCGAGTGCATTTGTGTTGGGCAAGAATTACAACAAAGGATGGTGCTTGGGTAGCAGACGTCTACTATCTCATCCTTTTGAGTTTCTCCCATGTGGGACACCTCCAGGAGCAGAAAGTAAAATGGCAGAAAAAAATATGCCTTGCTTTCTGCTCTCTTGTTTTCTGCTCGTGGGAACTACGCTTTAATAAAGAAAACCATTTTTGCTACAATACTCAGTAATACGTTAACAATCGTAGCAATAATCACTTTTTCACTAACCCAACTCTTGGTTAACATTTTTGACCGCACTCAATGTATACAAGTTATGAAACACGTGTTTTGTTGTTCATTAATCCTGCTGTGGTCCGAATATAACAGCATGTACGCGAGTTGGCATAGAGTCAGTAAGGTGTTGAAGCATTTTTAAGTGAATGGAAAACTAGACGTTCAACAGACATTCCTTTAGTTCTTTCTGGGTATGGGGCGGTCAGGTAAGTGACGGAAGTCATCTGTTGAACTAATGTGCCGTTTGTCGACGAAGAAGCCGTTTGTCACGTACTTGAATGAGTGTTGCAGTGGAAGATATTGACAGATAGTGTGGGGATGAATTTAACGAAAACACAGGTTTATTTAACCAAATTAATACAAACAAAGTTTGAAATGGAATAATAAAGTCAATAACGAAAAATCAAAATTAACTTTGTAAAAAAATGAAATAAAGTCTTAATAATTGAGAAAACAAGTGTCAATGGAAATAGGTATCTTTATCTTAAGTTTCAGTCATGGGTAAGTCATATCTAGTATACATAAACAGAGTTCCAGTAGGCGAACGAGTTCCTCTCATGGATATCGTACCGTTTTTGTCTGTCACAGTGAAGGAACCTTGCACAACCATACACTACATTGCAATGACATTGCCCCACCAACAAGGAGTTATCCGACCTTATCCATATTTAGTGGGGGGGGGGGGGGTCGTCTACTTCCGACTAGTAAACGATCAGATGCATGCTCACGGGACATGACCATTTGGGTTGATACAGGATGTCCAGGTGCCTGTATAGGTTCATCAGTTGACACCTGTGCGAGACGTTTCGTGCAGTAGGGAGGAAGCAACTGCCTCGTGAACGTACCGTACTGTAATCCGCACAACGGTCTCAATGCCGCGACAACGACAACGTTCACGCAATTAACGCACTTTGAACGAGGTCGGATTATTGGCCTCTCCGAGGCTGGATGGTCAACTAGACAGATTGTTGTCGCGGGACGCGCGAACGGTAGGCCGATGTTGGAGGCAATGGAGTGAGGAAGGCACACATGCCAGAAGACCAGGTTTGTTTGGACACCGACGACAGATGCGGACGGGTGTGGCGCAGACCATTGGAACGTGCCAATGAACAATGCATCCGGTATCGCCATCGTGGACCAACACTCGGGATCATGGTCTTGAGTGCCATCGGCTAGGATACCAGAACGCCTTTAGTCACCATCCAAGGCACCCTGACAGCAGCACGGTACGTCACAGAGATTCTTCAGCCCGTGTTACTGCCCTTTCTGCGCACCATATCCGGCGCAGTCTTTCAGCAGGATAACGCCAGACCGCCCATGGCAAACGTAAGCATGGTATGTATGCATGATGTCAACTGCCTGCTTTGGCCCACGAGATCCCCAGACCTATCGCCAATTGAGAACGTGTGGAACATGGTGGGACGTCGTTTACAATCACCCCGGAATCTCCATGAACTGACATAGCAGGTTCACGAGGCCTGGGCAGACGTGCCCCAAGATGACATTCGCCACATGTATGATCACCTACACCTACGGCTGGAACAATGCATCGCCGCTAGAGGTTGGTGCCACAACCTACTGATGCCGCTTTCCGTTGGGACACCCTGTAGAAACGCGTGCACGTCTTGGCTCCATAACGTAATAAATGTGTGTTCAGATGTATCTCTTGCTGTATACCTACTTTTGGCTCATTCGGATAACTCCTTGTGGGTGGGTCAATTTCATTGCAAAGCAGTGTATACCACACAATAATTGAAAATAAATTCTAGTAAAGCATGTAAGGGGCAAATTAGAATCTTGAGGAAATAACACTAAGTAGCTTATCACATATGAGGGCAAATCACTTATCACATATGAAATAACACAGATACACACGAAGGTGGGAAAAATGAAGGAATATCGTGAATGAATACCCATTTGAATCAAAAAGACTTAATGTTTTCGGCTGAACATGAAGCCAGCACTGTTTTCAATGTAAGCTCCGGTTTTTCCCGAAGGAATTGTGCCATTCGGGTTTCGGTAAACACTAACTCCGGCAAATATGCACTCGATAATGTTTTAACATTTATCTGCACTAGGAAATGAAGTCCTATGCAATCACATACTGGCCATTTCAAATGTTTCTATGAAATATAACTACGAAGTCACTAATAATACACTGTGCTGTCACATTAATGTGACCACCCCCTACGTTCAATATCAGCGGAAAATGGTTATATCCAGAAGGTACATACCAGTATCAGAGGTGGGGAGGGTATAGGAAGGGTGTCAGAAGAAAGCAGAAAACACTGAAATTGTTGAAGTCATGGGAAAACGTAGCGATTTATCCGACCTCCAAAAGCATGATCATCGCGTCCGAGCCAAGGGCGACAGTATTTCCGAAACGGCTGTGAACTGTACGCGTGCCACCGTGGTGAAAATGTACCGTGCATGGCAGAATGGCAGTACCCAAAATCAGCGACGTGCTAAGTGTGGGGCACCACGGGCATAGATGACAGAGGTGAACGACGGCTACGGAGATGGGTGCAAGCGAACAGACGTGCAACCGTGAACCAAATGACGTCCCAGATGAACCAGGGGGCTACCAAACGTGTACCCTCAAAGACAGTTCAGCGAACTTTGCTGCTTATGGGGCTCCGCAGCAGACGGCTGTTCGTGCATCAATGCTGACGACTGTTCACCGGCGACAAAGACTGACAATGCATGCCAGTACCGCAACTGGACAGCAACAGGGTGGTGAAAGGTGGCTTCTTCCGAAGAATCACGGTTTATGCTCCATCGGACAGATGGCGATGGCGTGTACGGCGTTCAGCGTCGGAAAACAAACACCCTGCAACACGTGCCGCAAGGATCCATATCGTAGGAGGCAGCGTTATGGTCTGGGGGATGTTTTCATAGCATTCCCTGGGTGCATTCATCATTGTGGACGGCACCATGGATCAATGGAAGTACGCATCTGTCCTTTCGGACCATGTCCACCCCTACATGAAGATTGTATTTCCTCAGCACGATGGCATCTTCCAGCAAGACAATGCGACGTGCCATACAGCGCGCAGTGTCCGTGCGTGGTTCGAAGAGCACGAGGATGCGTTTACGGTACTCCCCTAGCCTCCAAAGTCCCCGGATTTAAACCCAAAGAGCATCTGTGGGACTACCTCGAATGGGTTGTTCGCGCCATGGATAGCAACCTACGGCAGCTCGTTACAGAACTGGAGTCGGCATGGCTTCACATCCCTGTCAATACCTTCCAGAAGGCTATTGACTCTCTTCCTGCCCGTCTCGCAGCTGTCCGCGTCGCGAAAGGTGGTTATTTTGGCTACTGACAGATGGTCACATTAATCTGACTGGACTATGTAGTTAGTTCCTTGATTGACGACTGGTACGGAGAAATAGAGAAAACTACACTTACCTGGTGCTCTTTCGACGGGCATTTCAACTTCGTTGCCCACTTGTCCTCATTCCCCTTCGTGATGGGTGAGTTTGTGCAACAAACAGCTTTACTGGGTGCCGTGCGTTTAATCCTGGAGTTAGATTCTTCTCCATTGATTCCGGCATTGCTTTTCTCGTCACCTCGCATCGTCCTCTCCGTTTCTCCAACTTTCCTCCTTCCCGTAAGCGTTTTCTCCGAAACTGCCATGCTCTTCATGTCTCTTTTTAGCACATTATCGTGATCGCTGTCCGTCCGTCCGTCTGTAGGCACAATTCCAACAATGCATTTCGTTGCAAAAGAGAGAGCGCGTGTAGTTAATTTCTGGAAGAGACAAATCATCGTTGCATTGGGGAAAACACATGCTGAGCAATTAGTTTCCCCGCCAACGTTAGTGAGGTAGTGAGTGTGCAGGATGCACGTGACTAACGATTATAGAAAGGGCAGATCGGTGCCTAAACCAAAAGAATTTCTTTGTTCGTAGGAATTAACTTTGTCACACTCTGTTTTCACCAATCCATTAATATGGGACAGAGCACGAACAAGTTCAAAGGTTAGCCAGCCGGAATAGGTACAATAGCACGTGCTCTAATGGTACCATTATGATACCCCCTTAAAAATTCCCAGTAATCATATATGGCATATAATATATCAAACAAATTGTCACGACGTGTCATGAACCGGATCAGTCAAATGAAAACCGGAAATATTTTTTAAAGCTCCTTTATTACAGATTTGGAACAAGTACACTATTTTTCAATGTAGCCCCCTGCTTTTCGAAGCATTTCCGCCACCGTGTCGGGAGGGTATGGACATCTCGAAAAAAAAAATCTTTTGGCTGCGCGTGCAGCCACTCATGCACCGCCTGTTTCACCTCCGTGTCGGTCGCGAACTTGTGGCCACCTAAGGAGTCCTTTAGTGAGCCAAGGATGTGGAAGTCGGAGAGAGCGAGGTCGGGAGAATAAAGAGGATGGGGGATGATCTCCAGACGCAAGTCCTGGATAGTCGCCACAGTCGCACGAGTCGTATGAGGTCGCGCGTTGTCATGCTGGATGAGAACGCTTGTTGAGAGGAGTCCGCGTATAGTAGATTTCAGAATGTCACGCACCAATTCACTATGGGCGGCACTGATCACCGTCTTGCCCTTATCCATGTAATGTTCCACTATGGAACCCTTGTGGTCCCAGAACAAGGTCAGCATCACCTTTCCACCGGATGGCTGGCTGCGGAACTTTTTCGGCTTTGGTGATGTCGAGTGCCGCCATTTCTTACTGGAGCGCTTGGTCTGTGGTTGGTAGTGATGGGCCCAGGACTCGTCTCCAATCACACTCCGCTCCAAAAAGGTGTCACCTTCAAGTTCGTAGCGGCGCAGCAGGTGTCACCTCTCCTTCATTTCGGGCGTCAGCTAATGAGGGACCCATCTTCTACACACTTTCCGGTATTTCAGCTCATCATGGACAATATGCTGAGCAGAACCATGACTGACCTGTCAGCAATGTCATCGATGGCGACCCGTCTATCCTGCAGAATCATCTCCTCCACTGCAATCGCCTCGGCTGTCACAAGACGATGTGCCTGGCCTGGCCTCGGCGCGTCCGCCAAACTTGTAGTGCCGCTGCTGAGCTTCTTACACCATTCGTACACCTGAGTCTGCGATACACATTCAGCACCATACAGTGCCAACATGCATCGATTGAGTCCTATTGGTTTCTGCCTTCACTGTGTAGGAAACGGTTCACTCCACGCTGCTCTTCTTTGGTGGATTCTAACAGAGGGGCCGCCATATTGGAAACGCCCGTATGGCACCGCTGGGCCACGTGGGGACGCGGGACCAATTGATGGCGGGAGAGTCCTCGCGCATGCGTACTGTGTCTGATCGCAATGGAAGCAGCTTTCGATATTCAACAGCGGTTTTCCGGTTTTCATTTGACTCAGCCTCGTGTAAGAGTAACTAGTGAAAGCAGATATTGGTCTAGTGGCACACGCACGTGTAAGGACGTCTTATGAATGAATATAACGCGTAAATAATGATATTGGGACCGTTGGAACTTTCAATGCTAATATTTTTTTTTTAATTTATATTAATTGGATCCAATACGTCCATCCAGGACCTGTATGGCCAGAGGCCGACGACTTGGGTCCCTGGATGGACCTGGATTCACGACTGCTGTATGATGGTCGCAGCAGCCGGGGGTGTGAAGATTGGCTATCACGGATGGTCGCCCATCCAGTGAGGAGCCGTGCCTGATGTAGCTTAACTTCACAGAAGTTGTGTTCATGAAAGCCCACCAGGCCACGGCCTCCCCCATGAACACAACTTGTAAGGACGTCTTGTATTATATGGCATGTAATATATCAAACAACTTATAAGGACGTCTCAAGAAGGAATACAACGCGTAAATAATGATGTTTGAGATTGGTATAGTAATACATGTCCTAATCGTACCATTGTCTTAACGTCGAAAATATGGCATGTAATATATCATCCAACTCCTTACGAGTTGTTTATTGCTGTTAGGCCTAATATTATCCAAAACTAAATACTGTGAGACATATTGCTAATTACTATTAGCTTGCTTCAATGGTAAATGATTACATAGAAACACTTTAGTAATAGAATATGAAAAAATAATAGATGCTTGCACAGAACGCTTCAGCAATTGAGGCTCATTTAAATAACTTTCATTTGAATAACTACATGTATACTCTCCATTTAATCTTTCAGTTCTTCAAGTTTATTCGTTTAAATTCTCTCTTTACATTACTTTACTTAAATAGTAATTTACAATTTAGTTTTCATATTTATATATTTTCCCTTAAAGTGTTTTAAAATGTAGTTTAATTCCATGTATGATGCTATAAAACGAAAATGTGCTCCTTTTATCCACTTTGGCGGTAAAATCATTCTTGTTCTTTTGTCACATTCTCTCGAGCCCTCATCCAATTGAGAGCCGAGTAAAAGATGACGTCGAATATTGTCACGGGAATGATGCGAGGTCAATTTGCGTGACACCGCCTCATGCGGGATAAAGGACATAGTCGGGAAAATATTCACGTAGTCCATAGAATATGCATATCAGGGGATCAGTTTCATACTAGTAAAATAAGCTCCATACAACACTAGGCAGAAGAAAAAGCTCCAATCATGCCATGCTGGATCCATTACTTCACGGGTTTCTCACTAAACCCTCTGCTGTCTTTTCGTACAAAACAACGTGTATCGTGCTGTCAGGCCACATAATCTTCTTCCAGCCAGTCTTCACGTATCCAGATACGACGTTCTAGAACGGAACATTCCCGTTCTTTGCAGAAAGCAAGAGTTTTCGTGTAAACATGCGTCTGCCGATTTCGATCCGCTCCAATTCCCGGCGCATTGTTCCACAAGTTATGGATCGGACAAAGCAGAGTTAAAGTCATTTCTGAATTGTTGCAGTGCGGATATCCTGTTTCTCTAAACAGGAGCGGTCTTTGAGTTACCACGGTACCCCGTTTAGATAAAGGCTAGGGATTGTTTTTCCAAAGATGGTTGACTGCTCTGGATATCGCCGTATGCTTTCTAGAATCCAGTGAGCTGCTTCGTTATCTCATACGTAGCTTCAGCTAGACAAGCGCCAACAATGAGTGCTTTTACGAACTAAGTAAGGTCCTTCTTTTCCTCATGGTGATCAAATTCTATGAGTAGATCTATCCACTCTTTCTTGAATAGAAGACGCTTGCTTCTGACGCGTATCTGAATGCGTCGTGGTGTAAGTGGTAGTCTTACGAAAGGAACCTGCGACCGCGGATAGTACGAGTTGACCGATGTTGTGTGACTTCAGCTCTGATTTGAATGGAGGTGTGCTATTCGGTGTGCCTAGTGCGCTGATCCTCAACTTTCATTCGAAAGTCTGTGCCATTATGAACTAAGTCTGCTTGTGAATAATCGTTCCTCTTCCCAGTGTCCCAATAGCCACGCACTGCAGAAGCCTCTACGCAATGTGGCGGAATGACCATTCTTCCTCCCGAAGGCCCACAATGAGACCACCTTACCAATGGTAAGGACTTCTACGCATATTCCACTTTCTTTAGCAGTACCGCACAGCCTTCACAAGACTAGCATGTGTTTTCATAATGCTCTGACAGGCTTCTTTATACACCTAAAACAAGGCTCAATCTGGTATCCTCTGCACTGATAAAAGGTTACTACACAATCTTCGAAATTTGTCTTATGCTACTTATGATCTTGTTTACATTTCCGAAATCTACGTAAACCATCAGCGGTGTGATATCTATCCTTATGACTGTTCCTTTTTCAACTGCCAACGTAGTATACTAATACCGAAAACATATGTATTGTTGAAAAAGCTGCGCGCACACTTTTCCCTGGCATGCTATTTATTGTTGTTAAATGTTAGATATCTTTGTTGCTTGGGACATTTATGTCCTTATGGGTGGTCTCCGTAGATGTTGAGGTGTATTGCTGGTGATTACATAGTAAACTACTAAGTACACCTATGTGATATGAATATTGGAGCCCTTTATTTTTTTTCTAAATGGAAAGTGGGTGTTTTCAAACGACACGAGAATTTTCTGAGAAATTCATTCCATTTATCGAATTTGACTTATCTGTTTGGAAGCAGCATCAAAGAAAAATTTCATGGCGATGATGGTTGGGAAAATTGTTTGTTAGCGGCGAGGTTTCCAGGTCGGCATTAACTCATGGAATGACCTACGAGATCACATCTCGACTTCTTTCTATGGGGGTACGCGAGGCAACTCCTTTATACAGAGAAAATTCGTGATAAGGACTGTCTGAAAAAAAAAAATCGAGCGCTGCGTCAAAATCTTTCTGTGGTACACAACTCGTCTTACGTTAGCAATGGTCTGCGCTGTGTGATTTTTCTATACCCAGAAGTTGGATCAATTTGTTTTGTAATTGATCACATTTATCGTTATGATCAGCTCCTTTTACTTCTTGGAGTACAACTATCTTTTTCGGGTAGGCTCATGTCGAATGCCTACGAAATAAAATTAGAATCATTGAAAAATCAAATTGTTGTGTTACTTCAAGCAGTGATTGTCAGTACATTTTTATGTATTTAATATTTTATTGAAAATACATTTTTGCATTATACAACCTCTGACAATTAAGTTCGGTGAATGATGTCATATTGCGAGTGGATTGCTGGCTTACATGAAACAGCAGTTACTATCCTTCGAAGTAATCCCCGTCGATGGTAATGCACTTCTGGGTACGGCTGTACAAGTCCTGGAAACTCCTGGCGTAGTCGTTTTTAGGGATAGCCTTCAGTTGGGTCGTAACATTACGTTGGATGTCTGGCTACTTCGGGAGGCGTCTTCTACGGTGTTCCGGCCTCCTCGGAACCGTTTAAACCACTCATAAACACACTTCAAAGTGATACCACTTTTTTGTAAACTGTTGTCAGCATTTCATGAATCTCTTTCGTTCGCTGACACATTTTGGGTTTCGACCACGCGCACTACACCTTCACTCTTCGATGTCCTGTTTAAACACTATAAACACATTCGCAGCGCTGATTCTCTCAAATTTGTTTAAACATGTTTCTGACTCTTACGACCGTTAGCAATATGAGGTCATTCACCGAACTTAATTGTCAGAGGTTGTAATACTCACATGTAGAAGAATTTAGTAGTTTATTTTAAATATAATTAAGTTAGAGCATGTACTGTTATTTTCAAAACATCTTAAAAGTATTTGATAATCACTGATTTCAATGAAATATTTTAATCAAAACATAATCATCTTTCTAAAACTGCACATGCCGCTTAGAACAAGGCTTTCTGTCTTGTAGGGTCCTTGCATGGTGCATTATCTAATTTTTGCAGAAGCAGAACTCGTTGCTTGCAAGAACAGAAACTCATCAAAAGTAAAAGTTAAATAAAAATAGTCATAATAGTGTGTAATATCCCATTCGCTCCATAAGTATTCTTAGCATATTGATCGCCCCCCCCCCCCCCGCAATCTATAAATTTTCTAGCTGAAGTTTCTCTTCTTTTGCCCTTGACCGCTTATAGATGAGATCTTGTCCAGAAATTCGTATCCGGCATTTACTTTTTTCCTTCCTTCTGGATAAGAAAGAGGTTTTCACTTTATAGTTAGTTCCATTCCACAGTATTTGCTTATTATTATTGTATCGGAAATTGAGCTATCATTTGAAGACAATAAATGGTGCCGAGAGTAAGGGTGTTGTTGAAATAAAGTGCACGCACTCTTCGTTTTCATTGTATGCTGGATTGTTAAGTTTCAGTTATCATTGTTACTCGTGGATAAGCTTTATTATTTTGTTTTGAGTACAGCAGTTCGTTTTCAAGACTACGACAAGAAGGTCTCCATGTTTTCATAATTCTCACAAGACTTCCATGTCATGTTAACGTATTCCAAATTTTGAAGTCAAATTGTGAGAGACGAAATTCAAAATGCCTCTTCTGGAAGCCTTCCTGGATTACGACGTAATAAAAGGCGTTTACACAAAGGTCCTCTTACCTTTGTTTCGACTGTTTTATATGTTTTGCTGTCGTTCCATATTAGGCATGGAGATGGTTCGAACCAAAGATCTAGCTATGAAGGATTGAAAGGTAACAAAATAATTTTATTGTTTTCTTCTGTTGATAATAATATGGTCTCTTGTTTTTGCGGTTTTGGAAGATAGGTTTGATGTCATTTTTTTTTATTAACGAGAAGAAAGTTCTATGATGCAAAAAACGTCTTAATACATAAGAAACGCGTTTCGATTATAAAACCTTCCTCAGTCAAATTACCGGACGTTGTGCCGTAATTTATATGAAAGAGGTGTCCTTTCTCCTTAAATGAACCTTGGTCGTAGAACCTTGGACTAATAACTCATAATAAATGATGACATAAGGGGATTTATTTTCGCTGTGTATATTCGTAAGGAAATTCCGTATCGGGAATGAAGACCACTATTCGTCCGCGAATTCGTGCGCATGCGCTCACAGCGGAATTCCGGATGAGACTCGTTGGTCACTGTTTTCCGTTACTCGAACGGCTCCGGCGTTCTGTCTACGACGTCCCCCTCCGGGGGCAAGTTAATGATACATACCCCAACCTGTTTGGTTACAGGGGGCAGTTGGTTCCCCCTCGGCCGATTACAGGAGGAAAAAACGCCGGAGCAACAATTGAATTGAATAAATGCGAAAAACAAAATCAACGAAAATTACTTACCGAGAAGATCGCTCTTTTGCCATTGATTTCCAATTTTTTCCGCCTCTTATGCAATAGTAATCAACACCGTAATACTTCAGCTCTTTCTTTAGAGGCCGGGAAACACGTTTCGATGCCAGTTCAATTGTCCGACAATCTCGTTTGTAAAATTAGACCCAATTTTTAATATTGGCGATGAAGGTTTAGCGACTCGAACCCAGATTCTCCATGTAGTTTAGCCACCTGGTTCTAGGCCGACCCCTTTGGCCTCTTACCCACCGGCTTGGAAAGTAACAACTGCCTAGGAAGACCAGTTTGCGGCATCCGTATCACGAGGCCACACTAGCGCAACTGAGATCTCTCAATGCGGAGAAGTAGCGAATCAACACTCAGACTCCCTTAATATGCTGTTGTGCACTCTGTCTAGTAGGGCAAAACCTGCCACATCTCTCAGAAATCTCATTTCGGCCGCTTGTACCCGCGATCGCACTTTCTGTCATTACTCAAGACTCATAACCATAGGTGAGAATGGGAACAAAGATAGATTGAAGACGGAGAGCTTGTCTTTGTTTCCCAGATCGCGTTTCATTACCACAGATCGCCACATTTCACGTCTGACACAGCTTATTGCACCGATCCGATCCAATTCTTTTTCCTGCCATCCATCACTCGTGAATGCATTCCCGATATACTTGAACTTCTCCACCTTTCTCAATGGGGCTCCTCTAACATGGAGAACGCACAGCAGGCTGTCTTGAAAGGACCAGAACCTCTGTCTTAGCCACACTCTTCTTCATCCCAGCTTCTTCACATTTGGCTGAAAGCCGGTCTAGTGCATGCGGAAGGTTAGTGCGAGAAAACCCGAGGAGGACAAGGTCGTCAGCAAAGAGCAACCTCGCCATCAAACAGTCGCCCACATGAACACGCTCATCGCCTCGGCTGCCCTTGTCTATCCATCCATAAAGATAATGAACAAGAGGGGTGATAGTATGCACCCTTGGCGGAGTCCAACACGCACGGTGAACGGTCTTGACTTAATGCCATGTATCCGGACACACATCTCAGAGCTTTCGTACAGAGACATGATAGCAACCAGTAATTGCCCATCCACTTCATACACTTGCAACACTTGCCAGAGCTTCTCCCAAGGAACTCTGTCATATGCTTTTTCGAGGTCCACAAAGCAAGCGTAGACAACTTTTGCATATTCCCAGGATTTCTCAAAGATTGCAACAACTATCGAGGGAGATCAGGGAGATCAGAGAGATTGCAACAACTATCGAGGCTTCTCTTTGCTCAGCTTTCCTGGGAAATTGTACGCTAAGTGTCTAGAGGAGAGAAGTCGGGAAATAGTCGCTCCAAACTGCCGGGGGAGCAGTGCGGTTTCCGACCTGGCTGAAGCACGACGGATCACATTTTTTCTCTAAGGCGCCGTTCTATCTAATCGAAATTGGTAAATGTTTGTCGATAGATATAGCATCACCCCGGCTCCCCACGTCCAAAAACAGCTCACTCTGCCATGAAGGACGGAAAAGTGATGCTCAGTTTCTTTTTCGACGAAAAAGGACCCATACTCCATGACTGGCTAGAAAGAGTTAACGCTGAACGGTACTACAACACGTTGGTGAAACCGAAACGGGCCATCGAAAACAAGCGCAGAGAGAAGCTCTCGAAATGTAGTGCTGCTCCAGGACAACGCTAAGCCACATATTGCCAAGAACCCTCCACTTGCTGGAAATATTTCGATGGAAAGTTCTCAAACATCTTCTGTACAGCTCCGAAGTCACCTTTTCATTTGGGCACACCATATACATTTCACAGTTCGATTGTCCGCTAATTTGACTAAAGATGGTTTTATAATCGAAACGCATATCTTATGTATTAAAACGTTTGTTCTATCATAGAAGGGTCAATC
>JAHWFO010072570.1:1423780-1443759 GCA_023313115.1 Rhysida immarginata
GACGTTTCTAAAAACAATCATGTCAATTGCAATGTTGTAACTTAACCGAGTGCAGAGACATTCAAATTAACGCTAATGCCTCCAAATTGAAAAACCGTCGTGAGCTTACAAATATAAATGGCCGCCATTCAGTAACTGTGAAAGGTAATACTTTTTTAAAAACTGTTTTGAACTTCTCAATTATAGGGTAATCACGTATAAAAAAATCAAAATATTTAAACATGGTCAAGCGACCAACTTAACTTTTTTTGGATCACTTCATATGGATTGACCCAGAACCTTTATCTTATTAATTAACTAAGCAACATGGAACTTATGTACGACTAATTTTTTTATGCTTATCCTTTCATAATGATGACGTCATTTGAAATTTTAAGATGCTTTCTGGAAGAGGATTCATTGGGACACCGAAGCTTTCATTTGGACATCCACTTCATGGAACTTCATTAGCTCTGCCTGCTATTGGTAGATATTTCTTGGCCTCAAGTCACTTTTAGGCAGTAACCGTTGAAGAAAACGTACATCTGTACTTGCTCAAAGGAAATTTATCTGTACACTGTCAGTTTTCTCAAATGTTTCTGTAGTTAAGCTGTTTATTTTACAACATATCAACGCTAAATTAATTTATACAATTATACCTCATTATTCAAACAGGCAATAAATTCAGGTGTTAACGTGAACTTCATTGTGTTCATTTAGTCTTTGAGTAAACGTTCTAATCAAGCTGTTTAAATGGTAATGAAATTTATTTCTTTGTAAACTCAATGGATACAAATTGAATACTATGTGTTTAGTATTTCATGTATGCGAGTTGGCATAAAATCAATAGGGTTTTTAAATAGGGCTTTTTAAAGTCGATGGAAGGCCAGAACTTTCCCTTGGTTCTCTTAGCAGATTTGTTGGCAGAGGGTCATCAGTCGGATATATCGTTCCAACATGTCCTAATCATTGGCTGAACTTTGCGTTGGCCAGGGTAAGTGACGGAAGTCATCTTCGTGTTCGCTAAACCACTGCTGACCCGCAGCCGACGAGAAAAACTGGCCACGTCACTGAAAAGTCACCTGACCATAGTAGTCTAAGCATGAAAATGTGCTATTACATAATATGTATCATGTAACATAATATCGATTGAAGAGTTAGCTAAAATAATTCCTGTTAAACCTCCTACAGTAAATAAGAAAACAAACCCCAGAACCCATAGTAAAGGGGTTTACGTCAGACCACAACCTCTTCCAGTCTTCAAGTATCCAGTGTGACGTTCCAGAAACTAATATTTCTGTTCTTGTATACTACACCCTGTTTCGTATAAGCATGCGCCTGCCGATTTCGATCCGCTTCCGTTCCCAGCGCTTTGACTACCAGTTTTGGCAACACTTCCTAGAAGACCTGTGCACGGAAACGTCATAAAAAGTCGGTGTCAATCATACTTCTACTAATAAACCCTAAATTCTGACTTTTTATGATGATTCCTTGAAAAAGCTTTTTTTTCTAGTGCTGGATCAACACCTAGAAAGAAAGCCTGCGCACTGAAACTTCATACATTGTTACATGATCATAAGAAGTCGTAATTTAGACCTTATGGAGTGTAGCATTGTATGGTTCAGAAACGTGTACATGGAGTGTTCTTAAGAAGCTTGACGAACAGAAGCCGGAAACATTTGAAATTTGGACTTGGAGAAGAATGACACGGAATTTTGTTATAAGAATAGTTTTGGTAGAATGCGATTAATAATGCCTATTTATGATGTAACAATATGACTTTTCAGTGCGCAGGTTTTTTTTCTAGGTGGTGTTGGTTGGATATGGTCGGGAATAGCTTGGTTAAATATCATTTCTCAATCGTTGAAGAGTGAATGTCCTATTTCTCCATACAAAGGCGGTCTCTCTCATGGCTGATTGTCTTTGAGTTACCAGCTATCCCTGTTAGAGAAAGACTGGATCGTTTTTTCAAAGATGGTTGACTACTCTAGATATCACAATATATTTTTCAAGCATCCAGTG
Source organism: Rhysida immarginata (assembly GCA_023313115.1). Lineage (NCBI taxonomy): Eukaryota > Metazoa > Arthropoda > Chilopoda > Scolopendromorpha > Scolopendridae > Rhysida > Rhysida immarginata. The sequence continues at coordinate 1,425,782 of JAHWFO010072570.1, forward strand.
AGCTGCTTCGTTGTTCCAGCCGTATTAGCACCAAGATTCCCTTTTCGAAATCGGTCATTTCCCCCTTGCTGATCATGTTTTATGATTAGATTCACTATACTACTTCTGCAATAACTACACGCTTGTTGTCCTCAAACAATTTTGTGCAACGGATTAAACAAATTTACACATTTTTCGTACCTGTTTCCATTTCATTGGCCAGTGTGTTTTTTCCCCATGAAGGCAAACTGTTAGTAATTATGGATTTAAATTCAAATTTGATATAGCTCCAATTTATATTGCATTCAACAAAGGCAAATAGTTTTATTCAAAGACTACGTTCCATATTTAGGTTAACCTACTCTGAATCCAAAATTTATTAAGTTTTTGAATTTTTATATAGAACTAGTAGAGGAATAATTACACTTGTATGTAAATAGAACAATCTCAAAAAGTTAAATTATAACTCCAAATTGGTTAAATAACTCGATCACTACAACAGAGCGAAGGGACTATCCATTCTACGAAAATTGATATTAGTATTATTATTATTATTATTATTATTATTATTATTGCTATTATTAATTTAAAATATTTCTGTAATAAAAATAAAATGCTCAACACCACAAAAATTCTTAGGAACTCCGATCAATCCCCTAAGAATTTTGACAAACGTTTCAAGAAAAAATCCCCTAAGAAAAAAGCGTTTCAAGTTGACAAACGTTTTTTCTGAAAATGACAACCATCACTTGCAGATGCTCTTTGCAGTCACGACCATTACACCATCCCCATTTATCAGATCAGATCAGAAAGAAAGTTCAGTGCAAGGTAGATGTTTAAAAGAAGTCATGGGTATACATTACGGAGAAATGTTTATAATTTACACTGGGAAAGTTTCTCGTCTCTCCAAAGTCAACACTACAACGTCACCGTAACGACAACACATTTTTCACTAGGAAACCTCGTGGAGTGATAATGAAATTCATAACCGAAATACGAGGGGCGCATACAGATTTCCACTTAATATTTTTCTGATATACGTATATATTTCGACAGGTTACACATCAGCTGTTAGATCCACCTCTTCAGTATAATCTCCCATTAAATGAATGCACTTTTTTCCATTGTATGGTAGCTTCTATAGGTCATCTAGAACCATCCTTTTGCCCACGCCTTTTACCCACGCCTTTTACCCACGCCTAGACAGCTGTGTTCAGATCTTCAATAGACCCTTATGCTTCCTTTGCATTGACTGTTGTTTGGTCTCTGGCTGATGCCGTCAAAAGTTTCAGAACCTATCTGACAAACACCTTCCCCATTTGAAGGTGGCCATGCGTGATGCAAGGGGCTTCTTGACAGTCCCGTGGTCATCTCAATTTCCAAAAATGTGATGCACCTGTTCTTTCGGATGGCCTTCTCTACCCTGGCGATTTGGCTGGTGTTGAAACTCTCACTTTGCTTCCGGAACAGGTCCCCTTTTTCGTTAATGCGCGCCCACTTATCTAGCCTTCCACCCACTTATAAAACGTTTTCCGTGAAGGTGCTTGTTCTCCACATACATTCAATCACCAATTGTCTATGAATTTCTGCAGTGGTCACACCCTTTTTCCAGAGAAATTGTTAACCATAAGTGAAAGAAAAAAAGTATAAATCAATATTGGAAGCCCCTCGTAATGTAGGTAACACCTATGCCCAATTATATATCGATTACAAAAATATTACTTGCCACGGTTTAATATTCAAAAATTTCCTAGGCACATTAAATACTCGTATATATTGTGTAGAGGAAATTCCCGAAACAGGCGATTAACTTCAGAACAAAACGTGCTAGAGCCATAAAAGTCGGATCTATTCTCAAACAAGAACTTTTTTTTAACAAAAATGAACCGACTAAATGGGTCAAAAACCTTCCCAGAAAAATATTCAGTCGAATAGCGTAAACCCCATCCAAATCCGATCAGTAGTTTTTGAGAAAAACCGCGAACATAAATACGTACGGATATATACGGGTCAAACAGAGAACCACCTTTTTTGAAGTCTGTAAAAAGTACCATTCATGTTTGAAAAAAGTATTCTCAACGCCCCTAAAGTACGCGCTGAAAAGATACGAAAACTAACGTTGGAACTAGAATAGAGAGAAAATTCCAATTACAAAGTTGTAGAGCGTCATCGATAAATCCACCTGTTGCATAAAGAAAACAAAACATAAAACTCGTAAATAGGGAAGAAAAGTCCTTTACCCGTTGGAATATTCACGTGTTGAATAATAAACGCATGAAATCGCTCCTTTTTAATACTTGCCAAAGTGGAAGATTAAACAAAAGTCATTAAATGCCACTCCGATCATTCTCTCCCGCCTTACATCGTTTTTCTGACAATTTCTGATACAAAATTTATTCTTTAAAATCTTCACAATAATGATAAAAAGAATAAAAATGGTCCTGGACGTAGCCAGGATTTATGTTGGGCGGAGAGGGGGGCAAATCAAATACACAGTGAGAAAATTATGTGGAAAACTTTTGCCGTGTACATCTATTTTCAGCAAAAATGAAGCATATATTTATAGGTTTACTTAATTTAGGGGGAGGGGCAAATTCCCCTTCTTGGCTACGCCCATGGAAATGGTCAAAACATAAGTCACTTTTGTACAGTGCACATCTAATGAATTTGTATTTTTGACAAAAATGACAAGGTCTTAAATCTCTATGAAAACAAAATTGAAGATGTGACACAAAAAGTCCCTCGTTCTTCGAGATAGCCACTCTTTGGGAATATTCATATTGAAAACATGGGTCTTGAAGCTTGGAGAAAAATTGATTCATGGATCTTTAATATTTTATTCTGTGATAAATTCGACCTCAAGTTTCTCCACCAGCACATAATTTGGAATAATTTTGTAAATATTTTTCTAAGGAAGAAATGTAAAAACGTCGAGGGTTTGAGCTACTGCTGTTCTTCCAGAGGGCATACTGAGAATTCGAATGATTTTCCGTGTAGTGTAACAGACACAATGAAATATTAGGCATTTTTGCCAGCATCCCGGCGGGGGGCGGGGCTATTTCGTTTCCCATTTGCGGAAAGTATGCACGTGTGAACCAATTTTTGATGATTTTCTTGGTCAATTTTCCTGAACCAGAGTTTTCATTTTAAATATTTTCTGTCACAAAAATATTCTCTTGGACATTTGGACCTAATGTTTTATCTTGCATGACGATCATTATAGGCGAAAGCAAATCTCCATCAGCACTTAAGCAGGGTTGAATTGTGTGGCTATGCTGACTGAATAATTAGCTCGACATCCTTTTCTCCCTTTATTTCGAGCATCCTGAAATGTTGAAATTTAGTGATTGTTTTGTTTACTTTTATTCAATCTCCCATCGTGGCAAGTATTAAAGAGGATCGATTTCGTTCGTTCGTTGTTCTACACGTGAATATTTTATTCCAACTTACAATTTCCAGAAGGTGTTCCATACGTGGACTTTTCTTTCCCGTTTTAAGAATTTTATGCTTTTGTATTCTTCATGCACAGAGTGGGTTTCTATAATGCTTTACAATTTTGTAATTAGGACTTTTTCTCTATCGATCATGGTTTAAAAGTTAGTTTTCTTAACTTCTCAGCACTTACATTAGGGACTCTGGGGATACTTTTATTCAATCGTGCACGGACACTTTCCTATAGATAGATCTGACTTTTATGACTATAGCAACTTTTTTTCTAAAATCATTCCACTGTTTCGGGAATTTCCTCTACACCCTGCATATGGGTATTTTATGTGCCTATAAAATCTTTAAATCTGAATCGTGGCACGTAATATTTTTATAATCGCTATATTATTGGATAGAGATGTTACCTATATTAGTTTCGGTTCGGAATTTTATTATCACTCCGTGAGGTTCCCGGGTCAGTGCTCTGTGACACGTCTGCATAGAAACATTAAAAGAACTCTAACCATTTCCTCGTGATTATCTCAGGTTGTTGCACAGGAAATTTTGAATTTTGGAAAAAGTAATTTTAATATTAAATATATTAATTGAAAAATGGAAGGAAATATTCTGCGATCGGGATTCGAACCAGGAACCTCAAGAGTCATATGCTCGACGCCTCTATCAATTAGGCTACCGTAGACACCCGTACAGCCATGCTGTCACTAAGTGTCTTAAAGACAACCAAGTTGTCAAGTGGAAAGCCTATTGGGAGGCGGGGACCTGGCTCGTAGATAGAGAATTTCTCCTATACCTTCTAAGGTTATTACGTGTGCTAAACCATTTTGTAGAGGCCTCCAGCATATGACCTCGAGGTTCCTGGTTCGAATCCAGGTCCCAGAATTTTTCCTTCCATTTTTCAATTAATATCTTTACCTGTTGCTTGGAGGATCAGCTCCAGTTTAATTTCTTTATTTATTACGTAATCTTAATATTTATAAACACCGCCAGAAGGTGGTCGTGTTTTGGATAATGAAGTTTAAATATCCCTGAGGAGGTGGGTGATGGTACAGAAATAAAATGGAAATAGGCCAACTACGGAGATTCAGTGGCGTATCCTTGACCAATTCAACACTTGACCACAACATAGCAGCGGCATCAGCGAGAAAAATCAAGAAAATCATTTGGAGATGAGACACATTCAATGAGCGAACCATTCATTGATGGTTCCAAAAACCTCCATCCGGCGAATTTTAATGACCCTTGAAAATGAACCAGCACCAGACAACGGCAAACTGGTAATATCGGTGGAGTTTAACTCTCGCCAAACCGTATCGCCAAACACGTGAAAGGTCATTTTCTCTGCTCTCCCGGAACAGAAACGCGCCGCTTATGAACAGAGCAGTACCATGTGACGAAAACTGAATATTGCTCGATGGCTAAATTGCCGATGAAGCCACGAAATACATGCCGAAACGAAAATTTCATAGATCGAAGGAAATAACGGTGACTGTTTGATTGTGTGTGGCTGGCATTATTCGTTCTTGAAAGGTGGTGAAACCATTATGATTGTACCCATCTGGATGCAATGAATCAAAAATGAATTAAGCGGCCTACATTGGTCCGCAGCCCAAAGACTTTGTTTATTTGTTACTTTGCAAGCAACGGGCTATGACAGCCCAATAACAGCTTACAATAATAAAAATAATACAATGATATATATAAAAAATAAATAAGTATAAAAAGAATAAATATTGCATTATTAAATATAGACAAGGAAAGTAATTATAAGATAAATATAATAGTTCAAAGTCGTTTTAAACATAGTGATTATAATTTTAAAAAATTTAAATCAATAAAAATTGTATGTTATCAGTAATAAAAAAATAAACGTAGAAATATTAATCAGCAAATCAAGGTAAAGAATCATATGATAAGTGTTTTATTTTTAATAATAGTTTGTTTATATTGATTATAACTCATAAGATTTAGATCAATTTTATCAGACATGACGTTACAAAATTTAAACATTCTATAAAAAGGGAGATTGCTTATAATATTTTTTTTTGGAAAAGGTAAATAAAATATATTATTGTTGTTTCTAGAATTTAACATGGGTACACGTAGATTAACTGAATTTAGAAATTTTTAAGAATAAATTATATTGCGGTATAATTTAAAAAGGTAACAGAGATCAAGTATAATTCGTCTGTTAATTAATTTCTCCCATTTAAAAACATTTCGGAGATAAGTATTAGACACATATCTATTAGTGTTAAAAAAAAGTAGGATGAAAAAGTCTAAAAAGTGTATGTAAGAAATCTGACTGTACTTTTTCTAAACATAATTGCAATTTTACATGATAAGGAGACCAAATAACAGAAGCATATTCTAATGTAGACCTGACTAAGGTATTAAAAACGAAAATGGAAAAGTTGATATTATTAAAACTTAAGGCATTTCTAATAATAAAATAGGAAGCTCGATAGGCCTTAGAAGTTATAAAGTTGATGTGATAAACAAAGCTTAATTTGGAATTAAAAATGACACCTAGATCCTTAGTAACTGTTTTTTGTGGTAATTTAGAACCATTTAAAGTGTAATTAAATTTGCAATTAGTTTTCTTGAGGGAGTATGTAATATAATGGCATTTGTCATTGGTAAACATTTTGTTTTGGTTACACGATTGTCCAATTGAGTGTAGGTCAAGTTGCAATTTTTGGCAATCAGTAGGAGTACAAACAATTTTGCCTAATTTAATGTCATCCGCAAATAGAAATATCTGGGAGGATTTTACCACCTCAGGAATATCATTAATAAATATAATAAATAGTAAAGGCTCTAAAATAGACCCCTGAGGAACCCCTGAAGAGGACACAAAACTAGGTGAATAAATATTATTAATAACAACATAATTAATCCTGTTGGTTAAGTATGAAAATATCCATTTGACATAACAGGGGTTTAATTCATGAGTTGTGAGTTTTTTGATTAAAAGACAATGATCAACTTTATCAAATGCTTTTTCGAGGTCAATATAAACCATATCGACCTGTTCATTTTGATTAATACCGTCTCCAATGAAGTGAACGCAATCAAGAAGATTTGAAACAGTTGAGCGACAAATAAACAAATAAAACGGCAAACGAGTGCAGATACATACTGAATCCCAAAACACCAGTTGAACACGAGAAGATATATAATACTTATGATGTATACAAGTTAACTTGTCCGTCGTGCGGGTGCTATTACGTGGCATGAAGAGGTCCTTCAAGGAAAGTTTCTCCGACCACAGAAGATCATGGACCAACCGAGATGGAAAGACTGCAGTATGAAGCTCTTTTTCTCCCACCCTAATCTCCAGATTTCTCGCAAACCGATTACTATTTATCGTTAAGCATTTGGATCTTTTTTTGGCAGGAAAACTATTTAACATTTAAGCATCCTTTAAGGAGTTTCTTCAGTCCAGAACGTCGGACTTCTACGGAACTGGCATAGAGGCACTGGTAGCTCGATGGGAAAGGTGAAGCGCATCTAATGGTACCTATTTTGATTAATAAAAGCCAGTTTCCGCCAAGTTACTGTTATTTGAAGTTTCATTACCCAATCTGGCATTATCATATGCAATAATGTGAAACATTCGAGTTGAAAAAACTCTTAAAGCTTCTTTATGTTCCTCATTTACCTCAAATTAAATCTGTTAGGATATGAAAGTTTAAATTTGGCGACCTGGATTCTTTCAGAGACCACGAGTATCTACTAGCTCGTCGCCTCTACCAACTGGGCCACTGCAGCAAGATTCTCTCTCAAATGTCTTAAAGACTACAATTATCTAACGTGGAAGCCCGATAATATCAAGCTAGCTCGACCATCCAACCTTTATTGTCTCCATCTTGGTTAAAACATTCAGTATTTTTTTCGATTGTTGCTCAGACCTTAATGATGAAGTGCTTTTGAGTACTAAAGCAAAGCCTGTCTTTCCTTTAAGCCTGGTATGGGTTGCATGTGACGAAAACGTGGAGAACAACTAATATTTTTTGTGATGTCGGAAATCGGACTGATTTCATTCCATTCGTGTAAGGTGTGAGAGGAAAGTCGAAACAGTTTAACTGAAATGACCTTCATCTACTTGAAATTATGGAGTCAGCTTTCAATCAAATCCAACTAACTGACAAACACTATAGACGCTGTTTGGTATGATTCAATCAAGGCAGTTTATTGTTGAATTAATTTCTATTTCCCCTAGCATATCCCCCTATTTACAGCATATGAAAGGCGAACCTTAATTGACTCAATTGCAGTGGACTAGTTGTCAATTGATTCGAAGAATGAGAAAAGCTGGTCTTCTCTGTTGATCACGTGACTCTTTGTAGCCTGGGCGACGCTTTTTGATGCAACGACTAATTGCTCCCCTTTTCGCCATGTGTTAATGACCCGTCGTTTGAGAATTTTTCTGAGGGAAGGGAATTACAGGTTGCGTTGAGGAGGTAGCAGGCTTGTAATTACCGAATGCCTGTCAGGGAAACCTCCAGACGGCGCGTTCTGTAGATGGGGGCAGGAAAAGGGGACGTTAATGGGAGGGTAAAACGGTCCTCCCCGGTGCGATTTGCGTGTCTGATGGGAAGAAAGTTTGAAAGTTGCCATTTGGAGGAGAATGGTTTTTGGAGTTTCTGGAAGGGTTTGTTAAGTATTCGCACCAGCCACATATTAAAAATGTTTACTTTTTATATGTCCATTTTGGGGCTTAGGTATATTTTAATACAATGTTTTCTGTGGAGCTTTCTGGGTGAAGTTCAGACGTTTCTCGTAAGTTTCCTAGAATACGTACACACATTGGCCAATGAATTAGAAACTCGTGTGAAACATAAGTGAATTTGTTTTGATCCAATTTTATGCAAAATTCTAAGAATTTATTTAAGAAGGAATTAAGTTAGCCTAATCACAGAACTTTATCAGCATGGAAAAAGAAGAACTTAACTAACTTCTAAAAGGAACTCATTGTTGATGCTCGGCTACCCACGATTGATGAAACAACGAAAGGGTTTTAACGGAGAAAGGGGAGGAGCAATGATGATTTGCAATTGGAAATATACACTGAACGACCAATTTATTAGAGACACCCTGCTAATAGCGTGTTGCGCCTCCTTTAGCGGTGAGAACTGCCTGAATACGTGCTGGCATGGATTTAACAAGGTGTTGAAACCGTTGCTGAGGAATAGCAGCCCAGGCTGACATCACAGCGTCCCGTAATTGGTGCAGGTTGGACGATAGTGTGGGAAGGCGTCGGATGGCCACTTCATCCCATAAATGTTCGATTGGGTTGAGATCGGGCGACCGAGCTGGCCACTGAAGCAGGTGGAAGTCCGCATCATGTTCCTCGAACCAGTCCAAGACCATTCGAGCACGGTGACAGAGAGCATTGTCCTGCTGAAACTGTTCGTCACCACCAGGGAACACAGTCATCATGAACGGGTGCACCTGATCGGCAACAATGTTCAGGTAGTGTGTCGCATTCAGGGATGTGTCTACGGATATCAGAGGACCCAGTGTGTCCCAAACGAAGACATCCCAGACCAGCACTCCTCTTCCACCCGCCTGTACGGTTGTCTACTGACGGGATGGGTCCATGGCCTCGTGCTGTCTGCGCCAGATGCGCAGTCTGCCTCCGCATGATGAAGTAGGAACCGCGATTCGTCGGACCAGGGAACCTTCTTCCACTCATCCAGTGTCCAGTGGCGATGCCTGAATGCCCATAGCATGCGCGTTTTCCTATTTTGCGGTGACAGCGACGGTACCCGTACTGACCGCCTGTTATTAAACTCAGCTCGGTGCAAAGTGCGCCGCACCGTTTGCTCCGAAATGGGTCGGGATGCTCCCTCATTGAACTGCGCTGCAATTTGTTGAGCTGTTCCCGTCCTATTGCTGTGGACGATTCGTGCCAGTCGCCGTTGGCGTCGTTCATCCGCGGCCCTGTTTCGTCCGGAGTTGTTGGAGGTTGTTTTTTTGGCATAACTGCCATTTATGGAATACCCTTGACATTGTTGAACGGGAAAACCCGAGGAGGTTCGCGGTTTGCGAAAGGCTCAACTGCGCCCGTCGAGCTCCAACAATCATGCCTCATTCAAAGTCGGTCAAATCTTTGGATTTACCCATATTCAGTCCACTTCTGTTGCGGAAATATACACTTGTGATCCAATGCATCCCTTTTATACACCGCTTCGGCCTGTGTCACTGGGAGGCCGATCCATTTTCCGTAACAGGTGTCTCTAATAAATTGGTCGTTCAGTGTACATCCCAAAATATATTTTGGCAATTTTTCAAGTTCACTTTAAGATGCAATAGCGAGTATAATCGCCGTTTGCATGATTTACTGCTTTAATACGGCGTGGCATGGACTCGGTCAACTTTCTACACTGGTTGCTTTAAATTCTCACCAAAAATTTTGCAATGCATTTATCAAATCGTTCGCTGTTTTTGGTTGTTATTTTTGGACCTTCATCTTCATGTACCCCAAACATTCTCAATAGGATTGAGATCAGAGTTATTAGCAGGCCACTCCAGAACGTGATATGTTGCTCTTGAAACCGGTCGAATGTTTTTGAGCGGTGGAAACCGCTCTCGAGAATAATTCAAGAAGGGTCCATGAGGGTTTTATCATATGCCATACCTCAGATGTTGTCAAATTATTGATGACAAATATTAAAATGTTGTCTTTAAGCTCGCTTTTTTCCGCTAACGCAAAGAGCCACGCACGGTAAGCAGAGCGAGTACTTACTGATCCGCCTGTGCAATTAAGGTCGATGCTTGTACGACGATTCGCAAGATACCAAGCTTGCGTCTGGGAAAATTGGTTTTGGTACGTTTTCCGATAAACCCAGCAGTTGGTCTTGGTTCTTCAGCTCGATCCAGGTTGATCTTCAGTATGAATACCGTCTTTCGGCCACACAATTGCTATATTATGGTAGGCAACTATCTTAATAACTATTTTAAGTTTCAAAGATGGCTCCTCCTTGCTACTAGTCCGATAAAATGGCGCCTGTTTCTGTCTTAGAGTTTAGGTCATTTGGTCCGACTGGTCAACAGTGGCTGGTGGGCTCTTGTTGTCAAGTCTCTGGTAGTCGTCAAAGCTGCAGTTGACGGGTCTTTGTTTGAACACTTCTGTCATGGATACACTTCTTGAGATTTTGCTTGTCGCTCTGAACCGTGACCACCGAAAGACAAGGCCTGAGCGCGGTAACGTCATACATTGTTAGATCATCTTTAGAAGGGCTAATTTAAGACTTATTATTGGTAGAAATACGAATAACAATACCCTTCTAATGATGATTAACAATGTATGACGTATCCGCGCTCAGGCCTTGTCTTTCGGTGGTCACGTCTGAACCAAACCTGTTTCTTCGACTACGCCTTCTCCCCTGTTTTTCTTCTCTTTTCCTCTTCTCTCATTAATCATGCCTGATCCATTTGATAGGCGCCTCCTGTTTTTCACGGGAGGTCGGGATGGACCGCCAATATCAACGCACGTGGCTGACTACCGATCGTCGCTCTATTAGAAAAATGATCCACAGTCATTGTCTAACGGCCGTATTCACCATCTCGAATTAAAGTGCGAATTGGATTATACGGAGACTAGAGTTAATCTGAAGTTTAATCCGAAACGGTATTCACCATCGATCCTGAAGACAGAATTATGAAATTCGAAGGTTGTTTGTAACAACGTTTGTGATTGGTTCTCGCTGTCACGTGAGTTCGCTACGCTCGACCAGCTGAGCCACAGATTAACGATTACACAGATGGGACAATTGAAGGCAATCCTATGGAGCAAATGGAAACAGGTCACGTGGCTGCGACTCATGCGCCAGCTGGCGTTACAGTTGGGCCACGCCAGCAGCTCTATAGTTCTCTGAACGTAAACAGCATTGTTATTGAGCAATGTTCGTGAAAAATATTAACACTTTTAATTTTTAAAGGAAAAATAATCGATAGAAAACTGATACTGGATTAATCTTGAAGTTTCAAACATTAGTTTACAAAACAATTTGACAAAGTACATTAAATGAATCATTTTTTAATAAACATCTATGTTACTTTGCAGATCAAGTTTCATAGTTGTAATATACCCAGAAAATTTTTTTGAAGAAGAGGAGATGACTCCTCTTTGCTAAAATTGAGATATTTATATTAGGTCAATTAAAAAAATACAGTGTTTTTTCAGAATTTACAATACAAAGAGGAGAAATTTGCTGAGTAAAATAAAAACGAATATAAATGCAATGAATAGAAACCTAACAAAAAATGTTTATAGTAACAAACTTATGTTCATAAATGTGCTAGTTTTTTCATTGTTTTTCGTTCTTGGTTTGTTTAATTTTATTTTCACTGAGCCATTTCACAGTTGAGAAAATTTTGATTTCAGCAAATATGTTTAGACCCAAAGTCATTTTCTCAGGACAACCTTTAAACCAATCAAATGAGTTGTAATGAATATAATAAACAATTAATCTCTGTTTTATGTTTGTCAAGTGTAGAATATTTAAATTTTTTCATTAGTGACATCTTCACATATTTTGAGCGTGTCAACTCATTTCTCAGATGGTACAGTGAGTGAATTAATTAATCCGGAATTTACATCATATTCTTTCCAAAGCAAAAAAGTTTGGTTGACATTAGTGATTTCTTTACGTTGCTGTTGAAACATAGGTTTGCAATTTTCACAGAAAATTTTTTAATTGAACCACCTGAAGCTAATAAAAATTTCTGATGAAGATTTTTCAAATGTAAACGAGGGTGGGTTAGTTCATAACTTGAATGGTCGGCAATTGCAAAAATATTTATGTCAAATAAATATTCAATGAAGAATTTGGCGGTTATTCATGTCAAATAAGATGAAACGGGAAAATATCATAAAAAAAGAACAAGAAAAGCAAAATTATTCTTGGAAAAAAAAATCTTCCAGATTCTCTCAGTATTTTGCCAGAATCTGATTATTCCAATTAAGAATGTGTTACTCTCATCCAAATATTTGAAAAATTTTTAAGTTAAGAAATTATAATTCTAATTATAGAAGAATTATCAACATATACTCTGCAGAAAGAAGGTATGAATTAGATTTAGTTCAGAAAAATTAAATATATTTTTTGCCAAACTGTATTTATCCGGTTGTAATTTAGTTCCCTTCCAGCAACAGTTTGGAATCATCTTCTGATCTGAGAAACGAATTAGGAGTAAATGCTATGAGAAGGGATAGCTTCTTAGATATTTGCAAATGTATACACTTATTGAAGACACGAAAATAGATCAGTCTGACAAAAGTCATATCATATTGCAAAAAGCCATGAATATGTCTTCAGGATCTGGAAATACTTCAATTTCAAAATTTAGCATTATTGCAGCTAGAATATGTTATTATATACGTTTAGATGGTAAAATCGGCCTCGGTGGCTCAGTGGTTGCGTAATCGCCTCTGATGCCCGAGGACGACCAGGATTTTTTCAGGGGGAAGATCCTGAGATCACGCACTTCCTTCGGAAGGGAAACAAAGCCGTTGGTACCGTGTAGTCGTTTGCGGCCCCTATAACGCCGTTCTGAAATGACCATAGCAGTTGAAAAGGACGTTAATACCAAATAAACCAAACCAAACTAGATGGTAAAACTTATTTAGTGTCGTCAAGGAATGTAAACTGACCCCCATAGCTGCTCCACAATGCACAATAGAAATATAGGACTTTTGCATTGACCGTTTTGTTCCATTTCATGCAAACTGGTATTTATTTATATTATTTTTATTAGTAATAATTGTAGTATGTTACTATGTGTTCAAAATACTAGTTAAAATTTAAAGGAAAGCAATTTTTTAAATATATTTTGCCATAATTTCATCAGTGGTGGGTCGCAACATTTTGCTCTCAAAAGCGAAATTATAATGATTAATTAATAAAGAATCGATATATACGATGGTTTTCTTCATTAATTTATACATAATTGAATATGGATAAATGTGTTTTTAAGTAAATTAAAAAAAAGAACAAGAACATTTCAAGCGTCAAAGATTTAATGTTGAACATGTGCAGAAAATTGAATAGATATCAAACAATAACTTGACTTTGAAATTAATTTTTTTATTACAACTTACAATTTGGCGCTTTAAATTTTTCGCTTTTCTTTATTTTTACCTAATCTACAGCAAAAAATTAATACCTTACAAAAACAATGAATTTATTTCTGAAACTTATTTTAAATAGATCAAAATATCTTCCTAACGAATAAAAATACATTAGAAGGATAAAAAATTAACAAAACTACCCTTTTAAATTTTTTTCTTTGATAAAAATATTTTAAAAGCCCAGGAAAAAATGTTTAAGAGCCCAATTCAAGGCGTTTTGCATTAATCTGCTATGGCATTTTAATCTGCGGTCCCACTGTACCGCTATGGCGCTACAATCGTTTTGGTAAGTCATCCTGTTTCCCTTCGCTTAGCATTGATTGTCCCATCTGTGTAATCTGTGTGGCTGAGCTGATCACTGTTTCCTGACTTCCGGTAGCCATCGCCATTTGTGTCAGCTATTGTGTCAGTGTATGTGTTGTTTGCCGAACGTGGTTTGTGTTCCATCAACTCGATCGCCTGCAACGTGTAGAGGCTTTCGAGGTCTTCGTAGATGTTCTGGGAAGCGAAATCCATCGTTGTTGGTCGTCTGAAAATGCTGGATTGAGAACGAGAAATACGATCGAGAAGCTACGATTTGGAAACGAAGCGAGCGAATAAACATGGCGGCTTTGCAGAGCGGAAAGGCGCCGTTCGCGAATGCGCAGTGCTGCACATAATTGGTTTGGTTTGTTTGGTATTAAGGTCCTTTTCAACTGCCATGGTCATTTCAGGACGGCGTTATAGGGGCCGCAAATTTTGCCTCGCAAGGGTTCTTTAACGTGCAGCCGGCAAGCGACTACACGGGGCCAACGGCTTTACTTCCCTTCCGAAGGAAGTGCGTGATCTCAGGATTTTCCCCCTGAAAAAATCCTCGTCCTTCTCGGCCGGGGTCGAACCCGCGTCCTCGGGCATCAGAGGCGATCACGCAACCCCTGAGCAACCGAGGCCGATCAGTGCTGCACATAAACTCAAATTCGAGGATTAATTCGAACTTCATCTGGAATCAAGCTCTCGGGATCAAAGTGGAGCTTAATCCTAGGATTTGATGCTGGTGAATACCGTTTTTGCCTTAGTCCTCAGATTAACTCTAATTCTCAGAATAATTCAAGATGGTGAATATGGCCGTAAAGGGGGTAGCCATGACTCAAAGAAATCCATCATGAGCGAGACTTTTACGGAGAAAAAGGACGTTCACTTTTCAACAATTGACAAATAACCCAAGGCTGTTCCCAACTCATAGCTGGCGGAATAATTTGCCGGGAATTAAAGCACGGATCAGCAAGCACTAGCCTATCCGTAAACCGTTGATTTCTGCAAAGAACAGGAAAGTTCTCCGGCGTTCTCCTTCAATTGGCATTCGACCACTTTTAAAACGAGAAAACCACTTATAAACCTTGCCTGGCTCTCCTCGTAAGCTCTCTGAAGCATTGAGACAGTTTCCGCTACTGATTTTCCTAATAGGAAACAAAACTTGATGTTATATGTTGTTGCTCTTTCATGTCCGCCATTAAAAATCGCTGAATACGTCCAACAGCGCTTACGAAAACAGCGACACTGGCCGCTTCGAATTTTCGCTAAGGAAGACGCTTGACCATCTGTTCCAGAACTGTATTTAGTGTCACTTAGTAGATGAAATTGGCACTAGCACCGCACCGTCCTTCAGAAAATATTTCTCGTGATTTTTGGTTCCCCCTCGTAAGACTCTGTTTAGTACAGGACATTCCAAGCTTTCATCAAATGCATAGTTCAAGCCAGTATCTCGCAAATTACTGAAGCTATAGCCTACGAGGCAAAAATTTTCAAAATACCTTCGTATTAGACACAGTTCTCGTTCAGTGGCCAATGTGTGTACTTCAACACAGAACCAAAGTTCTTTGTTGCGATTTCTGGGGGAAGGTGAGAAGTTTCTCGCAAGTTTGTTCGATTCTGTATAATGAAAGTAGTTCTTTGAGAAGGAAATAAGTTTGGGAGAAGAGGGATTAGGAAAAAAAGTGTGTTTAATTTGCTCCCAATTTTTTCCACCGCCTTCCTTTCCTCCATTTTCCTTTTCCTTTTATTATGATCTCTGATTTTTACGGCGATTTTAATCTTTTTTAATTAAGATATGGGAGCAAGCGACTGGTTGTTCCCCAGTTTTTTTTTTCGATTGGATTTTCTCTTACGCGCCATGTCGAGTGGGAATAGGAGTGCTGTAGAAAAGAAATTTTTATCCTTTTTTTTTGGAGTTCCATTTTTTTTCAGGGAGAATGAGGAATGGAGTTGTATTTAAAAAAGTAATCAAATTTATTTTTTAAATCGCCAGGACCTCTGGCGGGAAAAAGAAGAAAGAAATTAACACCGCTAAATTTGAGAGAAAGAATTGGAGTCTGAGAGATTGCCCTGGAGTTTGGAGTTTTTTCCCTGTATTTTTTTTTTTAATATAAAAACAGTTGTCACGGGAAGGGAAGAAAAATGGATTCGGATAGGAGGTAACGTTCCTGCAAAATGTTGCGCGTGTAATAATTCAAGTGGAAGTGACATGTTTTGTGTTTATATTGCGTTGGACAGGAAAAATCGAATTAACGCTGGAAATACCGCTTTTATTACATTTCTCTTAGTTTTGTTAAATTGTTTTTTTCATTTCTCAAAAGATTCATTTGCGCCCATTCACGCCATTGTTACGAAAAGTCACTTCACTCACTGCGTCACAAGTCGTTGGATACCACTGGCATAAGAACCTTTGGAGCGAAGCCTCTTGTATCGCTACTTTGAATTTGTGTCTATCCAATGCTCGACGTCTTTGAGCTCATTGTAACTGACCCAAGAAGGTGAAAATCGCATGAAGAGAGGTAAGGACTGTAGGGTGGATGTTATAAGACCTCTCGTTTGATGCGTGCCAAGTTGTCCGAAGTCATTGTGTACCTTGTGTAATTAATATCGCGGCCTTGGGTAGCGAAATTATTTATAACAGGGTTTCGGCGGCGACGCGCTGTTGGACGATCTTATCCAACGAGTTTCTGGGTCGTCATGGTAAAACCATGACCCGTCACCCGTTACAATACTCTGCAGAAATCCTACTGGATTATTGTCTGTACACTCCCAAGGGAATAACGATCTCATTCTCCTCGGGTGATCCTCCAAAGATGCTCGCTCAGACAGTTCTCCACATAAACAGTTCTCATTCATCTGCCGACTGCTTTTCTGTCGTCAAAAACGGACTGACTGCTCGTTGTTCTTGCGTGAACGCTTGATCTTGTATACTTGGACGTTCACTGCTGTTCAAACTGACAACAATGGCGCCGTTGCCAATTATTGCACGCGTCCCATGACTCTTGATAAGGGCTATTACTCTCGTAATTTACCATCTGGCTTTCGCTGGTGTTGTTTCTTTTCGCTGATACAGGCTTCCGATCGTTTTTATTTGATTGGCCCTCGTATTAGGTATCGGAAGAATGGCGAATAGCCTTGATTTTTAGTTGCATCATCCTCTTCATATTTTCTACAAATTTGTTGTGTAGGTTATTATGGACATGAGCTACTTCACCATTTATTTAGGTTTCGATTGGCCCACTGGGGTCGGAGGTAGTTAAAGGAGACGGTTCTTTTGAGGTAGTTTAGGCCGGATTGCCCCTGTGGGGACGTAGTTTTGGGGATTGGTCCGAATATATGGCTTCTTTTTCAAATGGCTACATATGCCATATTATATGTCATTCAATTGGATATGATAAAAAGCGAAAGAATATACAGCGCTTTTCGAGATTCTAAACACTGTTCAAGAAAATCGACAGAAAGATTCTTCTAGCTAAAAACTAGATTACTATGAATTTTTGACCGGATTCTCCTAATGGGGTTGGAGTTGTGAGGGGTAGCAGTCACGTGGTCTTTAGAAACTATACTCTGTCCAACGAAAGTTGGGGTGAGCGTGTCCAATTAAACTTCCTATTTCAATTGTTAGACGTTGTTGATTCTACTCTGGCAACAATGTCTAACAATTGAAATAGGAAGTTTAACTGGACACTCCCACTCCAACTTTCGTTGGATAGAGTATAATAATATTTTTCAACTAGCAATAACGATCCCATGTTATATTTAATTCGATCGAAAATGATGAGAATCGAAACAGGCCAGAGTTTTTTTTTCTATTTTATAAATACTTGGTTCCAGAAAATCAGTTTTTTGATTTAAAAAATGATGATTAAAATGGGATAAAAAGTAGAATGAATTTTTATCTCACTCTTTTAATCTCCCACTTCTCACACTCAATTTCATTCTAACATTTTTCCCAAGAAATTGGTGGGATTAATTTCTTGGTATTTGTGGGTGTAACGTGTAAATACAGAGTTGAATGTACGCAGTGGAAATTAAAGATGAAACACGTTATCAGGGTAAGGTTTAAAAATAAAATCAAGTTTAATAAAGAGTAATGCAATGAACACAAAGCAAAATATAACAA
>JAHWFO010072570.1:1443769-1500093 GCA_023313115.1 Rhysida immarginata
GAATGTTTTAACAACTTGGCAAAATGCTTAGAGAGTAATACAATTCAACCATGGCACTTAACATGGTCTCCCATTTACAATTACGCCTAATTACGGCGTTAAAATTTCAGCTTTCCCGAAAAGCTTAAATAACTCATAAAGTAGAGAATGAGGATAAAATAAATATTAAAGTCCAAGTCCAGATATTTAATTTAGTCCAAGTCCAAACCATTTAACTGAATCTAACTCAGTAAAAGTCTAATACGTAGATTCACGCACTTTAAATTGCGAATACAAAGAAAGTTCACATATAAATAATCCAAGCTTCTTACTTAAAAATTCGTAGTATACATTATTACAAGCACTACAACACACCTGGAATATTAGAACAACTAATAAATACGTGAACGAATTCCCACTCAATAGGATACCACACTCTTACGCATTTGAAATTAAACGTTGCACGTATGTTCGTCTGAGAGGCTGGTTTACATAACTTTACAATTTAGCAAAATGGATTATGAAATCAAACGGCTCTCATTTACTTAACATGAAAGATATGTGAATCCGTATTGGGACGATAGATAGGCATTTAGCCCGGCAGGAAAGAAACCTTTCACAGTCCTACGCCCGTCGCACTCTCTTCCGTGCAAATCCATAAGTATAGCTGACCACTCACACGGGTTTGTGCATGATAGCGAAAAGCAACTTACGGTTGCCGTTGTGGACTCCGCAAGTGGACGGTACACCACCAACCTTTTTGTTTCTTTCTGCAAATTCCGGCAAGCTGTTTCGTTTACGTCTAAGGAGTCGTTCCTTCGTAGAAACGCCGCCGGCTGTGCTTCACTGCCGAACGCACCTTGATTCAGCCAAGCATGAGGACGGCTCGCCACGTCGTCCCTTTTATCTGGCTGCGGGTCTCGGGGCTTTCCGCCATCACGGACGACTGTAAAGAGCCCTCTCCTCTCTCGTGCCGGCTCGGTAAACCTTAGGTGTTTACCTCTTGAAGTCTCACTCACACCCCTTTCCACCGACCAATCTTCCCGCCAAGAAAGCTTCGGCTTGACGCCACGGAATTTCCTCTGATCTCCATTGGCTCTTGCGTGGTGTTGGTTGTGACGACACTGTCTGCCCCGCTCCTCCCCCGCCTTCGAACGGGTGAATATACGCGAGCGGTAATAACAGCCAGTGTCGCCGGAAATCACTTGAGGAACCGATTTCCGTGACAGTGGGTCTTATTCTCCTTCCTATAGCCTCATCAAACCTTAAGTCGTTCTGAAAAGATTTCAGTAATTCAAATAGTACATTCAGGTTATTTTAATGACTATGTTGAGAGCAAGAAATTCTTTTCAAAGGGCTTTTGAAGTTATTTTTGTCTGTTATATTAGAGCTTCCTAGATATTTTAAAACTGAGTGCTCCTCTACAAGCCATGCAGCCTCACTTTTTGCAGATAATGAAGATTACAGCGTATTTAGCGCGTGTTTGCTTTGTTTTATCAATTTTTTAACATAAAGAATTTTTCATAACTGTAAAATGAAACATATCCACCTTGATAAATACAGTGGAAATCGCTTATAAAGTCATCGGTCGTAATGACATATCGGTTGTAACGAAACTGAAAACTGAAGGTCCCGACATAACTCCATTGATTTCTATGTAAAAATATATGGCTATAAGGACATATCGGCTATTACGACTGGATTTCATAGGAAGAGGAATGTTTATAACAACACTAACAAAGAAATCAATAGAAGGGCTTCGAGCGATAATCTCTCAGAAACGTTTTAGACAACGTAGGGTAAATTATTTTAGAGCAAAACGTGCATCCGGTTATTCCTCGTGATTTTGCCTTTTTCACTTTATTAGAGCACTAAATAGCCTTACACAGAATAATGACATCACTATTTTCGACACTGTGTATGTTGTTTATTTATACCGTTGTGGCATTATAAGGGCGTGTTCTTTTAAAGAATGGCCTGGACAGTACAAAGTCAATTTCAGTAGAAGAAAATCTTAATATCGTTATAAATCTCGAAAGTGAAGAAGGCAGTAGGCGTTTATCACTCTGCACTGTCCATTATTTGGCATCATAGTAACAAAATCAAAGAGAAATTCGAAAAACTGCAAGTGGAAGAATTTCTCATAAAAATACGCAAAAAAATAACTTTTTTTGGAAATTGAGGAGGCGCTTTTAAGATAGTTCAAAATACAACGGACCAACAGTGGTCGTTAATGGTGCCATCTACATGCAAAAACAAACGACTTTTGCTTAAAACAAACAAACAAACAAAAAAAACAGAATTTAATGGTTCTTCTAGCTGGATTCAGAGATTATGTCAAAGAAATATGACCTTATCAGTAACTGTTTTTTTAAGGAATTGGCATCCACAATACTTTTGGTTATTTTTTTAAATTTTTTTTCCTATATAAATAATGCTGTTTTGCTAGTGGAGTATGCCAACAAAAACCGACGAACCCTACGGCGTCGTTATAAGTGATTTCTACTGTACTTTTATAATCGTATGATGTACAAATTAAAATCTGAAATCCTTCTGTAAAAAGGACTTTCAGTTAACCCTTACAAGTTTTAGTTTTCAAAAAAATATGTATCTACAGTGTCATAATTACTTTAGATTAATTATAACTCGGGGCTGAGAAGTTTTTTTTCCTTCTTGTGAAAATCTAAGAACAAATTCTAGTTGGGTATCTCGCAATTGAAGTATTTGCGGGAAAGTTTACTTGGCTTTAAAACTCCATTTTTTAAAGAAGTTTCCTTTTGCCGGTTGTAAATACTTAGAGTCAACCCTAAAAGAAAGAAAGAGAGATGACAGTGGACTAGAGGCTGAAGCTTAGATCGAGAAAATGTTGAAAGGGAAGCAGTAGCGCGCAGTCGTCCACTTGTGCGCATGCCGACATGAATCCGTGCCCGTGTGCGGGAAGTCGTTACAGAAGTTGGAAGTGTTGTTCTTGTCTCGAAAGAAAATAAAAAGAGAGAGGAGAGCGATTCAATTGAGTCGTACAAACGTCTTCGTCAATCTGACGACGAGGACGACAGGTGGTGGGTGACATGGAGCGTTCTTCAGCACGGCCCCCTCCACCACCGTCTGCTCTTGTCTTGAAAAGATGAAGGAAGGGCCTCTTTCTTTCTTTTACTTCATAATTTTTATCGTTCTTTTTATGGAAGAGGAGTGGACATGTCGGCGCTTTTTTCGATATCTTTCTCTGGTAACGGAACTCAGTTGTCTGATTATTTTGTTTACTTTTTCGTTTACCAGTTTTATTTTTTTACGGATATCTAAGAAATTTTCACTTTTGCCTTGCTTTTGGAGAAGACAAAAGCTGCTCAAGTTGAAATTGCAGTTTATACATACGCTGGTCAATGAATTACAAACATGTGTGAAACATACATAAATTTGTATGCAAAATAGTTCGAAGTTATTTGATTGTACTTCAGTGATTCTTTTTGACTAGCATAGGTGGATGACATATTGTTGGTACTCGTCTAGCTGAGGCCACGATTGAAACTACGAAGTAGGTGAATGGATTCTCGAAAGGTGCGATATCCAGAGTTGTCAATGATCTACAGTCTTTGTCTAAAAGTGGTAACTGTGGGTCAAAGACAATCCATCGTCAGGAAGAATGCCGTCGTTTAAAAAAGGACGTTCACTGTGTAACAATTTTAACTAACGGAATTGGATAATTCCCAATTTTAATCCCGACTTATATCTCGCCGGGAATTGAAGCAGTCGCATGCCTTTATTTGTCATGATTTCTACAAAGAACAGGAACGTTCGTCTACAGTGGTGTCTGGAACGTTATCAGTGGGCACATGAAAACTGTAAGAAGGTTATGTGCTCAGGAATCACGATACACGCTATTTTGTACCGAAGGAGGCAAAGGGCTTGGCGGGAGGCCCATGAAGCAATGAATTCAGCATACCTTATCAAAACAACTCAAAGGGGGCAGAGTATGGAGATTTTTTTGCTGATATGAAAATGGTCCGCCCATTCACTACGTAGCCAAATGTATCTGGACACCCGGTTTGTAGAATAGGAGACTACTGAGACACATATTACTAGGAAGTTGGTATATCTTTTATATTACTCACAACATGCACACGTTTGGGAAGACTTTCCATTTGGTTTTGAGAGATGGTCGCAGAATTAGCTTCCAGGCGTCCATGAGAGCTGCGGTGAGTCCGGTTAAATGGACGATTTGACTAGGTACGTAATCAGCATTTTAATTCGTCTCGGTGGTGTTCAGCAAGATTGAGATCGGACCTCTGTGAAGGCTAGTCCAGTTTTTGAACACCCAGGTAGTCAAAACTATGACCGCACATGCCTCGATGTTTGGGCAGAACAGTTGTCCAGTTTAAACAAGAACGGCCCTTTCCCGAATTTGTTGCTAGAGAGTTGGGATTGTAATATTGTCCAGAATATCATTGCAGAGTTCATTTTTCCAGCCACAGGAACAATGGGGCCGAGGCGGAACCACGAAAAGGAACTCCACACTTTTATTATGTATTTACACATGTATTTATCATTCCGTCATCGTATTTGACAGTTTGCACAATGCAGTCGGAAATAAAGCGTTCGCTTGGTGTCCGCTAAACCTAAACGTGTCCATCGGACTGCCTCATCTTCAGGTGTTTCCGCTGTACCACAGTCAAATAACGGTAAGGTTTGCAGCATTGCAATTGTCGCTTGACAATGAGGTCGGTGATGTTCAAACCTTGGAAACTCATGTTTCTTAGCTCTCAACGAATGAACGTCTTGCTGCTATGATGACGCCCGACGCATATGAGATCATGAGTGATCGCGGCTGTGATCAGTAAAGCTTCGTCGTCCTGCTGCACTTGCAGTGCTTCGTCGTTTTCATTTGACGATGCCAACACTTACAGTTGATTTCGGCATCTGTAGCAAGGCGGATATTTCACGGGCCGATTTTCAACAATATCAGATGATCATGCCTGGTTCGAAGTCACTGAGGTCTGCCAACTTATCATAAAGGTCTAACGCACACCTATGAGCTTCTAATCCGGCACCAGAGCTTTTAAATCGTTCGATAACGTATCAGACTGCGTGAACAGCCAGATCTACCTCTTCGGAGGAGTGTCCGGATACTTTTGGCTATTATGTATTCATGGAAGGTTGGGTGCATTCCACGGGTACCTGAACATTGCTAGCGACAAAGTCCATATTGCATTTTGATCCTTTGTGATGATTCTTCATGAACGTCAGTGCTACTGATTCAGCAGTGGTTTAAAGAGCGCTTCCGTCATTTACTTTGATCGCCCCAGACACAGATCTGAACTTCATAAAGAATGTTGGGGACATGTTTGAGTGGCATTTTCGACAGCAAAGTTTTCTTCCAACAAATTTGCTAAGAGAACTAAGGGCATGTATGATGAGCGTCTGGTCTTCCATTAACTTGCAAAGTGCTTCAATACTTTTAAGATTCTATCGAATTGTTCAACTGATTCTATGTCAAGCCGCATACATGCTTCAACTCGGGCCAAAGGGGAGGGGTTCAATAAAATATTAAACACATGTTTCTCATTCATTGTCCAGAGTGTGGTGATTGATTGCTTTTTGGAAGAAGCATCGAAATTTTGATTCGTCTGATTTTAGAGGAACCTTGGATTTCATAACTCTTTTGTTTTTGAGGAAGGAAATAAATTTGAATTAAAATTTCTCTCAAAACCTTTTGTTCGTTCTAGGATTAGCTAACTTCCGCTTTTAAACTGAGCTGAAGACTTCGTAATTTCCTTGAATAAATAAGAGAAATCGAGTAGGCTGCTTTCGGGGACGTGAGCTCATCTTTGGATTTATTATTTATATCCGTTTGATAGTCATAGATGGAGATTGCGAAAGATTTTTAAGATGATTGGTCTGGATGAACCCCGTAAAAAAGACATAAAACGATTTTTTTGCCTTCTCCTAAAGTGCTTTTAAAGGTCAAGCTCCTCCTTTAAAAGGATGAAAGCGCTTCGGGTATCAGAGCCTATGTTCAGCGCTCTTTCTTTTTATGTATCTCCTTCAATGAGAGGCTTACTTGTTTTATTCCTTTTAACTGAGTCAGCTACGGGCTCGGCCAGAGGAAGGCAATTTTCATTGGACCAGTCTCCGTAACTTCTTTTTTAACCCTAAAGCCAGAAAATGTCTTTAAAGGAACCTCTGCCCCCTTTTATCTCTGTAAAAGACGCTCTGCTGACGTCCTTTAAGATTTTTTGTATGACATTCTGTCCCTTCTGTCTATAAGAGGAGTTCCGTTAGGGTGATTGCTCTCTATGTCACGACTATCTATATGCTGAGATAGGAAGGTGTGACAGATCATTAACCTATCTCCCCAGATGCTAGCATATATCGTGTACAGAGAAGGAAAAGGCGAGGGATTTGAATTTTAATATCAAGTTTAATGAGTTTGTAAACTTCACTACAATACAACTTAATAAAATTGAATAAGGAAATTCCAATGGTCCTCAATAGGACCTTACAATTGTAGGCTTCTGGCCCTACCCGGGCTGCGTTACAATTCCACTGGATACTTGAAACCTGTCCCACGATGATTCGCAAATATTTCCCGGGCGAACGGGTTCCGGAAGCTGGGTGGAATGATGGACGACTGGGAATAAATCTTGGACGTAGCTATTATGGAGCACGTCGACCCAATCGGGTTTTGGAGCTCGAGGGCGGTATCTGAAATAAGGAAATAGCGGTATGAATAAGATATCACTTATATCTTTACGAGAGCGAGTTCGATGTACACTAGCGGCCTCGTGCTATTCCTTTTAATTACTACTATAAGGCTTTGAATATTAGCTGAACTTAACAGTCATGAAGATACATTAAGATAGCACAAACTATTGCATAAAATTAAAAACTTAACCACTAAAGCGGACTTACACGTCAGGTCAACTGCTGGAGCCAAGCGCGACACGCGACTTGAGTACTCAGCGCGGTCGCGACTTGCGAAGTGAAACGGGACAGTGGTTCCTAAACGCTCCGCTCTCGGCCTAGTGGTTGTCCACGAAGATGCAGAGTTTGGCTGGTTGATTTCGCTCGTGCAATATGACTGGTTGAACACTAGGTGCAGTGACGATGGGGGTAGTGCGTCCTGGCTGCCTGGCTGCCTCCAATTTCCTTGTGGCCCGTCCGTCCCCTTGAACGGCCCGACGGCGTGTGGGTGGTCCTTCAGTCGGCCTTCTAGGTCGCTATTTCCCGCAAGCTTGGTCGCCTCCTCTCTCGGTTCGCTAACCGGTTCGGAAGGGTCCTCTCTCCGCTTTGCCTGGTCCTCTTCACACTCAGGGCTGGGTTCCACGATGAGGGATTTCGTGGGCGTCACACAAGGCTTTCTTAAAGAGTTCGTGTCTGTATGAATGAGTTCCGTGTCAACATTAACAGAGTCACAAATTTGAGCACTTGCCTTATGATACCGCTCTGGCCGTAAATGAATCGCATGTGGATTGGAAAAGTCCGTGAGCCCTTCGTCTCTTACTGCGCTCTGCATGGGTGGCTTGGCTAGATCTGTAACCTTGAGGGCGACGTCTTTTTGTAGACGATTTTTTCCCTTCTTCGTTCAGATTGCCCGAGCCTCCTGGCTTCGGCTGGCCGGCGCCTGTCGCTCTTTGTAACAGGGACTGCGTGGCTCGATAAGTACGGCTACTCTTCGGATTTCCAAGTTCCTCTCTCGGCGTTCGGACTCTCCTTCGCTTTTTCCGTCTATCTGTCGGAGTATACTCGAGAGCTCCCCAATTAGGATTATTAAAAGTTCTGAATAAGGAAGGTATCTTACTGGTTCTCGGCGTCCTATGTTCACTTCGAGCGGGGGCAGCTCTTCCATCGGACCGGGTTTGGTTGAACCTTTGCTTCCTATGGCCTCGGGAGTCTCTCTCTCGATTGTCCCTCGGTTCGCCCTTTTTTTCGCCCTTCTAAATTGCATACGGTTTTGTCGAGCGAATGGGCGACGAGTACCTGGCTTCTCGAATATTCGGCCTCTTCGAAAAGTTCTCCTAGGAGGGGGGAAGGCATTCGACGATTTTTCCGCCCAACCTGGTACTGGCCCCGCTCTCCGTGGCTTGACTTCAGATTCTGTCTTTGTCTGATCATTTCCCTCGGTCGTTCCCCTTCCTGCTCGAGACAAATGATCTGACACTCTATAAGGAAGGAATACTTGTAGGTTTGGTATATGATGTGTGCTCTTTAAGACCCAGGAGCTGTATGCAGAAAAGAACATCAGTGAACTATGAAATGTTTCAGCAGCGTACGAGGATACACGGTGGTTTAAGTGATGAAATGATAAAATTTCAAAAAATCTGATTGGTTTAACAGAATTAGATGTGAAGTTCACCATGTTTGTATTGCCAACTAGTGTGCCTGAGTGGATCTTATGTGTGCTGCGAAAAGTTTAATGAACATAAAAAAATAACTTTTTATTAAGAATTTTCATTATTATCTTTTTTATTACAAATTATAATAAGTTGTTTTCTGTGTGTTAATAACTAAATCCTAAAAATGATGCTCCTTTACCTTTGATCATCATAATTTAAATGTGTCGCTGAAGTTCAAATATAAGTTCAAGTGTGCCGCGGGAGAAAAAAGGTTGAAAAACGCTATTCTAACAGAACAAGCAACGTGTCCATCAAAACTGCAGATCTAGAGAAAACTATGGAGGCATTGCAATAGAAAAGCGGGTCCAAGTAGAACCCTGATTCCTAACCTTTTTCAAATCGCGACCCCCTTTTCTAAAAGTTAAGTAACTGGAGACCCCCATCTCACATTTGAATAAAATATGCATTTTGACAGGGTGGTACATGACAAAATAAAAAAAAAACTTGAAACATCCTATAAAAATAAATGCAAATAAAAATAAGCTCGGTGACCCCACAGAAAAGGTTTCACGACCCTCCCCCCAAGGGAGTCGCGATCCCCAGCTTGGGAATCACTGGAAACCTAGAACACATCTATCACGAAACACGCTTACGAGAAATTGCTTTTCTCTTCCAACACGTTATATACGAAGGCTGTTCAATAAAGAATGATCATAATTTTTTTCTAAGACCACACCTTTATTCATCCTCATTTTTGTGATAGTTCTTCTCAAAGAAGTCCCCGTTGGATGCAATGCATTGTCCCAGCGAGTCTGCCACTCTTCAAAGACATGCTGGAAACCATTTTTGGATAGGTCTTTCAGAATCGCCTTCGCAGCCTTCATCACTGCTTCTGATGATGGATTGTCTCCCACGAAGGTATTTCGTCACAGAGGGACAAAGGAAGAAGTCGCACGGGACTAAATCTGGGCTATAGGGAGGGCGAGGGACACACTCAAATTTCATTTTTGATATTCAGCAACAACATTTGCGATGTGCGGCCGTGTATTATCGTGGTAAAGCATCCAGATTCTTTCACGGAAATCAGCCTCTTTCTCGTGATATGCTTTGCAGAATTTTCAGGACATCTCTGTAATATTGCCTAGTTACTGTTGTGTGTGCGCAACTACTACATGTTGGTAAACCATACCTTCAATATCAAAAAAGGAGATGGCCATAACTTTTCCAGCAGAAGCAACCACTTTGGTTTTTTTGTGTTGCTTCTGACGGAGATTTCACACAGAGCTTTGCTGTTTACTCTCAGAATCGAAATGATATAGCTAGGTTTCATCAGCAGTGATTACCTTTGAAAGAAACTCCACATCTTCCTGTAACGTCGTCTTCAATTGCATGCAGACCTGCAAACGTCCTTCTGTTCTGTAATAACCTACCGTGCATAAACGCGTTTCACGTGCAATTTTCAGTTATCATCGTATGGGTTGTACCTGGTGAAATGTCCAGCATCTCTGAAAGTATTCTTAATGTTATTTGATGATCTTCTCTCACAAATACAGCGGCAGTGTTGATGTTTTCTTCCGTTAGAGCACTAACTGGAGTGCCGCCTCCACCTTCCTTTTTTCGTTGATTGCCTTCCCTCTTTAAATATCTTAAACTATCTGCGAGCTGTGCTATAGAGAAGAACAGACTCCCCATAGGCCTGCTGTAACATTGCTAAGCCTCCGCTGAAAATTTGTTGATTCAGAGCAGAAACTCCGTTGTGGTGCAGGCGAAACTGAACATGTCTGGAGTTGCACGCCTCCTACAGGCGAAAATAAAATGCCACGACCTAGAAACATGTTCCGTATGTACATTACCTATTAAGCTACCAGATACTGCATTGTCAGTTTTGTCGCAAGGAAATTATAAGGATAAAAAATTATGATTATTCTTTATTGAACAGCCCTTATAAAATCTTTTAAAATTGCGACAAATTTGAACGGAGGCTGCAGAATGTTCCAGGTACTTTAAGCACCAGCGACACATATTTTTGTTTCTTTCTGGACCAATAATGTACACTTGATAAACAAACGAATCCATGGCAGATGTTCGGAATGCATAGTTTTCTTCATATAAACCAGAAGATCATAGCCTACACAGTTCTACACTAACGCTACCGCTTCCGATAGAAACAATCCTACACTAACGCTACCGCTACCAAATTCGACAGATGGCAAAATAGAATCACTTCCCTGGGCATTCTCAAAATGTGTACTGAGATTCACCTCTCCACACAGCACGGTTTCACTGCTCTAGAGTCTAATTACACACAGCTTAGTTTTCACCACTGAGCCTTCGTTGAGCATCTGTTATCGTGCTCCTTTTTTATACGGCATGTGACGGTTTCTTCATGGACGACAATGCTACTGTTGGGGCATGTTGGAACGATCCTCTTCCAATAAACCTGCTAAGGGAAAAAAGGGAATGTCTGGTAAAACGTCTGGTCTTCCTTACTGACTCTACGCCAACCAGCATACATGCTGAAATTTGGGGGAAAGGGAGTCCAATAAACTATTAAGTCAAGTTTCTAATACATTGGTCATTGTATGTATATGTGATGACCTCGCAGATAGAGATGAGGTTGGTAAGTAAATAGGTGAGTCTAACAGAGGGACTTTTCCATGCGCTTTGGCAATAAATGTTTTTATAAGATTTTATTGCGCACGTGACAGAAGTAGATTTCTGTAGAGAAATTAGTGTCAGTGTTCATTAAATAGCCATCAAAATAGAGAGGTTTTGCATTGATCGTTGCCGGGTATTTTTTGAATAACAACGATTTGCAGTGTGTTGTATTGATAAGGAGGATCGTTTCCTAGGAAGAAGATAAGGGTAAGTGAGAGAGAGAGGGGTCTTCCTCTAATAAGAAATTTAGATCTGAAGATGAACATTAAAGAAATCCACCGGAGACAAGTTGTTCCCTTTGAGGTTGTCAGGACGACGACTGATGAACGCCGCTTTTGAGGAACTGGAAGATAACATGGGCGATTGGAGGGCAATCATCATTATATCGCGAGAAATGTCGCTTCGGGCTCTCTTTTGCTTGATTTCTTAGAAATAAAAGGAGAAACCTCAAAAACTGTCAACAAGGAGGAGGAGACATGCAGTAATGAGCGAGTCGCCTTTCAAATGGCTACAGGGTTGTCTGTTTACAATGTAACAGGCTTGCTCGGCTCAAAATAAACGTATATAGAAAATGTATGCGTTTAGTGTGTCTATTTATAGGCTGATTTTAAGAATATTTGTTGGAAGATGATATCTTAGAAAGTATAGACCTCAGTGTAACCACAAAATGTGTATTGAATTGCTAATCGAATTGGGAGAAAAATTTGCATGACTTTGATTTACCTATTCTATATGAAAATGATCCAATCAGCAACATGTCGGACCAGTTTTTGCTGCAGTGACTGCTGAAACACGACGAGGAAGGCTGTCGACAAGTTTCGCTCACTCCTGCCCAGAACTATCATGGCTCAATTTGCTTCACTTTTTGCCGCTGTTAACAATAGGATTCGGAGTCTATCTTTAATATACGTCATTGGTGCACAGGCATTGAATGTCATTGTTTTAGTCCAACAATTGGATTGCTGTGTTTACTGAAAAGTCGTTTTTTGCCCCCTCTCTTGAATGAATTTGGCTACAGCTCAAACATAACAATGAATTTTAACGATCGCGCAACGTAACAAAACTGTCAGCTACTATTACGTGTTCAGCAACAAAACGTAACATTACCTGACAGTTTGTTACGTTGTGCGATCGTTAAAATGCATTGTTATGTTTGAGCTGTAGCAAAAAACGACTTTTCAGTAAATATAGCAATCCAATTGTTGGACTAAAACAATGCTGTGCACAGACCAGGGGATTAAAAGACTATGGCTAAGGTCAAAAACCCTCACCGGTGAGAGAATGATGACGTAATTTCTCACTGGGCTAACCGTCTTTTTCTCGGTGAGGACGGTGAGACTAACCAGTTAGGCATAGCAGCACTAACTGGCGTTTCTGACCGCGTTAAAATGACGTCACAAATTTCTCACTGGGATTTCTGACCGACCAAGCGCTAACTCTTCTCACCGGTGAGAGTTTTTGACCTTAGCCTATGGTAGAAATACGAATAACAATACCCTTTTAATGATGATGTAACAATGTAAGAAGTTTCAATACACAGGCCTAAATTGTAACCACCGAGAGAGAAGGCCTCTGCAATGAAAGTAACACATTGTCACATCATCATAGATAGGGCAAATTCATGGCTTATTATTGGTAGAAATACGAATAACAATGTCCTATTTATGACGATGTAACAATATATTACGTTTCATCGCAGAGGCCAATGACGTATATTAAAGATAGACCCTCGAATCCTATTGTTGACAGCGGCAAAAAGTGAAGCAAATCGAGCCATGATAGTTCTGGGCAGGAGTGAGCCGTGGAGTAACTAGCTGTCTGGCTGCTTTGTTTTTGAAGATTTTGGGCCTGAGGAATAATTAATTCAAAACCATTCCTCAAAGTTAAACTGCGTACAACTGTACAAACAAACAAAGAAAAAGGATCAGGAATCATTTTCCACAAAAATAAATCAAAAATACGTAACTGAAAGACAATCGAAACGAAATTGAAATTGAAACCATGATCGAAAAATTGTTTATAAAATATAATAAAATACTTCAAATACAAAATAAACGAAAAGTCCGTGATCGGCGTGTGAAAGAATTATTAATCAGCTACTCTCGTGTTTAGCCATGTGTTTTGCATCATCTTCACTCACTTTCGGCCATGACAGTTCTGGGCATGGAGCTTCCCAATTTGCTTCAAGTTACAACAATAGGATTCGGATACAATCTTTAATATACGTCATTGGCAGAGGCCTTCTCTCTCGGTGGTCATGTCCCGGGGCGGAAAAATCACGTGATCAGAATAGGCCGACCAACAATCCAGCCTTTATTATTTTCAACACATGAAAAAATATTGATTGTTATAAATCTAAGATGGGAACAATGAAAGTTACATTGTTACTCGACCTATTTGGTCGATGAATTTTTATCTATTTCGTTGGCTACATTTTCTTTCGTAGCCTATGAAAGAGACTGAAAAATCATCTGACCAAAATAAGTCTAGCAACAATGTAAACTTCATTGTTTCTATCCTAGATTTTAACAATCAGTGTTTCTTTGCTTGTTGCCAACAATGAAGGTTGGATTGTTGCTAGACCTATTTTAGTCAGATGACTTTTCAGAGTCGGGGTCTGTCTTCCTCGTTGGCCTCGGATTTCTTTCGAGGCCAGCGAGAGATAGGCCAGGGCACTCAAAAATCACATGATCATCGGGGTCCGGGTAACAATCCATCCTTCATTGTTTCCAACAAACGAAAAAATACTTATTGTTAAAACCCAAGATGGAGACAATGAAGGATGAATTGTTGGCCGGACCCTAATGATCATGTGACTTTTGAGTGCCCTGGCCTGTCTCTCGTTGGCCTCGATTTCTTTCGAGGCCAACGAGAAAGACAGGCCTCGAAGCGGAAAAATCACCTGATCATCTGGGTCCGAACAACAATCCAATCTTCATTGTCTCCATCTTGGATGTAAACAATGAGTGTTTTTCCGATTTTTGGAAACAATGAAGGTTGGATTGTTGTTCGGACCAGATGGTCAGGTGACTTTTCCGCTTCGAGGCCTGTCTTTTTCGTTGGCTTCGATTTCTTTGTTGTGACTTCACTGTTTGCCTAAATCCATCAGATGAGGTTCTATTCCTAGCGGTTTCTTCTTCAAAAGATCAGGTATACTGAAGCAAGAATTCTTCTTGTTCTTTAAGGGAACGCAGGCGTTTTACTCTAGGAATGTGTATGTATGATTGTAAATGATTGTCGCGATATGTTCGTGAGTTATATGCGTATACGCTGTCGTCGTCATCGAATAGAATCGGTGATGCAAATGGGTCGTTTGTTTGTACGAGCCGATTCATCATTCAGTAATGATGCCTAGCTTGGGCCATCAAGGTTGAATGGAAGGATCGCAAACTATCATTGATAGTTAGCCGTAAATTGGGCCTCCCATTTAACAAGTTAAATAGACAGTAAACGAAGACGAAAAGTGCCATCTCAAACTAGAAATTGATTAATGTGCGCGCGCGTGTGTTTATCTGATTTGTACTTGAATATTGCGTCATTCGACGGTCTACGTATTGTATGCAGATAGAAGATTGTAATACGAGTCAGTATTACCAAAGGGAGGTGACTAATTAAGGAAACGCTAACTGAATGCCCGTTTATTTTTCAAACATTAATTTTTTAAATTATTTTTAAATTTAGGTTTCGTGAGGTTTTTAATGATAACAACAACGTAATGTTGTATTCGAGTATAACAATACAAGTACAACATACAACTCTAATTCAAAAAATCCGAATACTATCGAAAATCAGTAGCTTCAACATCCTTAAACGGCTGGTTTTCGGAATATATTAGACACGGATAAATTAAAATATTTGAAAATGTTCAGTTCATTTAAGATTGATGGAGATTTTTATAAAATTGTAAATCCGATTATTTATTGAAATAGAGGCTACATGTGTATAATAAACATTTGTTAATATTGCGTTACGTACTAAAATTATGAACGACGTGCTAAACTTACATACTAAAGTTATGTACTAAAATTACGTATGATAGAAAGAGGGGAGGAGACGTTGATGAATTAAACAAAATTAATTTATTCTTTGGATGACAAAGTAAAAAGTAGAATATTACAAGAATACTGTCTGTTTGTAGTTTAGTGAACAGGTGAACACTCCTTAGAATTTTACAATAAAATTTCACACACATCTTTAATATATAGTTACATCTTATTCAGATTGTTACTTTGAAGCAAACGATAATTTCAGATTTAAAGAAGAAAAAAAAACGAGGTCTTTAGGAACCTTTGTTCCCTATTTAGTGGGCAGGTTTATTGAATAACTAAAATAACAAACTAATAATCAACCAATCCTCCATTTTTCAGAATAAACTAAAACACTCTGTCCTTCTAGATTCAATCATATCAGGCTTCAGTGATTGCTGTTTTCAGGAACTCTACGGTGTCATATTGCTGGCCATCTTCATAGACTTTTCCTGCATGTCCCCCACAGGTTCTAAATTTGATTTAAATCCGGACTCCTTGGTGGTCATATCACCAGGTTGATTCTTTTGGATGCTAGCCATTGTTTTGTGGCAGTGCGACAATGACAGGATGCATTATCCTGCTGTAGAATCCAAAAATCATCGCAGATTTCAAGTGCATAGGACAAGCAGAATCTTTTAAAACCTGATGCATTTTTGAGTTCATTTTGGACGTAATGAAAGTCTTTTGTTCAAATCGTACTTTAAACAAACGAACGTATAATTTCAGCATTTTTGGGGAAAATACTCGTTTCCTATTTAGTGGGTAGCTTCAAATTGAACAAAAACTATTAGAAATTGCAAATAAAGTCAAAGGTTGGTTCCATCATGCTGTGAGGGAGAATGTATATATACTGCTTGATAGAAAATTACAAGATCACAAAATGGCAACAGTTTAAATTTGTCTGTCTGATGAAGTAAAAGGCAAAATTTCTTCATTAAGAAAATGTGGAAAGTCGATTCGTGAATTTTCTGTCTTTATCAACAGCCCAAAAAGGACCATTGGTCTACTTTTGAAAGCAGGCAACCCAAAATCAGGAGCAAAGAAGCGTGGACCTAAACCTAAGTTGACGCTTCGTGGTCATATTCGAACAGGAGGACACTCTGCATTAAAAAATTGCCACGGATCTGACTCTTCCGGTGAAACGCAATGCTATTTGGAAAGTGTTAGCATCTTTCGAGAACATGATATATACCAAAAATTGTCTAAACCATGTTTAAGAACTTTGCATAGAGAGAAATGTCTACAGTGGGCTAAGGATGACAGGACATGGAATGATGAATGGGAGGTGCTGTTTACGGACGAGAGAAGTTAAATCTGCATAGACCGACGAGTTACTATGTTCCTGGCATGATATTCGTAAAGAGAAAAAATTGTTATTCAACCAGAGTTCACGATGGTGGTTATGTTTCTGATTTGGGGAGGCTTTGGCTTTAATGGAACTAACCTATGATTCCATTTACAATTTCTAATAGCTTTTGTTCAAGTTGAAGATGTTCAGTAAAAAGGAAACGACTATTTCCCCCAAAAAAGCTGAAATTATACGTTCGTTTGTTTTAAAGTACAATTTGAACAAGAAGTTACATAAATAATTTTTATTTCAGATTTCTAAGTGTAAGTTTGAATGTTCACCACTAATATAGAAAACAGACTGTACTCTAATTAAAGACAAATAGAATTGTGCGATGATCGTTAATTTCTGGAATATTACTTCTTTCCGAGAATAAACTTTAAGTCGAAGCCTGTAGCGGATTTGTAAACTTCTGAATTAGACGACTTGACGAGATTACATAAAACAATGATATTAAAAGAAGAGAATTAGAATATCTCGAGTAAAACTTATCGCTTATTAAAGAGCATATTTAAAAAATAAATAAAACGCAGTTACGCTAGAGTCCTATTTTCAAATGGTGCAGGATCAAGGGCCGCGCGGGAATTACGGAACAAAACTCTGGACTGACCATGCGCGCTACTAAGGGCGACATTGGTATGAAGAGTCCAGTTGCTCTGGTTGATGTCTGCGGGAAATGGTCCCGCCCGTTATCCTTAGATCGGCGACCACGGAAAAACACTAACCTTCGAAAGTGGGAGCCTCGAGAGGCTCTTTCTTACGTGAATAGATCTATATGCTTTGCGAAGCTGGCCTATGGATTTTTTCCGTTAAGTTGCGTTGATGGCGTCTGGCTTTCCTGGCGCGACTTCTCTTTGGAATATCTTCGAAGTTCTCAATTGGTGGGGACACCAATAGCCGTGTTGGGCATAAACGCTTCCTGGAACAGTTTTTATAAACTTCATTAGAGGCGATAATTTCTTTGGACGTACCTCCATAAAATTATCCTTTCCGAGCCGCCGGGAAATTCGAGGATCCAAATTTAGGCTACTATGTTTTCCTTGGTAGTCCCATGCGTTTCACCATGGCCGGCTGCTCTGGCTTTCTTCCTTATCCAGTATTTTTATTTTCTTTCCGTTGGGATCAGCAGGGAATCAGCATCGTGGTCGCTCTGGAAGGACTCGGTGTAATGTGTATAATTTGTGATAGCAGGATAGTACGCAGTGGAATATTGGAATACACAAACAGAGGTCGGCTAAAGTAGTAAATTTAAAGTAACCTTTATTTTACTGAATAAACATATATTGAGGTAACCAAAATAAATAAAAGAATTTGAAGCAAAAATCTTAATGAATAAATATCTTAATTAGAATCTTAGTTAAAAGGTTATAACCAGAAGTAACTAGTTAATGCATACAACACTCTATGAAATACGGTTCGAAGCACATACAGTCCTGGAAAAAATGATAGGAACTTTTGTGTTTTCAACATAACATTTTTAATAATGAATTTATTTCAACGAAACTTTACACAACTGTGCCCACACTGCATTGACACCACTGGTTTCAATTCAGTCAAAATATTTAAAAATTAGTTGAGCCACAACCAATTTTTGAAAAAAAGGGTGGAAAAAATGATAGGAACACCTTCAGTTATCATGAGATTGCTCGTATTTAATACTTTGTAAATCCACCATTTTTGTTGATCACATGAAACATACCGGGCTTTGCAAAAGTTCTTTTACACTCGTGACGACCCTCAGAGAAATGGACATGACGATGTTCACGATGCAGTTAGACATGTTTTTATTGTGCCATCATGTAGAATAACATTGTAATTAGTCATTTAATCAATGTAGCCACCATTTGCATCAAGAACCCGCTCCAGACGAGGCCGAAAAGCCTTGCAAACTTTGCGAATGTAGTCCTTCCTCATTCTGGTCCACACACGGTTGACAGATGTTTTCAGCTCGACGACGTTGCTGTGACGGACCTTGCAGGCCTTCCCCTCGACATGCGCCCACACGCTGTAGTCAAGTGGATTGAGGTCTGGCGACTGCGGAGGCCAAAAGCCCTTCGACCAGAAGGTCATGTTGGACCCCAAACAGTTTTGCACAGTGTTGGCCGTGTGGGCAGGGGCACCGTCCTGTTGAAAGATGTAGTCCGCATTTCTTCACCCAGGGAAGGACTTTTGTGGCCAGGATGTCCTTGTAATCAGCCGCCGTTAGCCGGTATCCACTTGGGAACCACACGGGTGGCATTTTCTCGCCATTCGACGCCACGATTCCGAGCATCATCACAGAGGCCGGGTGCTTGGTTGTAGACACGTAGCGGACCTTGGAGATGTCCTGGCCGAAGCTTACCACGCAGTCGTTTTGCTTGTTGACGACAGGATCGACCGTGAAGGTCTTTTCGTCAGAGAAAATGACAATTCGCTCGCCATGACTCTTCAAGTCGTTGAGAAGACGGCGACAGCGCTCCCGACGTTGTTCCCGTATCCGTTCCGTCAGCACAGGCCTCACGCCCTTTCCACCTTCTTCTTTGACCGCTCTGGACACTGTGGACACCGAAATTTTCTTTTTCTTTGCGAGCGCAGTCATTTTGAGCGTCGGGTCTTGTTCGAAGGCTTTTCTCAAAGCCAAACGGTTGACGACTTGAGGTCTACTTGGACGAGGTTGATCTTTAAGGTCTCTCCCATTCTTGAGCCTGTCCGCAACTCTGTGGATGGTCATCCGGCTGACATTGAGGAGCTTGGCAATCTCGGACTTCGTGTGGCCCGCGCGCAGGAGAGCATCGATCTCTACTCGTTTCGTTTCCATCGCTTTTGTCGTGGACATTAGGATCACTCAGAGGTTAACACGTAATTTCCAATATACTCGTATTATTTGATCCTTTTGTGGAAATGGAATTATCCAAATCATGAGCAGTCCATTTTTGGGGGGATGTAAAGAGTGTAACAGAACTTTTGCAAAGCCCGGTACGGTCCTTCATAGATTCTATTAGTTTTTCAAGAGTTCTGCATGAAATTTCTTCTCAAGCCTCAAGAATAGCCTGTTTGAGACTCTGGACATTCTCAAACTGCCGCCCGTTCTTATAAACGGCCCGAACCATGATTCCCCAGAGATTTACGATGGGGTTAAGGTCTGGACTTCTCAGGCCATTTCATAACCCTGATGTTTTTGGTCTTGAACCACTCCATAGTCGATTTGGAAACTTGACATGGGGCGTTGTCCTGCTGAAATATCCAATCTTTTTTGGCCTCCGATGATTGGTCCAAATGGGATAAGATACTTCTGAAGCATTTCTTGATACTTGACGCTGTTCATGCGGCCATCTACAAACACTAATTCAACCGTTCCATTGGCACTGAACGCACCCCAAACCATAACTGAAGCGCCACCCTGGATGCGCTTCGAAAAGTGCTTTGGTTCCTTTCGTAAATCGTGCCAATAGTAGTTCCAACCATCCGGGCCATCGAGGTTGAACTTTGTTTCATCACTAAAGATGACTGAGTTCCATTCGGAAGTCCAGGTTTGATGCTGTTCGGCTAGCTGAAGACGATCGACTTTGTGCTGGTTGGTAAGAGGTGGTTTCTGTTTCATTTTCTGGCGTTGGAGATGAGGACATTGGTTGAGATAGTTATTAATAGTTCTTCGATGAGCCTGTGTTCCAATCGCCTGTTTGATGGAGTTGGCAGAAATTTGCTTATTGCTTGCCATGCGAAGAATTCGACGGTGGTCTCTATCGCTAAGTGCTTTAGGCCTTCCTGTCGTTTTCTTTGTACCATATGATTCTGGATTTTTCAGGAAAGATGAAATTACTTGCTTGGACCTTCCAATCAAACGAGAAATTTCTGCTTTTGACATGCCTTGTTCTTTATATGCCATGATTTTTCCTCTCTCATAATGGGTAAGTTGTTTACCACGTCCTATTTTGAAGATACTTAGTGAACAAGTTTTATTTTATCAGAGATATGTCTTCTTGTTCAGAATTTCATTAATATGCAATGGTGAGAAGGTCTCACATTCCCAGTTTGGGGGAGGGGGGGGGGGGACAGATTATTCATTTAGTTCCTATCATTTTTTCCACCCTTTTTTTCAAAAATTGGTTGTGTCTCAACTAATTTTTTAAATATTTTGACTGAATTAAAACCAGTGGTGTCAATGCCGTGTGGGCACAGGTATGAATAGTTTCGTTGAAATAAATTCATTATTAAAAATGTTATGCTGAAAACACAAAAGTTCCTATCATTTTTTCCAGGACTGTAGGTGACTGTTTTCACTAATTCGGACGACTTGGCAAACACTGCCCAAACGTAGTATTCAGCTTGGTACTGTTTCGTCGAACAAGGGTAGATTATATCACTAAATTCGGAATGACTTTCACTTGAAGCCACTGATAACACAATGCGGTTAAGGAATCCACCTCCTTATACCGCTTAGTAAGATTTGAAGTAGGTATTGATAAAAGACACAATCGGTGCACAAGATCAGCCGAGGCCTTCGTTGCGGCTCTGCTGGGAAATTGGTTGATTTTTAGCAGAAACAAGAAGCTGCGAAGACAATAATGAAAAAAGGTAAAAATCAAGTACTTATTAGATATACGGCTGCTTAGTTCCTAAGCGCCGCCAATGCTGCTCGTAGACACGCCGACGTTCAAACCTGGAAAATTCCATAAGGCGGGATATCGCTAAGAGAGTCCACTTGGAGATAAATTACTTAGCTGTTTGCGACACCAGCCTGAAGTCTAACTGGCGCTCTAAATAGTTACTTAGTCCAAAGGGCCAGAGTCCTTGTATCGGTGAGTAATATCGCAGACTATAACTGCGCAGTTCGTAAAACGTACGCCTTGCTTGTCGGATACAAGTACCAGGGTCGAAATTACATTCCACGATGTGAGACACGCTTATAATAGAGGTCCATACCTGTAGGCGTTTGTATGAAGCATAACAGGTGTGCCAATTATAAAAGTCTCTTACGTTTTCTCGTCACGTCTCCGATGCCGTCGTTGTTGGCTCGGGACTCCTTCACGTCGGGGACTCGGCTGGCTTCCATTAAATGCAGTCCGCCTTTTCGTGGCTTGACTTGCTCACCATCGTGCTTAATTCCCTTTTTCCTTTTCCTCTCTCTCGACCTCTTTCTCCCGAACTTTTCCTTCTCTTCTCGTTCCCTCTCGTTTTTCTTTCGAGCACGCCTCCACTCTTCTTCATTCGCCCATTCTTCTCTACGTCGGAGGCGACGAGCATTACGTCTTCTAGCTTTCCACGCCGACGAGTAGATGACGCGGGTGCGAAAGCCACCGACGCTGTCGACAGAATCCTAGATGGATTGTGGATTCCGTGATACTCGGCCTCGAGAATCTCACACCTCTTCTTTTTATGTCGTTTTTTAATTCCTTCGCTATGCATGCAACTCTCCCCGGTCAATCGGGTTCGCTTTCGTAGCTTCTCCTCTCGGGAGAATTTACTTCTTTGCCAGAGAATCTGCCGATGCCTTTGTCGAATAGCAAAAACCAAAATGTTTACGGATCGATTGGGGTTTGTTGATACGACATATGGGCTGACGCAGTTTGGCCTGTTGCCATCTGCAGAACCAATACAATTTTATTGGCTCTTCCCGTTTATTTACGAGACGAAATTTTTTCTGCAGATGACTGCCGTAAACTAATATTCCAGGCAGTTGCTCTTTTCCAAGCCGGTAGGTAAAAGACCAAAGGGTCGAATGGAGAATCTGGGTTGAAGTCACTGGGGTATTATCATTAAGGACGTGCGCCTGTTGGCAGAAGATCGCCAAAATACATGTTCTCCACAAGGCTGCTCCCCCCGGCTGCTTCTAAATAAGTATGATAGAATATTCACAACAGTTGAGAATTCTAGTCGAAAAGGGCATTTATAAACCTTCTCAAAACCGGGTTATTCGCGGTAATTTATGTTTGCACCCGTTTTATTCTTGCAACAACTGTTTATTTTATTGCAAAATCCATCAACAAAGCCAATTTTTATTTAAAAAATTTAAATTCGTAAGATATGAATAAATAAATTTGCCATACATTCTTTTAATCCTAATTAATCAAGAGTCATAGATCAAAGCGCTTCTCCGAAGATTCAAGCGGGAAGTTTTGGACCATTCGTCATACAGCCCGGACCTTGCGTCAAAGTACTTCCACTTGGTTGCTGGAAGTAACATCTTGCTGGACAACGCTTCCACGACGATGAAAAGATCAAGCATGAGGTTGATATGTGGTTCCAGCAGCAAGAGCCAGAATTCTATGACTGTGGGATACAGAAGCTAGTAAAATAAGTTGTAGTGGACATTTTGTTAAATAAATATTTTTTGAAAGAATACTAGCACTTGTAACCTTATTTTTCGGACACGCCTCATATAACCAAGGACAGTTAACATTTATTTGGGGAGGTCTGCGGAAACTTTTGATCACTATCGCGGCTAAAGATGAAAGCGGAAGTACCGAGAGCAATCAGATTCAAGCACGAGTTGATTGGTTAGGTTCTTCTGGCTTCCAGTGAAGAGGGGATCGTGAAGGCTATACCGTTGATACCTTATTTTCTTCTTTTTCCGCATGATCATGTGCCTTTTAAAAAGGCCGTTCTTGATAAAAAGCATCAGGATAAGGAGATTGTGTTAGTGGTTCAACGCCTAGAGTTCTATCTTCATCTATGAATTCGTCCGCCAAATTATTCGTTAACTGCTAGAAATGTGCAATAGATAAGAGAACAATCTGATTGGCCCCTTCTTTCGTTGCGGGAACTATAATACAGGGTGAGCGCATATGTTTGGAGCGATTTCATGATTTTATTGTAGGTGTATTATTTAACATATCATCAAGAAACTTTACAAACACATACAGCAATTCACCAAGTTTGTTTTTTTAATGCCCAGAAGACATATGTCTCCGTTTGTGGTCACTAGATCGCTACATTTGCAAGATAGCGATTACTGTATCTAGAGTCAGTAGAAAGTATAGTTTTAGAACTCGTAACTTCCCCAATGCTAAGAATCTTAACAATTATTAACTATATATAGACTATTGTCATACTAGAGCCGGCTGTTGAGCGTGAATAACAGCAAACAGCTAATCTTGAGGTGCGAGGTGCAATTCGGGAAACCGCTCAACAGCTGGCGTCAGTATCTCGAAAGTCTGCATTAACAATGCTCGAGAGAGAGTCCTAAGACCATGGAGGAATGTGAAGGAAGGAGTCCTAAGTCTGCAAAAATGTATAACATTGAAATCGGAAATTTAACTGGCCACGCACATTCCAACTTTCATTGGAAAAGCTTATGCTGTCCTTGTTAATTCAAGTCAGACTGACTTAACCTCTTGTGATTTCTTTATATGGAGGAATGTGAAGGACTCTGTTTGTGTCGCCATTATCGGCTGATCTGCCGCATTGCCCATGCTTTTGCTCAAATTGACAGAGACATGCTTCATTGAGCGTGGGATGAATTCGATTACAGATTTGATATCTGTAGAATCATTAAAGGAGCACATACCGCGTAACTATAACATGGCCAAAAAAGAATTTGATTTGCTCTCTGTATTTGTAAAGTCTCGTGAAAGGTTAAACAATACACCTACAATAAATTCATGAAACCGCCCTGTGTTGTATAGATAAAAATCGCAGGGAAATCTGACTTGGTATTTTTATATTACAGATTAAATTGGAGCCAATTAAGCATAGACAAGCAGGAAGTGATTTTTACCTTTCTCTTTGGCGAAGTAGATGAAATTGACGTGGACTTCCTCGAACATTTATGATCGGATACAAAAATATCGATTTTTAATTTTTCCCGTATATCTCTGTCTCTCTATTATGTCCTAGTTTTCTTTATTTCCTTTTGACTATAGTATTAAAACTACAGTGAATCCGTAAATTTCAGGATTTATTGTTCTATCCCCGTAGGAAACCGGTAACACGTGTTGTAGTTTGAAGAACAAGTCAGGAAATTGTTCTAATTCATTTGTGCTATAAAAGTCCTTTTTTTAAATATTTATTTATATGACTAATGGTGCCTTTAATACACGAGAAAAAAATTTTAATTACGGTATTTGAATCGTTAAAAGCGCTCTCTCTCCGTTCCTACTCTCATTTAATTGAACGCAGGAAGAAAGATCAAAGAACATTTATCACTCCAAGGAATGTTACCAGGACAACCTCCTTCCTTAACTTTTTTTTTAAAAAGTCAGTTCAAGATTTCTTTGCGATAGAGAGATGATGATGAAGGAAAAAAATTGCATAGGAAATGGGGTCTGTAAAAAAAGAAGAAAAAAAAAACTAACGAACGCGAGCCTGGTTGAAATCATAATGGTTGTGGAGTGAGAGAAATGGCGGCTGTCATTTTGAGAAGCAGAGTTGTACGAAGTTTGGAGGGGGGGAATCGAACTTAATGTCATTTGCAAGAGTAAGAAATGGGGAACCATTTTTCATGAGTGGAGATTTTATTTTTTAATATCGCTTTTTTTTAAAAAAAGGAATAACTTTTGAGAATGATTTCGAAAACTTGTAAATATGTCTTACGACGTCTGCGTGTTAAGAAAGTTTGGGAATCTGGTCGATTTATAGCCCTAAATTGAATGTACACAGTGGAAATGGGAACTGTTACACCATGAACAATTTGGGTCGCACATTATTCATTGAAAGTTGTCATAGAGCCGCATTTTCGAAAACTATACTCATTACCATAGATGATATACACATGAGGTCCTAAGTTAAATATGTTTTCAGGTAGTGCAATAACAGTATCTGCCTAACTTTTATAAGTGGCATGTGGGGAATATATGCAAATTTGTTTAAACCATTCTTATGCAAAATAATTTTAGGACATATGTGTTCCTATTGACTCATGACCTAGCCGAAGCTACGGTTTAAATAACGAAGCAGTTGACTGGATACTCGAAAGGTGCGATTCAATCGTTAGAAAAATGATCCACAGTTTTTGTCCGAAAGGGATAACTGTGGTAACTCAAAGACAATCAATCAAGTGCGAGACCGTGTACGGTGAAACAGGACATCCACTTTGCAACAGTTGATTTTAACCAAGGTTGTTCCTGACCCACGTCTGGCAGAAACATACGCCGGGATTAGAAGATGATCCAAGTTGGCAGTCACATGCCTATATGAAAACCTGATTTCTACAAGAAAGCAAAAGTTTGCCTACAGTGGTGTCTGGAAGATCGTGACGTTGAGACT
Organism: Rhysida immarginata; assembly: GCA_023313115.1. NCBI lineage: Eukaryota > Metazoa > Arthropoda > Chilopoda > Scolopendromorpha > Scolopendridae > Rhysida > Rhysida immarginata. Next base: position 1,469,296 of record JAHWFO010072570.1, read on the forward strand.
GGAGGATGGTTATGTGATGTGACAAATCACGATACACATTTTTGTGCCGACGGTAGGCAAGGGTTTGGCGGGAGCACCATGATGCAATGGATCCACCTTATTGACTTTATACCAGCTGGCACACATGCTTTAATTCTAGCCAAAGGGAGTCCAATAAAATATTAAATATAAGATTAGCCAGCGTGTGTATGAAGCGTGCCTGGATTGTTGTATGGCGGAGAGTTTAGTAATAAATTTTAAAACGAAAATACTACATAATAAAATAAACGTCCCAATACACTTTTACCTTTTTAATTTTATTTTATTTTTTACTTTTTAGTACATTTTCTAAGGTAAAGTATGTGCTTAAAAAATTTTTTTTATGTTTTTTTAACCTTTTCTTCATCTCCATTTTTATCCTTTTTTTACTCTACTTTTGAATTCAGAGCATCCGCTGTTTTTCTATACCTTCCTTGGGGGATTAATTTCTTGTTTATTTACTTTTACCGTTTTATCTTGTGAAGCTTCCGTTATTGAGATTCCTGTATCTTCACTTTGCCGGGTCATGGGTTGTTCAGGATACAGAGGGAATTACTTTTCTATTCGCGGAAAGTGACATTAAAAATATTACTGGACAACGAAGAACGTTTAATAAATATTTTTTAATTTTTGGCATTATATTGTTGTACAGGATTCAGCAGGGGAATCTAAGGGTTTTTGAAGTTATAGTACAGTTGAACCTCAATAAATCGAATTTCTCCTAATTCGTAGTTTCTTTAATTCCCTTCCACTCTGGGGCTAAAACCTTATAGAGGAGGTGGTGTTGCAGCTTATGTCCACAAGCATTTATAACCGTTCACCCAAACAACCATCAGCAACAATGGACTCGATTCTCTAAAGTTAAAAATAAGAGTCCATGACCCCATTTTACCCCATGATCCGACCAAACTGTGTTCCCATCGTTAACTGCTCAACACCTATTCAAGAAATAAATGAACAGGAGACTAATATAATTATGGAAGATTTCATATGTTCATACGATAACAATTCCTCTGACTTACGGACACTCAAAAATACCACCCTTGCTTTAGCTTTGAATCAAATAATTGATTTTTCATCCTAAGTTACTTTATCATCTTCTAACATCATATACCATATATCTATCTCCCTTCTCATTTACACTATGATTCATTAAAAACTATAGATATCTCAAAATATGACCACGCAAGTATCTTAGTTACTTGCAATATAATTCGTGAGCAATATCAAACATTCCCGACAACGCCAGCGCATCTTTGCTATAATGACATGGATTGGCAAAAATTTAAAGATCAACTAAATAACATTAGCTGGTCTACATTTGATTATTCAAATGACCCCAATATCAAGTTAGACATACAACAGAAATACAGGGTGATTATAAAGTCACTATACATTTTGGTGAAATATCCGTTTTATTGCAGCAATTACAGATATCATACGAGGACACCTTCTTAGTAAAATGAGAGTCGTTAGTTTTCTACTGCTTCATATGAAACTCTATGCTTTCGTTGCTGTCTCTTCGTTTTCTCGATGCGTTTCTATTTCTTTTGTTTATTAAATATTTGCTCTAGTCCTAGCCATATTTTCTTCGAGTGCCCGTTTGCAAAATCGATCTGGGATCGTTTGAAGCAGCACTACGGGCTGGTGCATTTCAATGTATCCCCCTTGAACATCCTGGCACAGCTCCCAGCGTTCCACCGTGGCCCGAAAAACATTGCGCAACATAGCCGGTGTAATGTCCTCCACCACGGCTGTAATCCGTTGTTTCAGCTGTGCAATGGTGCGTAATCTTGACCTGGTACAACTTGGACTTGATAAAACCCCACGCAAAGAAATCCATGGGGATCAAATCTGGGGACTGTGGAGCCCACAACCTTGGCGCGCCCTGACGAAGCCATCTGCCTGGGAATGCGCGAGTCAGGTAGTCCAGAATGATGTTGGTAAAATGGGGTGGTACCCCATCCTGTTTGAACACAACAGTATCCTAAATCCCATCATCTCGCAACTGTGGCTCCAGGATTTGCTCCGACATGTCGAGGTACACAGTACCATTGATAGTCCCCTCGGCAAACATGAAGGGTCCATAGAGCTTTGACCCTGTAACCCCCAACCACACATTCACTTTGGGTGTGTTTGGGCGTGCAAATAAATGAAATTCGCTAATGTTTTCACTAAAATGTATAGTGACTTTATAATCATCGTGTATTACAAACAGCTTATAATTCTAATATTAAATTACTTAAATCTTCTAAAATGAGATATTATAAAAGATGGTGGAATACTTCACTCCAGAAACCTGAAAAACCAACGTTTCCACTTACAAAACTTACCGTATAAAAAAACCCCACCAAACACTGCTTTAAAATAAAGCAATTGTTTACACCCAAAGATATATTGTTCTCTCAAACTCATCCAATAGAACTCTATGGAAAATAATAGGCGCAAATTGTCACACTAATCCTTACAAACTATCTCAAGACCAGCACAAACCTCATCTAGATTGGTTTAACAATCAAACAAATATTGATGAATCTATCTCCCCCATCATATGGCAAACAACAGCAGTTATAACACGGCCATTATATCCTAAACTCCCTTCTTTAAAACAGTTATACTCATTTCGTATTAAACTCAAACTAACTGATGTAACTAATTCGCACCTGATACCGACACGAATACTCAAAAACCTAAACACAAATTGCCTGCAAAAATTACTAAATCATTGTCTCATTATCATCTCGGAGAAACCCTTCTCAAAATTACTAAAAATAGCGACAATTATCCCAAACAAAAACCAAAAAGAAAATTATTGCCCCATTTCAGCCCTAACTCCATTAAACAAATTAATAGAAAAAATCATTTTTAATAAACTACGTAACAATCTCTGGTCCCGTATACCCCTCCAACAAAATGGTGGACGCCTTGGATTTCGTGTACAATTGGTTACCCATTGAACTCTATATCAAAGTAGTCAAAGCATACGGTCAAATTTTAAGACAGAGATATCCAAAGCGTTTGATACAGTCTTTCGGAAACAACTACTTAGTGACCCTTCAAGCCCTGCATATTACAGATCCATACCTGGCTCTAATCAAAGACTACCTTTCTGATAGAAAAACCAGCATATATGGTAACCTCTGTATTATAGCCAAATCTCGACCAGGAGTTATCTAAGGATCAGCCCTAGGCCATTACTATATGCTATCACCACCTTATCTATCTACCAACATGGATAGGAAGTTATGTAGATGACAATATCCTGTTAAAAATCATTGACCCGAAAGACTCAGACACTATTAATAAGCAAATTGAACAAGACAAACTGGCTAGTAGCATAGTACAGACAGCGAGGAATGACACTTAATCAAGACAAATTCAAATCAATTATTATATCAAAAAATGCATATAGATCCTCATCAATAAAAATATTAGGCTTCATTTTTGACTTACGCTTGCAATTCAATAGTCAAACTGATACCATAATTAATAATCTCCATCGTAAATGACATTTATTCAAACGTCTCCGTATTTTTCTCATGGCTTCTGAAATCTGACATGTAATACAAACTAATCTAATATTACCTAACATACGCCGCATTGGACTCATCATAGAACTATCAAATGCTTTATATCTAAAAGATCATCCAGCAGAATTCATAAAAGATCTTATATTAATAGCACTGGTAACCGCTTTACTCGTCGCTATACAAATTTGAAATCCCTATTATGGTTTTCAAATATCTTTCCAACCATTTTACCTATAATGCTATCTATTTATGGAACAATTTACCATCACCAATTCAACAACAGTTAAACTCTAAGATTTAACATAATTATTCCACTACCTATCAACAATTACGGAACAATATATCACTGAGCAAATGGATCATTTAATGGTTTTGATCAATGGTTCTGATTGGTTTTCATTCGTAAGAAGCTCTCATTGGTTTTACAAGCGTACTCGATTCGAATTCGTCAAATATTCGTCCTATCAAATAATTTGCAGTATAAATCGAATAATCATCCGTACGTACTAGACACCACAAGGTGACTATGTGCAAACTGATCAGGACAAGGCCCAAGTCATTGCAGATTTACTGGAAATGCAGTTTGTTACTCCTACCAACGATAAGCCCGAGAGCCAAATCATGTCTCAGCGTGTGGAAGAAGGTATTGTCAACTTTGATGAAGTCCCACAGCATTTAACGAAGAACAGCATCGAGGCTGGGGAGGTCGCCACCATCATAAGTAAACTGAAAAAGAAGAAGGCTCCAGGAAGAGACAAGGTGAGTAATAACGCCCTTATAAATCTCCCGAAGAACTTTATTGACTATCTCACTAATATCATTAGCGTCTGCTGGAAGTTTTCTTACTTCCCTGTGGCTTGGAAGCAATCTATTGTGTTGAGTATCCCCAAGCAGGGGCAAAATCCTGCAATTCCGGCGAGTTACCTATTAGCCTGCTACACATGATGTCCAAAGTGTTGGAGAAAACGATTCTCGTCAGATTCCAAGACCTGAGCAAAGGTCTAGCAAATGACCTTTTTCGGGAAGAGCAGTTTGGCTTTCGTGCTGCCCACTTTTGTCCCATGCAGATATGGAGGTTCGTTGAAGATCTGAGCACCCCCCTGAACCTCTCCAGGTACTGTGGGGTGGTATTTCTTGATGTCAGTAAAGCCTTTGACCAGGTGTGGCATGAGGGCCTTGTCTACAAAATGATTAGAGACGGGTTCCCTGCTGATTTGATTTTGATGGTGAAATCCTTTCTTGACAACAGATCCTATCAAGCCAAAGTTGGAGAAAATCTTTCCACGCCCCGTGTTGTAAAGGCCGGTGTCCCTCAGGGTTCTGTCCTCGGGCCTGTGCTACTTAATTACTTTGTACATGATTTCCCGAAACCCGATAATTGTAATCTATATTTTTATGCGGATGATACTGCCATTATGACATGGGCACACCAGCCGGCTCACGTTATCACTCGGCTGCAGTGCGCCTTGAAGCAATTCGAAGACTGGTTTAACTGCTGGAAGTTGAACCTTAACGTCGGAAAGTGCAAGGCTTTGTACCTCAATAGGAAGCTCAAGCATCCCCCAGATTCTCTTGTTCTGTTCAATAAGAAACTGGACTGGGTGGACAACTACAAGTATCTGGGAGTTATCATTGACTCAAGACTCTCATGGAACCGACATATGTCCTATGCTCTGAACAAAGCGAAGAGGGCTAAGTACAGTATCATAGCTCTCATGGGTCGCAACAGCGCTCTCAGCATTGACAACAAGCTACTTCTGTACAAATCGATTATCCGGACCATACTCCTCTATGGCATGCCTGCGTGGCGACTATCTGTAAAACCAGATGGAGTGAACTACAGTCATTCCAGAATGTTACCCTGAGGACCATTGCTCAGCTGGACAGAAGGACGGTGAAAAACCAATCCATCCACATGGATTTAAACATGGCCCATATCGGAAAGTTTATACAGGATCTCCTTTTGATTATGATACAGAAGATGAAGACTCACGACAATAAACTTGTGAATGGAATACTGAAGAACTCATTGAATATGAACTGGCATACGAAGTATCGTAAACCGAGGCACGTTCTTGACGTCAATTTTGAAGGTATTAGCAACGTCTCTTTCCCGGACTACTGGAAGATGTGATAATCTTCTTTCTCTTTATTTCGTTTGTATTTTATTTTGTTTATGACAATCGTCAATCTTATTTTCTTTTTTGTATAATATGGAAGACCGCTTGGGTTGGTTAGGCTTCTTGACTACCTCAGTGTATTTCATTTGGAGTTTATTCTGGTTGGATGAGCTTTGTGAAAGCGCTGCTTTCGTCCCATCCTAACAAATGTACACTTCACTGTTCGATTGTCGATTGTCATACGTACTAGAGAAGAACTGAAAGACGCAATTTGTAGGGAAGTAGCACTTCATTTGTTATAAAGTTGTATTATAATAAATTACAAACTTGTATTTTGATTTCAGAAACCGTCAGTTTGCCTGCTCGGACCCTGTTTTATTCTTCACTATTATTTGTTCTCCATTTTTCTATTACATTATATTAATTATTTTTTCTTTTTTCTTTCTTAGGTAAGTGTCCACTTGTTTTTTACAAGGCTAAGGTAAGAGAATGTTAAATTTTGGATGCTTTAAAAAATAAAAGTATATCGAAGAACTACGTATTTCAGATTCTTTCTGGATTCTGAAATTTAAAGTTTCATCGGTATCTTCATTTTTCAATAAATTCTCTTTAAAAGAATTCATTCAAATTCACTGAAAGAGATCTACACAAACATCATATGTGCATGCCATATTTACTTCAAAGGCTGTTTCCCTTTAAAGTTCAATCCCTTGCACACTTTTGGCAAAAGTTCATGATTTTCACTGAAATGCACCCATGTGGGTGGATTTATACTTTCGTGCACACTTTTTGCCAAACGTTCATGATTTTCACCGAAATGCACCCACATGGGCTTTTTAAAAAATAAATAAAATTATTCGATTGTTTATTTGATTTTATCCACCACTCACCTCTTAAGAAATTAGCACCCCAATGCGTTGATAGGTTGGCATTTTTAAATTATATTTATAATACTATATTGCTTGTAAACAAATATATTAAACTCGTCTTTATTTGTGAAAATTGCTAAATTTCGTGACTCCAAATGTACTAGCATACAGCTTCAGTAAAGACATTATCTTCTAACTAAACAATTACGACGGCAGTCAAATGAAAACGATCTGTGCGGAATTACGAACAAAGGAAAGCACATACCTGTCATTTGTACTAGGGATGTTATTACCGGTAAAACCGGTTTTCTAATAAAAAATGTATTTCGTTAATACTGGAAATGAGCATCGGTAATATAAATTCATTAAAAATACACTTATACTCTTTATTCGAAACTACATGTTGTGGTCAAAAATGGAACTGTCAATTATCTTTTAGTAAAACAGCTCTAAGTAAATCCACTGAACTGAACGGTTTGAGTCTACAGTAATAGTGCTTTCAGAATCACATGAGCGTTTGACGTATCCGAACAAATCTTGTAAATTCTCTTTTATAGGCATGATAATCTTTCGCGGATGCGTTTTTTCTGTAATTTTTCTCAATAATAGGCTTAATTCTCCCACCCCCCCTCCCACTATTAAGAGCTTTTTCTAAATGTTCAATAGTTGCAATATAAATTACAGTAAATCTTCGTCAGTGCGGATTTCAGTGGACCATCGGAAAAAATCCGTTTTAACCGAGGTCCGGATTATCCGAAAATGAGCACATGTGTAAAAGAATGTGCAGTATAAAACGCAGATGTCTACAAAGGAATATGTAACTTTTATTAACAAGACATATTAGATTTCAAACTACAGTAAATGTAACTTGAAAATTGAAAGATTGAAAAATGAAGAACACTGAAGTAATTACAGTGCATGTTCAATACCCAAGCTTCAATACATAAAATAACACTACCCAACACGATTTTTACCTCCGGGACGTTCAAGGGTTGTTCTGCAGTATTTTGTATCGTAAAAAACGAATTTGATAATTTAAACTTCCTATCCTATCACAATTCCTTGTTATTAGGAGACAGAGGCCTGAAAGTGTGGAACTTTTAAACTTTTGAACCCAATTTTATCGATGAACACAAAGATATAGAGAGTGAGTCTTGCAGACAGTCCTATTCTACTTTTTGATGGTCTTTAAGAAACCGAAGTCAGAATTTCAAAAATTCAAAGTCTTGGGGGAAGCAGTCTGTGAGTGTGTATTGAATAACATTGGATTTTTGAAATTCTAACTTCGGTTTCTTAAAGACCATCAAAAAGTAGAATAAGAATGTCTGCAAGACGCACTCTCTATATCTTTGTGTTCATCGATAAAATTGGGTTCAAAACTTTAAAAGTTCCACATTTCAGGCCTCTAACTCCTAAACGGTTGGATCAATTGAAAAAACACCAAGAATAAATCACTTCTCGAATATTGTGAACAATCTGAATATACCATTAAAAAGGGGTTCTTTTTGGACACCCTGTATAGTAAGATTAGTATTATGTAATATAAACATTCCATTATAACTTTACATCTAGACGTGACAGAAAATTAATGCGGACATTTTTGGAATCAGCGCATCATTTTACATCAAAAACACGCACATTTGTTTCGGAAGTATGGGAAAAAAATTTTTTGTTGGGTAGTGTAATTAAACGGTAAAGGAGACTTATTTATCGATCCTTCATCATAAAACCTCCGCTGCCCAAATCTGGGACGTGGTTCATGTGTAAACGCAACTGAACCGAGGTTCGAATAAAGTCTGTACAGTCCTTTGGTTGTGATCGGTAAAGTCAGTCAGGGTAGGGTTTTTTTTTTGTTACTTTCATTAACAATAAACGTCTCTACTGTCATGAGATTTCTTGGGCGATATCGCTAGATGGGTTTGCATAGAGTAAATATCTCAACGTTTCGATCACTGCGAAGGCATCGTTAGTCGATGGAATGCCTGCAAAATCTTATATAATTTTTAGAATTGCTTGACACCGCGCTTTATCCCAAACTGTAAATAGTACTGCCCTTCATTATATGAAAAATAAACTAGCATATTCAGCCAATCAACGAAGATGAATCTAACTTATCCGCGAGTGATAGTTTGTTTTAACTAGGGTGTTCGGAGTTTCAGCGGATAGAATATTTAGTCCTTATTAAACAGAGGTCCGTTTTAAGCGACTCCGTATTATTCGAGAGTCCAGGCCAAAATAAAAGTTCCGTTTAAATCGAGAGTCCTTATTAGTCGAGTCCGTACTTACGAAGTTTTACTGTAATTATAAAATGTAGCGTATTTATGTAATAAAAATAAAGTATATTAAAAATTAAAGTAAAGATATTATTTAATTATTATAGTACCTGCAATAAATTTAAATATTTATTTCTTGAAATTTTTTATTACCACTAACGGAGATTTACTTTTTCGGTATTGCTGGTAATATTAATCCGATAATATTATTGACCCTTATTAGTACCTGCCACTGGCGAAGCCAATCTCGCTCCACTACCTTCACTCGAATCAAAACGCCTCCCCTTTTAAGCTGTTTCTCATTGGGCCAGAAAGATGGAAATCGTACGGGAGAGGTCGGGAAGTAACGTGGATGTTCTATGTTCTCCCATTTGATCCGATGTGCTATCCTGCTTGTCGTGGAACAGAATAACTCGGTGGGACTAAACAATACTTATTCGGAGGCGAATTTCGACTGCTGACTGCTTTTTCGCCGTCAAAAATCGAATGATTACTTTATTTTCCTAACTTGGATGGATGGAAATCTTGCACACTTCGAGCATTCACTGCTGCCCAAGCCGACAACAACGGCGCTGCTGCCAGTTGTTACGTCCGCCCCATCTTTCTTGATTAGGGCTACTAACATTCCTTCCGTTTTTTGCTGGCAGTATTCCTGCTCGCTGCTACAGGTTTCCGATCGTTTTCGTTTGAATGTCCCTCGTAAAAATTTTAGAGTTCCAACTCCACATGCTGTAAAGTGTCACATATTAAAATAAGAGACGGTTTGTTATGGGTAATTCAAACTTTTTTTTATCAATTAATATAGAAATCAGTACAGTGCTGCTTGAGATGATCAACAATAGAAGCACAAGCGTACAAGTTCAAATAATAAGAAAAATATTATAGAAGATGTGATCTTCACTTTCTAAATAAGGCACGCTCGGAGACTGGCAGAGCCTCTTGTCTGGAAGAATTTGGGTGTAATAGTCGCATGAGGTTAAAAAACCAATGCAGTTTGAATCTACTGAAAGGCGAAAGATTGGTGGCTTCTATTGCTATAAGTCGAAATGGATCTGCTGCATTTCATGTAATATAGTAACAAAAGCACACACAACACTAATTAAATTATATTCTTGAGCACTAAGAAATATATTGCACACATTCATATCGAAGAAAAAAAAATTCATTCACTCCCCATGGGAATACGGAGTGTTTCTTAATGGTGTGTACAGACTTTTCATGATATGTTCCAGGAACCAAAACAAGCAGAAAATGTCATATTAACATCGGGTCGAAACCGCTTCTTTCTAGAGCTATAACGCTTTGAAGGTGTTCTATAGTAGAAGAAGAGTTAGGACAATTCAAAGAACCGTCTGAAGAAAGTTGTGTTCTCTGCAACATCAGATTTGAAACATTCTTGGAGCAACATTTTTGTCTGTTACCGGCGTGAATTGTCCAATTGTTGATAAGCGTCGATTAACTGCTGAGCGTTTGATGGTTTGATGTATATCTGGTATTTTCCACCGGGTTTGCTAATCCAAGCCAGGACGTGCACAGGCTTCCTTGGAATGTAACGGAGACCATTTTGAGCACTTGCTATAGCAAGTACATTGTCTTATTATACCTTAGAAATAAATCACATAGTTTGCAACTCCTATAAGCTTTAATGTTAATTTCGTGTATTGCAGGATGCCTTCAAACTCTAGAAAGAAGCGTTTTCGACCGCATGTTCATATGACATTTTCTGCTTGTTTTTGTCCCTGGAACATATCCTCAAGTTTTTACAGATCATTCAGAAACACTCTGTATAATAATATAAGCACACGGACAAAATATTTAGTCACCTACTGTTAACAGTGCGTTGCACATCCCTTCGCTTTGATTACAGCTTTAATGCACTTGAACATTGATTGTACGAGTGTCTTTAGATAGTCTTATCTAGCTCCAACCATGCTGCATACAATTTATCCCGCAGGTCGGCGATGTTAGTCGGATGGCGATTCTTTCCACCGTTCCTCCAGGTGGTTCCACAAATTCTCTACTGGGTTCAGATCTGGGAATTTGGCTGGCCAGTCGAGGTGCTGCACGGTCTGATCGTGCTCGTCGAACCACTCATCCAGGTCAAAGACATCTTTGACGTGATCTACAAAAGATAGTCGTTGTCCATCCAGAACGTCACGATAGTGATGCTGATTATGTTTAGTGCTAATGTCAACAAGTGGTCCCTGTTCATGGCACAGAAAACTTGCCCACAACATCACAGAGTCACCACCCGCTTGCACCACACCTTGGACACAATCAGCGTGAAAGGCTTCGTTGCTTCTTCTATGTACACGACGTCGAGCATCATACGATTAAAGACAAAACTTGATTCATCCGACCAAATGACGCGTTTCCAGTCGACTACACTTCAGTTCTGGTATCGCTTGCACCAGTGTATACGGTCTTTCTTGTGAGCTCGAGTGACCATCGGACGCTTACGAGATAACCGGCTCCAGATGTCCATTTTATGCAGTTGCCTTCTTTCAGAAACTTGTCTACGCGGACCATTATTGACTTCCTGCTGCAGTTCTTGCCTGGTTCTTGGCCGTGGCCAGACGTGGTATTCGTCTTTGACCCTGTTTCAGTCAGTACTGACTTCCGACCACAGTTTCAACGGTTGATGCCACCCGACGTGCCTGTGAACCATTTCTTGAACTCACGGATGACTGTGCGCCTTGATACGCCGGCAAAAGTAGCTACTTCTTGCATGGGATGTCCTTTTGCCTGCCCAAATGGTATGACCCCTTTTTGCCACTGAGAAATGGGTGGTTTACGACCCATTTTTCGCAGGCAAACCGTTAACTGTTAACAAAGCGCTTACTTTGCTTCGCTACTACTATCTCGCAAAGAAATGTGCTCATGCGCATTTATTTGTATATTCAAACTACTTTACATAGAAGCGTCGTAGAACTCAAAGTGACTAATATTTATCCGGTGTCCTTACTCAATATGATCATAGTTTTTCAATCTTCTTTGGATAGTTCTTTTTGACAGACCTGTGTCAAATGAGCTGTAGATTTCAGCAGCAGATTATACAGTGTGGATGCAAGCCGCAAAATCTTCCGATCAAATCAAATTATTTCAAGAATGGCGAATTTGAAAAGGAAGATTGTTGAAACAACGGGCGGAGTTAATAATAGTTTGCTATACAGTCAAAAAATTGATGCAGTGACAACAAAAAAAGTTATGGTGCCAATTTAATGGCAAATGTGTTTAGCTTCTCGACACTTTATAAATGCATGGATCTATGTTCTTTAATATGTAAGAAATCTTAATCTCACTATAATTATGAAAAGTCGCGAGCTCTTAAGTTAAAAATAGATAAGCAGGAGTTTTTCAGGAGTTCTTAAAATAGTGTCCAATGAACATGGGATCTTTTTGATCTCAACCGTATCAATTACTTATTAACTATCTCACGTCACTGTGTATAGTCATGGGCAGTCGTATACTCACTGATCAGAAATAATGCAGGTTGCTCATTAATTATTAAGCGCATTTTTAATGATGTGAATATTAAATGAACCAAGAACTTATCCTACTTTATTTACAAGTACATCATATCGCAGAGCAGCATTTTCTTAAATCGTACTCCGTTGTTTTAAATTATAAAGATCTTTGTTTTTTTAAGACGTGTTTTACGTAATTACTGAAGTCATAGGAACAAGAACACTTCAAATGCTGAGGAAGAAATGGCGAGAAACTGGTTATCGACACATATTGAAAGTGCCGCAAACTCGAGTGTTTTATTTTCTTATGCATATGTAAAGGGAATAAACTATTTAAACTATTCTACGATTTAATTTAAAATGAATGTCGGTGTATAATGAAGTTGGATAAGTTCTTCTGTTTACTTAAAACTCACCATTAAACCAGTTGAGAAAGCGTGGAACTGCATTGCCAAAATGATGTTAAGGCATCTTTACTGTATTCGCGAAATCGGTCGTTCCGTCGCCAATTTATGTGGATTTTTTGATTCTGACTGCAGATTTGGGTAAAGGATCAAAGAGTAAGTAAAATTATTATAGGCACACATGTCCTATCTATCCGGCTCGAAGAACCCAAACTATTAACTTTAACTGCCATTTTGACATGTGTTCCTAGTATAATATTTGCATACTTCTTGATGGTCTATCTGAATCTGAAGTTAAAATCAAAAACTTCGGAAAAAATTGGCAACGAAACGACCGGCTTCGTGAATTCAGTAACATCGTTGAAAGTGTACTTAGTAACTCATAACCAATCTGTACTCTTATATATAGGTTCAAAAATGTTTAATTATACTTACTCAATGCGAACCGTGGACACGGTTTTCTTTAATAATAGAGTTTCTTTAAGCAGCGAGAGTATTATTTTCTTTTTTTGCAACGGTTTTTGAATAGATTCTCGGCGGAGTCATTTTGGCTTGGAATTCTCTAGAAAGAATCACAAAGCAACCGCTCAGGGAGTTTTTCGTTAAATATTGGACTGTGTGCTGGGCATTCCAAAGTAATTAACTTTTGCCATGGTAACTAAAGGGAATTGCTATGGGATCTGCCTTATCTGTACATTTGTGTTGAAGATGATTTTTTTAATAAAATAAAAATAAATAAATATTACCGTTCTCCCATCTTCATTTTTGCAAAATTTAATTTTGAAGACGTTTAGTTTTTTTTCCACAAATACTTACAAGTGCACGCTGAAAATGATTTCTCCTTTGGGATCTCTGCAGAAAGTCAATTTCAGCAAGGAGCTATGTAATAATATACCTCGTGCTTTAGATTTTTGTTATTGGTGGTTGGTTTCCGTTGTTGTTTGCTTGTGCTTATAAACAACCCTTTTTTTTTCGAGAAAGGAAATAAAGTATTCGACTATACTACGGATTGGAGGCTTTGTGTAAACAGATGCATGTCTGTAATGACAGTTTTTTTTGTTCCTTTTTATTTTTGTTAGGGCCTTTCAAAACTCAGCTAGGTCTTTAAAAATTAATATATTGTTTAGAACTTGCACTATTTTAGTCAGCTGTGCAAAGACCGCTATATGCAACACGGACAACAACCATATTCTGTCCAACAAAAGTTTGACTGGGCCTGTCCAGTTAAATTTCAAATTTTACTTTACAAACACGTCTAGCAATTTAAATTGAAAACTTAACTGGGCAGGCCCAGTCAAGCTTTCGTTGCATAGAGTACCTGTAGATAGCGTATCTCAAAACCCCACTTACAAACTTGTAATCATATTGACACAGGAAAACATCACCATGTACAGCATATAATAATGAATCCCAGGAAGAATGACTCCCCAGTCATTATCATGAAAAAATACTCCACCGGAAACGGATCAGTGACTCCCTACGCCATATCTCGTTTCGTGCGAAGAAGTTTCCGAACGTTACTTCGGGCTCCCGTGTATTTAGGGCGGCTGTCTTAACCCTGGCTGGAATGCCCAACTTACGGACTTTGATGTCACCCACATTCGATTTCTTCATACCAAGTTTGGGTTGTATGACGAACACTCAAGTTCGGATTCTTAAACTCTAGAGACATATTTCTCCGATGACTTTACGGGAGGTTGATCTGGTAGTTTCTTATTATTTGCACTTCCTGAAGCTTCATCTCTCCTAATTCTTTTGCAAATAAGCTGTCACGATCTGACTTCTTCAACGAAGTGTTTTACAGTTTCCTTCTTATCGCTATTGCAGTGATCTTTAGAATATTGAAAACCCCGTTTTGCGAAGAGTTCATAGCGCCCTATTTATCTGCTTTTCAGAGAAAAGAACTTCTGTTTGCTGATCTGTTAGCACGAGATGCATGCTAATTAGTTAGCGCACGTGCACCGTAACCAAACTCTATTATTGTACGACAATGAAATTTTATTTTTTATCAATTTATTTTCCGGACACGAATCTTTGGTTCTTTATGTTCGTGATGGCTTAAACTGCACATGCGCTCTTGAAGGAAGGGAACGTTCCTATTTACATAAGAGTATTCTCTTTGCTCAGTGTAAAAGAAAAACGTAAATAAAAACATTGTAACCCATTACAATGAGGGTTTATTTGTCCTACTGTCGTGGCCATTTGCATTTTATCAACGAAAGTTCCATTTTCTTTCTTTTTTATTTGTTTGCTCTCTCTGGCTTTCATTCACGTATATTGAGATGCGCCGCGAATCGAAATGGCAAATTCCTTCTTCTCCTCTGCAGTTTTTTTTCTCTTTTGTCAGCCGTATGTTTTCCTTTTCTCCCCCGACTCTTGTTTATTACCTATTCTTGCAGCTGTATATCTTTTTCACAGGTAGTTTTCTAGCCTCGATCGATTTTTTTTGCTGGGGGTGGGGGGATAGTGAGAAAAATCTCTCGACAAGGAGAGAGAGGAGCAATTTCTCAGTCGTCGGTGGAAAGCTCGGTTGTGAGACAGTTTTATAAATGATTGTCAGGATGATAATGATGATGATGATGGCGGTGCTGGTGGTGGTGGTACGGAGAAAGGTATTTTTGCGAGGAATGTTAATGCAGAAACATTTGCGTAAACAGGTTCGTTGCTTGTAACATGGCAAGAGGAACGGAATGCGATCAATGTTTTGCACTTGATTTTTCTTTTAATTCCTGGACTGTTAGGTTACAGGCAGTGGGAAATAGGAGAACATTTTAATTTTGAAGTATATTAATAATGATATTTATAATTTTATAATTAATTTTGAGATCTATAATCCATCATGATTAAACTTTAAGATTCAAATCTAAATTAAGGTAAATCCTATGGAAAATACGTATACTATATATCAAGAAGTAAGTGGGTATCTCCTTATATTGTGATGGTGGCATTGTGGTGTTTCGCGTACTTCTGTTCGTGTAACAAGAACGGTAATATTCTGGGCAGTGAAGTGCTCCCAACACAGTGGATTATTACGGAATGGATCCCTATTATTATATCAGTACTTCCAAGATGAGAAGCCAGGTGTCATGTCGCTGATGCTACCATATGGTGGTATGAAGCGTACAACGTCCATTAATATTTTTTAATACACTCCTGCTTATAAAACAGGATACTATGGCTTACAATATTTCTAAAAAATCTATTTATCACTGAACTTGGTGGAACTATGTTTAATAAACTACGCCTAAACTGCAAAAGACACAGATCAAGTGCATCCCGTCCGCTGTCAGCGTAAAAAACAATAAAGGTCCCTGAGAAAAAATCATCAAACAACCTCTGCCAAACCACCTGTTTTTTGTGGTGTAAAACTGTTTACGTCAATTTTCAGTAGCCTGTTTGATGACCCATGGTATTGAGGCATCCCCAGCTCAAGACTGGACAGTACAGTTTTTGGCATGGCGTTCTATTCTTGCACTAAATCTGTTGGAAAGTCTGGTCTGCATTATCGTCTAAACACTCCGGCCCCATTGCACTCTTGAAGAGGCAGACATAGTATTGCTGAAATCATCACGATATAGTAGTGCTATTAGAGTTCCTCTTTCAAGCATACGGAGAGGGGAATGTGAACCTAACATGATGCCATCCCCATAACGTTTCCATTCAAAGATCTTAGACGGATCGTAGATGTTACCTACTGCCGGGTTCTCCCCAGATAAAAATACGGCGTGAATCATTCTGAAGATTAATTCTGAATTCATTCGTAAACATTACACACGCTTCCACTTGTTTGATGTCCATGCACGATGCTCTGTGCAGCGGTTCAAACGGGTTCTTCTATGGAGAGTTCTCGATGGAATGCATCTTACTAACCTTCTTGCATAAAATCCATATTCGTCTGTTGATCACAGGTTTGGAAATGGCCACTCCTGTGGTAGCCCTAATGTTCGCAGCAAGCGGACCTGCTTTTGCTTTAGCTGCGTCGTCTGTCAGTGTCGAACAGACATCGATTTTGGTGCATAGTTGTAACTCTTGGATGCCCTCCACTGATGCGTCAGTTGATGTTTCTATGTTGTTGATGTTTCTATGTTGATGGCTAAAAATTCTACCAAAACGCATTACATCATCGAGAGGGATTGGCTGAGCCATATGGCTATGGCAAAAACAATTTATTACAAATAGCATTAGGTGTACTGTTTTCACTGGTATGACATATACATGCAAATTATCAAATACCTTATGTTACGAATACAGCGCCACCTTTTATTTCCGAAGTGATAATACTCTTTGATAGAATTTACATAATTTGCACGTCACTCGAGCATTTACAGGTTTATCCTTAATTTATGAGCATGTGTAAAGCGCCACATTCACTCAGAAAAGTGAAAAGCGGCGTTTTTTTCTGGCACATCTGCGCTCTGATTTGGTCGAATAAATACTCAGATAATGACGCACTTAGCGTTTCAACAACTTGATTCGTTCTAAACTCGAATTATCGTCCTGTATCTGTTCCTCCAAGCACTAAAATTATAGAAAAGACGATGCTCAATGGTCTTCACCTAACTCCATAGCCGGGAGGTCAGAGATGTCCCTCAGTGGATTCTTCCCCAACCAGATGTAAATTACAATTTATTCAGTGGGAAAAAATCAAATTTTTTGGAAGCCGAAATTAACGCACTTTTTAAGGTTTTTTTAGAAACCTTTCCTGATGGCTTCCACATATATACAGATGGGTCCAAATCAGAGGACGGGGTTGGCTGTGCTTTCCTTATAGATAATACTATATTCTCCTATCATTTGCCAAACGAGTTTTCCATCTTCTCAGCGGAATTGGTTGCGTTAGCCAAAGCGTTAGAGTTCTGTTTCCAATATCCAAACTCCAACATCTGGATATTCTCTGATTCTCTGAGCGCTTTGCAATCGTTGGAATCTTTCAATTCTGAAAATCCTTTTGTCAAAAGAATCCAGGAATACCTCTATTTTTTAGATTTCCAACGTACCAGAATTCATTTTGTCTGGATCCCTAGTCATATGGGTATCCAGCAAAATGAACGGGTCGATAAGGCGGCAAAACACGCTATTACTCAGGTACCGATCTCGGAATTGCTGTCAATCCCCGAGCATTTACACCCGGTGATTTCCAAGAAACTTAAATCTTCTTGGCAGGAGTCTTGGCCTCTTAACCCAGCTAATAAACTTTTTGAAGTCAAGCCTTCCATCACACCGTGGTCATTACCTTGTCTAACAAATAGGCGGGAAGATGTTGTTCTTACTCGGCTTAGGATTGGTCACAGCCGTCTTACTCACATCCATTTACTAAAAAAAGAACCAGCTCCATTGTGTTCTTGTGGAGCAATGCTAACTATTAAGCATATTTTAATCCAGTGCCCTTTACACACTAAGCTACGACGCTCATTAGGGCTGAATCATCCCTTAGATTTTTTGTTGGGTAACAACCCCATAATTTTTAAAAAAGTGTTTCTTTTTTTAAAAATTATTCATGTTTTTAAATTCATATAATCATCTTTTTATTGTTTTTGCATTATATATTTTTGATTATTAAGTATAGGTTTCATTTAGTGCCATTTACACACTAAGCATATTCATCAGTTTTTATTAGGCGACAACTCAAAAGAAATTAAATTTTAATCATCTATTTTATAGTCAGTTAGTGCCCTTTACACACTAATGATTTACACAGAACCTATACAAATATTTTTTATTACGGGAGAATCCTGGAGGAAAATGTCGGTTTTTTAAATTTATTAGGGTTTCTAAAATCTCATAGTCATAATTTTTATTGTTTTTCCATCTTTGTCATTCACGTTTTTATGTGTTTTTTTTTGTTTTTTTACATCTGATTTTTTAAACTTTTGGCCCATAAACTGTGGGTTTTTAAACTTTCTGTCGGGCGCAAAATGGCCATAGTAGCCGACGCCCTAAAATTCCAACCAACCAACCATCTTCACCTAACTCATGGTAAGAGTACGACTTCAACAACAAGGCAAGTCGATCAGGATGAAGAGTTCCTTAGAAATGCAGTCGAGGCATATAATAAATGACTAAATTTCATCTTGGTCAAACCGATGTATTTAAGGAGTTTCATATACACAGCTTTGCAATGAAATTGCCCCACTAAAAAGGAGTTATCCGACCTTATCCATATTTAGTGGGAGGGGGGGGGGGGTTCGTCTACCTCCGACTAGTAAACGATTAGTTGCATGCTCACGGGACATGACCATTTGGGTTGACACAGGGTGCGAGACGTTCCAAGCAGTAGGGAGGAAGCAATTGCCTCGTGAACGTACAATACTGTAATCCGCACAACGGTCTCAATGCCGCGACGACGACAACAACGACAACCCTTCACGCAATTAACGGACTTCGAACGAGGTCGGACTATTGGCCTCTCCGAGGCTGGATGGTCAACCGGACGCTTGGCTGTCCATATGTCGCGGGACGCACGGACGGTAGGCCGATGTTGGAGGCAGTGGCGAGAGGACGGCACACATGCCAGAAGACCAGGCTCTGGGGCCCGGAGAAGCACGTCAGCTCGTACCGATAGGCGGATACTGCGAACAGCACTAGCGGACAGAACCATCATCCTGCGGCAACTCCAAGACAATATCATTATTCCCGGTACTGCTCCACTGTCAACAGCAACAATTGCACGCCGGTTACAGCCGCGACAATGTCTGCCAAGCGTCCATTGTTGTGTCTTCCTTTGACACCTGAGCACCGCGCGATACGACTGCAATCGTGAACGAGTGGGCTGGCGAATGGACTGACGCCCGGTGGTCTTCAGCGACGAATGCCGCTTTTGTTTGGACACCGACGACAGATGCGAACGGGTGTGGCGCAGACCATTATAAGTGGCAATGAACAATGCATCCGGTATCGCCATCGTGGACCAACACCAGGGATCATGGTCTGGGGTGCCATCGGCTACGATACCAGAACGCCTTTAGTCACCATCCAAGGAACCGTGACAGCAGCACGGTACGTCACAGAGATTCTGCAGCCCGTATTACTGCCCTTTCTGCACACCATACCCGGCGCAGTCTTTCAGCAGGATCACGCCAGACCGCACACGGCAAACATGAGCATGGCATGTCTGCATGATGTAAACCGCCTGCCATGTCCCGCGAGGTCCCCAGACCTACCGCCAATTGAGCACGTGTGGGATATGGTGGGACGTGGTTTAAAATCACCCTGCAGTCTCCATGAACTGCCACAGCAGGTTCACCAGGCCTGAAAATACGTACCCCAAGACGACATTCGCCACCTGTATGATCACCTTCACCTGCGGCTGGAACAATGCATCGCCGCTAGAGGTGGTGCCACAACCTACTGATGCCGCTTTCAGTTAGGACACCCTATACAAACGACTCCAAGTGATATACGACCTTCAATGCCTAGTTGTAACTCGTTGGTAATTTTTGACAGGTCGAATGAACATAACAAAATGCACTAGTGGAAGTGTAGGTTTGAGGTACAATACCGGACTTGTGGGACGTAACCTCCATTTAGTCGGTCGACAGCTAATGGTTGTGGCTTTGAAGACTGCTCGTAACCTCCGGGCCTGCTTCCTTGATTGATTTGGTAGGAAATTCCTTTTGGTCACCTCTGCAGAAATTAACGCAGCTACATTTAGTGTATTGAGATTAAAGTTTTCATGACTTATTGAGGGGGTCAAATCGCTTCTTTTCTCCGAGTTAAATTTTGTAGGCGAAGACAAAAGTTTTACAAGGCTTAACATGTTAATGCCACGATGTCCTGCTTTGACCCGAAAGTGTACCGTTGCATCTTCGAGTGAGGGACAGGATGCAAAAATGGGGCCAACTATCGGAAGCCGTTTATCGTAACCTTGAAGAAGGTATGCCCAGAAAGGTGGCTGAGGTAATTTCAGCCAGCAGAAGTCCAACAAGATATTAAATAAAACGGACTATTACTTTCCCGTAACTGTGTACTCAGTTCCATTATTTTAGGGCAATATATCTAAGCGAACAAATGAAGTCTATCCCCAAGCGGTTAAAGTCTTTCTCTTTTTTCTCTTTTTTGCTGCTGTGATGTCTGGTGATTATTAACACTACCGTGTGTCTCAAAAGTCGCGTGCCAAATGGATTAATTGCTTTGATTTTGTAGGTGAAATAGTGAAGTAGAGGAATAATGCTGACACCGGAACAACGTGTAGTGGAGATCACCACAGAACATCTCGAGAAGCTGCAGACGAATTTCATCGCCGGCACCCTGATATTCCCAAGCCCGCCAGCTACACTTTTACGCGTGACAGAATAAAATTTGGATTGTGTGAGACATTGTCTTCGAGTGCATGGTGCACACTTTGAACATGAACTTTTGAACACTTTGATAAGTTTGCGAAACCGCGTGAACATAAAGCTAACATTCATATAAACTTTTCATATGGCTCGCGACTTTTGAGACACACGGTATTTGGCGCGTAACGTGAGCCCGCTTTTTAAAAGCAATGAACGGATCGCTTGTAACTCTTTTCTTTGTTCTTTTCATTTTTATTTGCTTCTTCTGCATCTTCATAAATATTCCTAATCAGTAGATTAGCTCTCTGTGACAAATCCAGCCATTTCGCTTCATGTCACGAACCACGCTGAATAATTCATGTCTGCGGCCCAAGTTTTCTCGTTTGGAATTAGACACTCCGCCGAACTTTAAGAGTAAAAATAACACCAGAGAACGGTGTTGGCATTTGACTTTGTACTTATGAAAAGATTTATTCGTATACCATAAGGGGAAATTAAAATAAACGCAGAACTTTTGTGTTACTCTTGGTCTAAAGAAAACTCATTTGGAATTCACCAGTGAACTTTGGGATTCGTACGTGGTTTTCACTTGTTCGTAATTGGTTTAATGGGCTGGTTAATTGGAATCAAAAAAGTTGATAGATTGTTCATAAGTGTGTTAAGCAACTATTTTCTGCATTATGTGATCAAACGTTTTCAGATACCTGCACTCTCTAAGACTTTCCACCAGATTATGGTAAATAGCTTCAAGAATGTTTTTCCATTCTTCCCAAGAGTGTTGATGAATTCATTCACAGGTGTTTAATGGATGTATAATATGCAGGACCGTCCATTTCTTCAGTCCTTCTCTCATGAAAGCATTCGTGCACAGACCTTGCTTTGTGACAATGAACATTGTCATGATGCTTTAGGGATGCTCCAACACCAAACTGTTGCCACAATGTTGGCAGTGCAGAGTTGCACAAAATGTCAAAATAATTCATAGTTCTTGCTACTGGAAAAAGTTGACCCAATCCAAACCAAGAACATGAGCCCCATACAATGAGACTTCTTCTCCGAACTTCACGTTAAGCACCACGCAGTGATGTATTAAGCGTACCGGGCTTCCACTAGACCCAAATTTCGCCATCTATTACAAGAAGGTGCATCGCAATTTGTCGCTTCAATGTTTCCATTGTTCTATGGTCCAGTTTTGATGATCTGTACATCATTGTAAACGTCGCTTCGCATTGATTCTGCTGACATGGCGCTTATAAGTACCAGTACGACCATGGAAACAGAGGGTCCTCAGTTTGGGCGATACTGGAAGTGGTATTTCGGAATCCGTATCAGTTATTTCAGCTGAAGACTTCCGATTGCATCTTGCCAGTACCTGATGATCTCTATTAGTCATTTTCAAATTTTACTGAGGTTGCTCCTGGAGATTTCTACATGGCAGTGATGTCAATTACGGTTGCACAGAGGATTTGCCGAATCTCGCGTATAGACTATGGCGGTACCAAGTTGGAATTCACTGAGCTCTGTTGAGCGACCAGTACTGCACCAATATGAACCACACACAAATGAGTCCATTAAAGCTTGTTTCTCTTTAAATTACATCATCGACAAGTTTATTAGGACAGGTAACATTGTTTTGGAAGGGTGCCAGACAACTTTTGATCACGTTGGATGTTTAAGATATAGTAATATGTTACTTTCAAAAATTGTATATTTCAAAAGAAAGTGGGTGTTCTGAATTTTTGCGTTTGTTGCAAGCTCCTAAGTTGCACGTCTGGTTTCCATCCGATTGCACTTATTCGTATATAACACTAACCGGACTGTAGCTATTAACTTTTAATTTGCTTTAATTGAGATGGTTAACTAAAATGGTTAGCGCGTGGAATGCACAATGAGTTCATTAGTAGCTTTCATTGGATTTTCGTTTCCAGAATGATAAGTAGCGTCCTCTATTTTAAAAATTTGTTTTCATTGGATTTTTAAAAAATTATGGATGGAATGTTACTAAATTGCCTTCTCATTAGTTAAGACCTTGCTTCCTTGAAGATTTTGGATTCTGATCAGTCAGTACATCGAAGAGCCATCCCGAAAAACATTGCATCTTATCATGGCCTCATAAGATGTAAGCCTTATTTAGCTCGAAAAACAGCGGCCACTTGATATAGCATATCCTGGGAAAGCTGATATCATAAGCTGACCAGTGAAGCTTCTAGTTTCTGTATTTTTGGGGGCGGTCCTGATGCAGTGAAAAGTTGGTTCTTCAATATGTTGTTCATCTGAGAGGCGTCATTGGAGATCGAGAATAATTTACGCCAAATGCTCTCCAGTGACGCAAGATTCAAATGACAGAGGAAGTCCTCCAACGGAAGCATTGGTTCGAGGCCAGCCGAGAAGGAGAGACAGATAGTTAGATGTTGTCCAACTTCGAAGGAGAAAAGTTGTTCTTCAAGATGGAAGGTAGGAGAAGTGCCCAATGCATTCGGAAAGCTTGAACGTGGTATCTTGTGTAACGAAAAACAAGCTATGTACACCGAATCAAGAGGAATCGGAGAACCAACAAACTTGTGAACTTTGCGAAAGGCAAGTGTAGTGAAGCCATATTCGATTAAGGAGACAGTTCTCAATGCTCCGACTGGCTCTTCTCATAATGTTGACCTCTTCCCGTATTTCGCAATAACTGAATTGGAGTTAGTTTTCTGGGGCGAAGTTAATAATTTCGATAAGCGTAACACTACGTGAAAATTAAAGAAATTAAGTGGAAATTTTCCCTTGCGGAACCGGCGTATATTTCGTTGATGGACGTGGAAGGATAAGCGGACTATGAAATTTTTTTCGCCATGTAAAATTTGAACGAGTTTACTGAATAAATGGAGCCAGATACAGTGAACAGACGTCAGAAGAAAAGAAAAGAAACCACTAATCCACATAAAATATGTAATCGGATGATGGATGCACATTTCGGCAGCCAAGCTGCCTTCTTCAGCATACAGGAGAGCTTCGATCAGAGTAGGCAAGCATCAGAATAGCATCCAATCATCCGATTACATATTTTATGTGGATTAGTGGTTTCTTCTCTTTTCTTTTGAACGAGTCCTTCTATTTTCGTTCGGCGAGGGAAATATCTATTCCGATTTGGGTTGGAGTCACATTTTGTCCTATTACAATTTACTCTGTGACGGAGTAGCTTAAATTGAATGAAGCCTGTTTGAACTTTTATAAATTGATTAGTTGGAAATGTTTTCTCTTATGGCTGCGTTTATGTACTTGGTTAATTCAATATTTCTACATATCGACAATATTGTGTATTGAGAGTCGGTACTGTTAAAATTAATGATTTAACTGGAGCGTTACCCTCTAAAGTTTTCCCTCATCATTTTATTTATTTATTTATTTATTTATTTATTTATTTATTCATCATCAACTTACTAACTAAAGTTTATTCTATACATTGGATTACCACTACTACAACATTTGTGTAAACTTTTATCTCTTAATGGATAAGAACTTGACTTTTGCTAATAAGATTTTGTACCCGTAAATTAGTTCAGAAGAATATTCTGTTTGTACAGGATCTTTATAATTAAAGTTCCATTTTGACATGGCCATAAAAAAAACTACTGGACCAAAAGCTATAATACTTGGTAATATTATACAAGAGGGCATGGGAAGTTCATACCGCCCCAAAAATAAAATTAGTTCAAAAGGTCACCACCAGCATGGAATGGCGATCTATGCAATATTAGTATACGAAATTAGACATAGTAATCCGTTATAACCTGCTTTCAGTAAATGCAGGGAGGAGGGAAGGGGGGTGGAGGGAGCAATAGCTGAAATAGTTGAAGCCGGAAAGAGTCTCTCCGCCATATTGGTTGGCCCAACTTCCTGTCTTCTTTTGCGAAATGCCTGCATCCTTTATTTTATTATTTTAAATTTTATTTAATTTATTACATTAAATTAAGGAAGTTACATATATATATCGATTGTTCATTCATGAAAATTCCAGATAAGCAGTTGCTAATTTCTCTTTTTCTCTGGAGAATAATTTATTATTGCCAAAATGAACGGATATTTATAAGAGAAAAGGACGAGACACAAAAACCCTGGAACACAATAAGTAATAATTATTAAATAAAAATAAAAAATAAATAATTAATAAATAAAATAAAAATAAAAATAAAAAATAAAATAAAAAGCTGACTTATCGAATAGAGACTATCCTTTGTCAAAGCAAAAAAGGATAATAAATAAAATCAATGTAAAAATAAAATTAATTATTTTGTCAATTATTATTTATTTTTTATTTTTATTTAGTAACTATTATTTATTGCCAAAATATAATACTACCACTTAACTGTTTATAAGACTAATAAATATTTTGATTTTATTTATTAATTTTAAATTTTTTTTATTTTTTTTTTAATTATTATTTATTTGCTTTTTATTTTTTAATTAATTAATAATTTTATTATTTTTATTATATTCCAGGGTTTTTGTGTCTCGTTCTTCTCCGTCTACTGTTTATAAGACCAAATATCAGTACTGTAATTTGTTTTAATATTTAAATACGGGATTTTTCCTTTTTATTTTTAATATAGTAATTTCTGTAATATTGTTTATATCTTAAATTTATTTATTTTTTTAAGTGATTTTTTAAGCATCATTTCGCCATATTTATAATTGTAATAACTATAAAAATAAAGTTTTTTCCTTTTTCATTCAAAAGTGTTGGTTTTCGTAATTTATTTCAATTTAAATTGCGTTCAAGTTGATAATTATGCATTTATTTTAGCTTTAAAAAGTTTTTCTTTTCTTTAAATCTGCATAAAAAAAATTAAGCAATTAAAATTTCAGAAAAAAAATGATTCTGTTCTGTATTTAATATAAATATTTATTATGGTTCTTAATTTTAAAGAAAATAAAAGTGAAATTTTGCTGAGAGAACATAGGCAATGAAGGGCACCTATATTGAAAGTTGGGCTTACCAATATGGCGGAATTGTCCCTAAATGGTTTAGTGGGCTTCACTGCGTCGGCTTAACTTCAGCTAATGCTGGCTGACTGATATGCTCCCTCCATCCCCTTCCCTCCTCCCTGAGTAAATGGTGGAGGCCACATTCAACATGTAACTAATTTTAGTAACGATTAAAGACTTGTTAACCTGTGTCTTCGTGTCTAATTTCGTATACGAATATTGCATAGAGCGCCATTCCATACTGGTGGTAACCTTTTGAACTAATTTTTTTTTTGGTGGGTATGAACTTCCCATGCCCTCTTGCATAATATTACCAAGTATTATAGCTTTTGGTCCAGTAGTTTTTTTTATGGCCATATCAAATTGGAACTTTAATTATAAAGACCCTGTATTCTGAATTTATAGGTCATAACCGAGTAATAATAAATACTGGAGATACTGTTCCTATACAGGGTATCCCAAAAGGTCGTTTAGAAACTTTACATGCTGGCCTGTCACACCATGACGAACAAGTTTTACATAGGAAGTTGTGTAGAAATTCAAACCATGAAGTGCTACAGCAACGTCACCGACACGCAAAAATGTTAACATGACTTTATTAACAAAAACAAACTTAAGAATCACGGTTACAGAAAAAATGTTCAAAATTCCGTCCATCCACCCCAATGCATGCTTCACTTAATCTGCGGTGCAATTATCCAAACAATGGATGACTTGGCAGACGTGTTTGGGAAGCGCTCTCGGTATTATTCGTCTCGCTGCTTGTCCTTTCCATCCATGGCCCCATAAATGCATTACGTTTATAATGCATTTCGACCAATTCTTCATTACTGAACCGATGCATCCTGTTCTTGCAACGTCCTCGCCTGAAATGATCCCGCTGTTCCGCTCTCTAATACGCCTGCGAACATTGCCCTCTAGCGGTGGCTGGTCACGTTTTCGGACACAAGTTCTTATATAAAACTTGTTCGTCTGACAGACCAGTACGTTAAGTTTGTAAACGACCTTTTGGGACACCCTGTATAAGGTAAACATGCTATTGATGAAAATCGAAGAAAAATTCCGTGTGTAGATTCGCACCAGGTACAATGACTATTTGGCTCGTCGACTCTATCAATTGGGCCACCGTAGACACTGGCACAGCAAAGCTTTACAATGAGCTGCTACTTGCACTTCCACTATAAATCTTGGTTTAAGAGTGGCTTTCTTGAAAGTTGCTTGCAGCAGTTAAAAGTTGCTTGAAAGCACTTCCACTGTTTTCAAGTTGCCCACAGTTTGAGGTTTACTACTGTTACCTTTATTGCAGCAATTACTTTGTCAATTGTTTTTACTTCATTGTACTTTTTAATCGCGAAAAATTTCGGTTTTCAGATTTCAACGGAAATATCCATTTTAACCATCCCTGAATCCATTTTGACTAGTTTCGGCGTGGCGTCTGTATGTATCTCGTATGACGTATGTATCTCGCATGACTCAAAACCGATTAGCCGTAAAATGTTGAAATTTCGTATTTAAGACTGTTGTAATATCTATTGTGCACCTCCCCTTTTGATTGCAATCGAAGGGGCCACAAATGTGTGGCAAATTTTCTTACATGTCTATAGAGTTTTGTTTGCGTGGAACAGTTTGTGACGTTAGAGTTTGGTTGTTTCTTCTAAGAGGGGAAACAATGAAGATAAGACATTGTTGCACAAAAACGACTTTCTAAATTTGTTTCCAGAATTGGGAGTTTTTAAACAACAAACAAACAATGTAATTTAATAGGCGTACAAGGAAGTCACGTGGTGCCCACAACAGATTTTTTCTTATGAAATTTGATTTTCTTTACGTGGCAAGGTTTTCCTTGTTGATTTTCGTTGATACAAAGGAAAATGCACTTATTTTAAGGAAATTGAATTCTCTTTGTGGAATGTAATAACGACGAAGAGAAAACGTTGTCTCAATGGAAAAAATAACGAGAAGAGGCTTTTCTTGGGAAAGTAATGAATTAAATGTTGAGTTTTATTATTCAGTTGAGCACAATTCCACGATATATAACTGACATTTTTCGTGTTGTCTAGGCAACCACTTCCTTTTCACAAAATTTTGTTAAAGGTCTCTTTTCTGAGATTGCGAAAAGACATTCAGATGTTGGTTCACTGAGTGGAATTTGTCAAATAAATATGATTCAGATTCTTTATGAATTTCCCTAATTTCACAGACCTAAGTCCAGTCGAGGAACTTTGGGATCATCTCGACCGATGTGTTCGCTTCGTGGATGATCCACCAGGCCGCAGTTGAACTAACGACATACTTATTTGCCCACTTTGTAAAATACTTTCTGTTCAATTGCTCTGAAAGACCTCTCCTTTCATGAACGTTCGACTACCAACTTTCGTGTCAATTGCATACATCCTTCTTCGTACGTGGATTTTTCTTCAACGATTGTACATTGAGCTGTACAGAGTGATTATAATTAAAGTTACGATTTCAAAAATCGATAATTTGAAAACTACTCGTCAGAATGACCTGATATTTTAGCAGAACAATCGTAAGGCAATGGAATTTTTTTTGGCGAAGAAAAAAAAATTTATTTCGTCAGAAATAATAGATGGCGCTGACAGGGTTCACATTGTCTGGAGATATGCAAATTACTAATACGTTACATGCGCACCGCAGACATAGCTGCCATAAAAATGCAGAGCACTAGCTCTTTGCTTGAATGCTTCATCATGACTCTGACTATGAAGGATCGCGCTCTGCTCTTGAAGCTTTTTTATAAGAACAGTGAGTGTGCACTAACAACTATTAGGAAGCTTCGGACATTAAAATCCATAAAATCGGGTCCAATAACCGCAAATGATGGTCTGCGAAAAATGATTGCTAAATTCGAAGAGACCGGTTCATTTCACGAATCCATTTTTAGTTTTTCCCCTGACATTTAAAGCTCTATATATACAGAGCTCAATGTAACTTCATCTGCTTTCATCTGTAGACAATATTCTTCTACATAAGTATAAAAGTCTAGCTACATTATTATGATCAGCTTAATCAGAATAACCGCCGTGGAAGAGAGTCGATAAGATGTTGGAGGGTGTCACAGATATCGGGAGCTATGGAGGCGGTATATACGTGGTTGCGTGGATTCACATGGTTGCCGATGGTGTTTTAAAGGACATATTGTCAGTTTCTTCCACTTGGCGGGCTAATTGGGTTGATCGCAGGAGACGCCCATGTGAGCGTATACTGTTCCTAAGTTGTGAAGTTCTTTTTTAAACACCCTGTATATTACAGGAAAGTAAATCCAGTTATTAAAACTTTTAGCCGAAACCGTGATGAAACGGGCATTGGGCCCATTAAAAACCGTCGTAAAATTTGTTGGATGTGTGCTTTTCTCTCTTTTGACAGCTTCACTATTTGTACCTCTTAATCCTGCTACAGTTGTTTTAATACGAACGTAACACGTGAGAGATTATGACTCGGACCTCGTAATAAGTGAAACCCGATGTCCTTCGCTCGGTGTGTCCGATTAATGTGTCGATTTTAATAGTTAAATAACCAACTTAACGCCTTTCATTGTCCGCTGCTTCTAATATTTTTCCCGCGTTATGGCGATTGAACAAGACGTCGTCTTTAAACTCGAATTGGTTGTGTAATTCAGAGGCTTAATATAGTCAGTTAATGAACACTTTTGGGAAGAGATGGTTAAATTAAATATCGGGGTCAGAATTAAATTGAAAACTAAGGAGGCTTCAGGGTCAATATCTGTAGATTCGTCTGTATATTGCGTTTGTAATTTGCAAATGTTGAAGGACCTTCGTAGGAGCTACAGATGCTAGACTTTAAGGACATCTTCTTCTTTATCTACTGCTACATTGAAAAATATTATATTTGACCTCCCCTTTGTCCCGAATGACATCATGTATGCAGGTTGGCATAGCGTTAATAAGGCTTTGAAGACCAGGCGTTCTCTTAGCAAAATTTCTTCCTAAAGTATCATGCTGTCCGATATGTCGGTCCAATATGTCACAAACATTTCCCATGGGGCTGAGATGTGAACTCCAGGTTAAATGACGGAAGTTCAAGTAGTCCGACTTTCCATGAATATAAGGGGACCAGCTCCATAGCAGCATACAATGATACCACCATCAGAACCTTGACTGTTTCGATAAGGCATATTGGATCCATTGGTTCTTCAGGCTCCCGCTAATTCCTCTACATCCTCGGTACAAAATAACGCATATAGCCTTCTACTAATCGTCAAGTTTCCAGTCCCGACGTTCCAGACACCACCGTAGAGGAACTTTTCCTGTTCTTTTCCGCAGAAATAGGGATTTTCGTGTAAGCATGTGACTACCTACTTGAATCCGCTTTAATTCCGGTGCATGGTTTTGCCGGATACAGGTCGGGAACAGCATTGGTTAAGGCCAGTTGCTGTTTTAAGCGACGGCGGTCTTGATCAATGGTTGAGCTACAATAATCCGTTTTAGACAAAGACTGTGGATCATTTTGTCCGGATGGTCGAATGTTCTGGATATCTAAGTTAGTTAGTTAGGCCCTTCTTTATCTCCATACTGATCAAGTTCTGTGATTAGACTCACCTAACTCCTTCTTCGTAAGTGGGCACTTAAATTACATAACTCAAACTATTTTGCATAAATTAAAAGCAAATTTACATATGTTTTATATATGTTTCTAATTCATTGGCCAGTGTGTATACAGGCTGAATACAAAAGTCTGAACCCCCCTTTTATTTTTTGAACCGAAGCAGATATGTCAATTTTGATGAATCCAATGAATAGAAAGTTGTGGGTGGCCTATCCCATGGTGCACTTTTCATCATCCCTAATATGCAAATTAGGACACATTCAAAATTTATCTCAAAAACCGTAAG